>CP053154.1:2136467-2599536 GCA_014607495.2 Carposina sasakii | reverse complement strand
AACATCTGTCATTGAGGACCCTTCTGGGGACTTGTCATTCTATGGTTTATGTCAAACATATACCTCCATGCGTCAAATGGTTAAAAAAATTCCCAGCCCAGTGGAAATTATGGCTGATATATTATAGTGAAGCCCACAGATTTATGTAAAAATGTATAAAAGCAATGTAAAATATTAAAATATAATCTAATAAAATAATCTAATAATCTCTTAAAGAGATAAGCTCGCCTTTGTACACTTTCTGTATAACTATGTTAAGTCCCCTTCGGCCGTTTTGGCAACAACCGAAATTTGGAAACCGTTTCCAAAAAGCTTTTTTTATCCTTGTACGTAACTGGTTTACCTAACAGGCTTTTTTTATCCTTGACGTAACTGGTTACCGAAAAAGGCTTTTTTTATCCTTGTTTTTTCCCAAAAAATGTACCTGGTTACCTAAAAGGCTCTTTTTTATCCTGTTCGTAATTGAAATTACTAATCTCTTTTCTATATCTGGCTGGCCCTTAGTTTTGAAAGACGTTATCATGTTTGTGCGTACAATAAAGAATACAAGAATAAAAATGAAAAAAAAAAAATACATAAAGATTATAAGCGGCTGCCTGCGACTTCATACTTTAAAATTACCATTTTTAGGGATATCCTTTTATGGTGCTGCCTTACACTACACTATAAAGAACTTCCGTGCCACTAATTCCTATGAGCAATAGTTTTGGCTGTGCATAATAATGGAAATGTGCCCTAATAATGGAAGAGTTTTACATAGTTTAATAAGACAAATTAATGTATTTAAATATATTTGTAAGTAAGTATACATTTTAATTTTTCAGTGCTGAGGCTTCGCTACAGAATAAATTAGCGTAATCTCCTTTCGTGCATACCTCTTCTCTCAGACGATAAGCAAGCAACATGTTTGTCATTTACATCTGTTCTCGCTATCCTGAACGTGGATAGGTGATCTCCTTTATAATCCTGCAGTTATACCCTACTTCGAGAATATCTCCGAATATATTAATTAGAAACCATTACTCATACATTTTGTGCGACGTTTTTATTCGCCATCATTGCCGTACACTTACGACACTTTTCCAAACTTTTCCAACAAAATTAAACTTGGGCGGTGGTGGATGAAATTTCTCATATTCAAATTCGTAACGTCAGTTAAATTTTTATAAAAAAATGGCCAGATATTGAGTAAAAGTGGAAAATGTGCTTTCTTTTAAAAGTACATATAGGTACTTTTAAAAGAAAGCACATTTTCCACTTTTACTCAATATCTGGCCATTTTTCTATATGCAATGCCTTGTTATTGTTAATGGTTGTAGTGATTATAAATGTAATTGGAATTAGAATAATTATAAAATGCATTATATTATAACTATACAGGGTGTAACAAAAGGGGTATGTTAAACGAAAAGCTATGTAAATAGCCCACCAAAAGGAACCTAACCACAAATTTTCAGACTCGAAATCTCATGTTTATTTTTCAAGATAGTATGGAGAATTCCTAAACAACTCAGGAATGTTCATACAATCTTGAAAAATAAACATGTCATTTCGAGTCTCAATTTTTGGAAATAGATTCTCTACCTATATAGTGGGCTATTTACATAGCTTTTCGCTTAACATACCCTTTCTGTTACACCTGTATATTAACATAATTACTAAAGTGACATTGATATAACTCAAGTTAGTAGTATGAATCGACTAAGGAACAATGAACGACTATTACCCGTGGTCCCCCCAACATGTCCCCCTGGTGGGACTACGGGTAATTTTTTTTCCCGTAGTCCCACCGTTCTATACAATGTTTGCCATTGGGTCTACGGGTAATTAATTTTATTTTTACCGTGGTTCCACCGCACTAAGCGGTAAACGTGCAAGTCACCTAGGTATCAATCTTCTTGCAAATATTAATTTTAGGGTCGGTACCATAGGTTTACCGACATGGAAAACATGGAAAACTGTGTTAAAATAATTGAGAGAAAAGGGGGAAAAGTATTGCTTTACGAAGGCCATCAACTAGCCTCGATTACAAAAAACAGTACAGATCAAGGACAAAATCATTAATTGAGAATAATGATTAATTACATTAGAGAAATTCAAATGGAGCTAGTTACTAATGAGATTTTAGTTGGCGTGGCATTGGAAAAATTACATTAATTATTTTATTTATTTAAAGAAATGGTACTTATGTTTAAAAGGTTTACTACAGGTTTAAACTTGGTCGCAGATGGACTTTCTATTATTACATCGAAATTTTATTTTATTTTCAAGATACCTTGACTTGCACGTTTACCACTTAGTGTGGTGGGACCATGGGTATAAATTAATTACTCGTAGACCCACTGGCGAACATTCTTCAGAACAGTGGACTACAGAAAAAAAATTACCTGTGGTCCCACCGGGGGTGATGATCCACACTAATATCGTATCTAAATTCCAAGCTATATACATTTACCTATTCGTAGTTAATAACCTTGAAATGGTTCAATGTTCGGCCAAGGACCTCCAAATTCGCTAGTAGCCGGGTTCCCAACAATAAATTTGCGTCCATCCTTGTTGCCTTAATTGGCAGGTGACCGATGCCGATTATTCAATCTCGACACTGATAAATTTTTGGTACACCCTGTATGTGTACTGAGTAATGTGTTTTACAGCCTGTTGCGAGGAAAACAAATATTGAACGTGCTACTAGATTATGAGGTTTTTATAAGATTTATTAATTTTTGTATTAAATTCTTTATTTGTGGTAGATACGATATTTTGTTTTTGTATTTTTGCAAAAGAAAATTATATGTCGATGTTTCTGCCTTTAAATAAATTATATAATGGTTAAAAAGTTCATCTTCGTAATCCAGCAAGTTCTTGTCATCCCTTTTTGTGTACACAGCCGTGTATATTCATGTCAAAGACGGATATTTATTAAAATTCCTTCTTTGCCGAAAAATTATTTAATATTACTTACCTTTGAAATATTTCCAGCTTACATTTTTACGGGCTTGCGTTGCATTCGCACAAACACCTCTGGCAAAACTGTACATAACTGGCAAACATTTTAACTACCTGCAACCGTGTCCATGAAATCTAAATTTAACAAGTTGGCGAACAGCTCCGCAGTTTCAGAGTAGTTGGAACTCGTCATAAATAATTTGAGGGTTGCCAGTCTTGAACGGCGCCAATTAAACCAACTGCGAGTCTTGCTGAAATGTCTGACGATTCCAGATCTGATGAAAGGAACGATTACGGTGCAGCAGCGTCTGTTTAATATTTAATTTAGTCTTATATTCGCTGCAAACTATAAATTTTTGAAGAAGCTTCAATGTTGTCTAATTGATCACTTGTATAAAATTAACTAGTTCTGCCTCTCTTTTTCTGCGAATGTATTAGGTATTTTGATTGTATGAATAGTATATTTACTAAATAATTTGAACAGATTACCATTTAAGAACTATTTAAGGGAAGCCCCCTAAGGCAGTAGCCTTGTGGCATGACCTGGGGGAGACCTACGTCCAATAGTTTTCTTCCGATTTAGTTTAGAACCTAAAACTTATAAAGTAATTACTTGGGTACTTCTACTTAGAGATTATGACTCGAAGGCGTTTCCAATAACAAAATAAGTTGAATAGTTATACTGAGAATTATAACTTGGATTGCTTTGTTCAAAGATAATATTAACAACGTAATATACCTTTTCTAGGCTAACTTCACGTCCAGAAATTCGTTTGATCTTATATCGCATACTTACGGGACATTTTTCATTTGACCTCAATCACAATGCGCCTTTCAAACATTTCGATTCAAAAAACCACAATAAATTCAGAAGCAATAAAAACAGCAAGGCCATATGAGTTCTGTTTTCCGTTTGAAGCCATTTATCAATTCCAGTCTGTCACGCCTCATAAAACGGGAGAAATACTCGTTTACATATCCAAAATCGCATACATACAGATAGCTTATTTCACATGTTTGAAACTGTTCTGTCAGATGAAAACAAACCTTAGCCAGTTCCAATAACGAGCATATTATCAGATGAACAAACAGACGTGTAGGTTGTCGTCGTCACTATGGGAAATGCCAAAAAAAACTTCTAAAAACGTCAGTTACATCAGTAACGAATGTACTTACACGAAGTGAGACTAAGCTACAGAGTAAGGTAGAGTTAATATCTTTTATTTAGAAAATCACACAGTATTTCAGTAATTTTTTATGTTATATTAAATAAATCACAAGGACACTGTAATGAAAGGTAAAAATAAAAACCCCGCCAAGTTTTTTTTTGCCATTCTACTTGTGCAGGAGTAATAGAACTGACGGACTTCTTGGATTTAGGATGACTTGCTTACTTTATAATAATTGCAATAGTAAATTTCGTAAGATTGTTTGAATAAATTAAATATTTGCATGCCACATTTTTTGGCGAAACATGTGTCTGATGTAATAATGTAATAATAAGTACCATGTTTGTTTCATAACCAAACCAGTTCGCTTTGCAATCTAAATTACGCGCTATCAAGGTAAACCTTTAAAAAATTCATATATACCTTCTATTTTACTTCATTTTGTATATTTTCGCGTGAATAAAGTGATTATAAACTTTCCAGAATAAAGCCTTAGATTCAAAATGCAAAAGTAAAACCTTGATAACGTCCAATATGTTATTCTTTTCTTTAAAAAAATGTGTAGACTCCATCTTTACCTACAAACTCATGGTCACACTAGCGATGTATGCGACGTATGGAGACGATCCGACTCAAATAATCGTTCCCTTGGGCAGGCAGTCATCAATATTTCAAGGGGTACCCATGCAGGCCGTGATTGGGACATTCGGTCGTTCATTCATTCTGAGCGAAAAAGATTTTAAGTGATCGGAATTCTGTGTCACACTTTGTTCAACGCGATGGGCATTTGGGCGGAAATCCCCGCTATTTAAATATTAAAAGCTCCCCTTTGGCATAAAGTGGGTATTTCCTTGTTAAACGAAATGAAGAGGTTATTTAAATCAAAGCCAAAACGGTTTTAAATGGACGGTTACAATTTATTTTCAAATTATTTATTTAAATCTATTCTTGTGCCTCGTGGTCGAATATACGGCTATATTAGGGTGTAATTAATTACAATTAATGTAGGCGGCGATGGCGAACGTGAACGCTGAATTTATTTTATGTACGCATTTTCTACGAATTGTCACTTGGGGGTTGGCTTCAGACAGGCAGCCGGCCGTAAAACAAATACCAAATCTTTGACAATATGAGTTTCGAAAGAAACCAAATTTCACATTTACCAGTTCCACTTTACCAAACACAACAAACTATGCTGTAAACTGCGTATAATTAAATAAATTGAACGTTTATATTATATAGAAAAATCTATATCTATACATATAATAAAAATGTAACGGATCGTCTGTACATGGAAGATATACGAGAAAAATATTACAGGAGACATTTATCAACGCCATAGTACCCAAAACAATGATTATTGGATTTTTTGTTTGTTTGTCGGTTTGTCTGTGTGTCTGTGCGTTTGTGCACGCTAATCTCAGAAAAAGCTGAACCGATTTCGATGTAGTTTTCAGGAATATATTGTGACAGGTCCCACTTAACATATAGGCTACTTTTTATCCCGGGAAAATATTTTTATCCCGGATAATTTCGACATTTTGTTTTTTCTGTAGTCCACGCGGACGGAGTCGCGGGCGTCCACTAGTCTTCAATGTGTATCTACCAGACTATGGAATCGAACATTGATATATTAATTGCTGATAGTGTTTGGATCTAGCGGGATTCGAACCATGATCGACATACAGGGTCACTACCAACTGCGCAATTGGGTCGTCATGGACCGATGTTTCAATTTTGTTTTTTAGTTTAAAATAGCCATCATCGCGTTTTTATCAATTTACCAGAAAGTAACCAATATTAGCGCAGGAAAAGCTTAATAATGTTGATAATGTTAATTTTTTAATTGTTTTCTTTATTTATGTTAATTGTACAGTCTTACTGCTGTCCCGAAATGCTCGAACAAAATAATTGCGCTCTGTCTGCACCCCAGCAAGAAATTAATGCCCATAATAAATTACTGGCTTCGCTCTGTTTATGTTTCACTTAAGTTGTTTCAATGAGCGAACTACGAAAGTTAAGTTTTGGGGAGGAAATGAGTTGAAATTTTAGACACCTAACTTTTTACCTTTTAGCTATAGCTAGACAAGGCATGTATGAAGGATTAAATAAATGTAGATGAGGCAAAGAGATGTAGATGAGGTGTGTTTGGAACGTAGGAAATGGAGATCTGTAGTTTTTGCCTACCCCTATTGATAATAGGCGAGAGTATACTCGTATGTATTAATTTATTATAAAACAACTTTAGAGTTTTGCTGTGTACACCAAGTCACTGCAAAGTCCAAAAATAAAAGTAGTGGGTACTAAGCAATGGTGTGTATAAAAATAAAAACAGATAAGTATAAAAATATCCATGACTCTGAAACAAACATATCATTATATTCATCATCGTCTTCGTCTTAAGCCTATTGCAGTCCACTGCTGGACGTAGGCCTCCGTCATGGTACGTCACAAGGCCACTGCCATAGGGGTTTTTTGGCTTTCCCCATACCCTAAATAAAACTGTTCTTATGTCACTTTGCATTAAGCGACATTTATTTTCTAAGTTAAGGACAATAATATAGTCATGCCCATTATCCCCCAAAGAGGTGAGGCAGAAGTGTGCAATTTACACACCCACTTTACACCAGTTAGCCTATTAAGTCCCACGTGGTAAGAGGTAAGCCTATCGCAGCTCTTCAGGCACAAATAGAACAATCGAGCTACTGGTATCGAATTCATTGGGACATATTGTTACCGAGGCACTTCTAAATAGGTATTATAAGCTTGGCCTATTATCACACGATATCAATGTTGGCCGCGTGGTGCCAGCAGAGTAGAATTCGTACCACCCCATGTCTGCCCGTGGGTATCGTACGAGGCGATTAAGGGTTTCCGGGAGGCGGGCAGCAGTGCCTCTCGTGTTAACAACATAGTCCAAAATACAAACTGCGGTCACCAACCCGCCTGCCCAGCGTGGTGACTATGGGTAAATACCCCCCATGGCAGTCTTGTGGCGTGCCCTGGGAGAGGCCTACGTCCAGCAGTGGACTGCAATAGGCTGATGATGATCAATGTTGACACCTACTGGTATTCGAACTCAGCCCCTATAGAACCTTTAGCAAGGTCAATATCAACTACACCAAATAATTGACAACTCAACAATTTCTTTTGTTTTGAAACTACCAAATTGCTTACAACTAAACGGAGAAATTAAAAGAATGCGCCAATATCCTTTGAGGTTCTCTACCACCACGGGTACTTTTTGCGAAACATTTTCAAGCTGTGCAGTAAATGCTTGATGTTTTACGACACAAATTAAAGGATTTTTAGTCAGTCTGTTATTTTGTGAAAATACTGAAGTGATTTTACAAAAACGTGATAAAATGGCAGCTTTTAGTAAAATGCCATGGTTAATTTTATTGTAGTCTGTTATTTTGTGATTTCTTGTGCAAGAATAAAAAACCTTTATAAAGGTAGTACATTTGCTTAGTTACAAAACACAGGGCTATGTTCCTAAAATGGGATAGTTTTAACTGCAAAAATTACGAAGAAATACCTACAATCCCCTTTAGCTTTGCGGCGTCAGATGTAAAAGATCCGTGACAAGTTAATTATCAAATTATTAATAAAGAAATAGAAAAAATTTAAATATCGCCTGAGATAACGCCCCTTAATTTCTTAGTCGACTCTTACGTCCTACGAAACCTCTTGTGGAAAGCTGGATGGAATATTTACGTAAAATATATAATAAAATAACTGTGGTTAGGAAATACCGTTACTTACAAAAGCACATTTAAAAATAAAAGCTTTTGTACGCCAAAAAAGATAAACCGTAAGCCACAAACCGGAACAGAGGAATCAAGCTAAAAGCAAAGATTTGTTAGAATGTTCGATGCAGTTGCACTAAGGACCAGCCAGTGAAACGTTCACAGTAGGCGGCAATATGCACCAAAATTCAGTTACATCTAAAATGAATAATATTTTATGAGGTTTGTAAGACATACTAAATACTACCAGTTCCTTCCTAGTAACAAGATGTTGATACATGTTTATTTTTAAAATTATTATTTCATATAGAAAAATTCAAGTTGATTTCGTGAATATTTGAACCTGAGGCTTTATACGAGTATTATATTGGTATTTTAAGTGATCTGAGTTTCGTAAAACATAAACAATAGCATACCGGGTGTAAGTGACAGCCAGTCAAATATTGATACAATGATTTCACTGAAAATAGTAATACCAATATTCCGAAATTTTCATTAAATTTCAGAAAGCAAATAGTTAATTTCGTTTTAGTAGGCCGAGATAATACCTACCTTGAATATAAAATTTTAAGCGATACATGTATACATACCCACTAAACACCAGTTAGTCATAAGACTCTGAGGTTATGAGCATACCACTGTTTAATTTAAACATTAACAGCAGATTTTTCAATAGGCAGATTATACTGATCAATAGATTTGATGCTCTCTTTTTGTAAAACTTGATCAAGATGGAGATAGCATCAACTTTGACAAAAATTACAATCGATAAATAAATTGTATAATACTTTCATGTCGAATAAAGCCTTATCCAGACCAGATATACTTCAAATATACCTATTTATCTATTGGGAAAATAGTCCCTAATAGTAAATAAAATGTTGCCTAATACGTAAGCAGCGCAAAGACTACCTAAGAAATATCGAGAGACATTGTTTAGATTTCTCGCAATTTAGCCGAGGTCAGTCGTTTTATACGAGAAAATAAAATGTGGATTTCACGGTGTTGGAATACAATTGCTTTTACAAAATAAAATAATGGTAAAACTATCTTTGCTAATAGTTGCTCTGTTTGAGGTGTACAGTATAAACTCATATTATACGGGTATAGGATGTTATATTATTTTTAAATGAGCCATAAACAACTTACTTGATTGACACACAAAATATGTCAAAGCTAAAAACAGTCTTTACTCTATTCAAGAATGTAGATTTGTTGGCATTATTTAAAAACGAAGAAGAAAACTCTTGCTCCTTGAACGTTATACAGATGCTTTTCTGAAACTAGTTTCCCCAACTCGATATACTAATGGTAATTTTATAGAAGGTGAGTTCTAAACGCAAGGCGAAAAAGTGCCTAAAATATCCTTGAAAAATTTATAAAAATGTTTTTTCCAGAGTGGCGAAATATATAAATTTATTATTGATGCTAGTTATGCTTTTAGAATTATCTGAAATTTTAATATAAAATATAATAAAAGGAGATGATAGGCTAATATTATTGTCCAAAAGTTCAAAAAAGTACTATATTCTGTTAAAAATCTTCTGTCCCTCTGATATTATGTCAAGAAAGTTGTTGGGCCCCCTTCTTCGTGGTTTTATATACAGGAAAGGACGATTCTGAATGATAGAACATAATATTTATTGTAGTTAAAATAGTAAACAGTGAGTGAGAGCTCGTAATTTCACAATCAATCAATCAAAGATAATATAGGTCATACTAGTACCGCCATAAAGTGAGATAATTATTACAAAAATTTATTAATTTACCATAATTAATATTATAATATTTATTTAAATTATTTATATTTATCTATGGGAGCTGAACCGGAATGTATTATTATCATTCTCCATTTTTAATTTTGTTGTCATATAATTTGATTATATTTCTTTTCCCCGCGACTCTGTCCGCGGGGATACAGAAAAAACAAAATTAAATTATCCGGGATAAAAACTTTTCCCGGGATATTTGATGCCTCTATATTCGTGAAAACTTCATCGAAATGTTCAGTTCCTGAATTAGCGCGCACAAACGCACAGACAAACCGACAGACAAAAATCATGGGTACTATTGCATAAAGGTTTCCTATAATATTTTTTCTCATATATCTTCCATGTACAGACTGCGACCCGTTACATTTTTATTATATTTATAGATATAGATAACAAGAAGACTGTAGGTAAGTGTAACCAGCCCCCTGATTACGTAAAAGCAATAGAGAAGCAAAGCGATAGCGAAAATTCAATATTCGCCTTGAAAAAAATTCCTTTGAAATTCATTTTACGTAATACACTTGATAAGCAAGCGATTTTTGTAAATTTTCGATCCCTTTGCTTTTGCTACTTAGGTAATAAGGGGGTGGAGTATTTATAGTAGCGATAGGTAGTTACATTTTTACATTGCATGTTTAATAGAAAATTTTCACACATTGGCAACATTTAGTTCACAATTACAGATAAAAAAAATATGAAAATTTTATTGTAAAATTATTAATAAAGAAATGGAAAAAATTCCTCATCGAACTGCCAGATTTTTATTTTTATTGTGTATTTATTGTTTTATTAATGAAATTACGTAAAAACATCAAATATTTATCAGTTGTGATGTTTATTTTATTATGTTTTTGAGTATAGTTTTGGCAGGATATCCTTTCGTCATGGTAAGTCTTGTTGACATCTTATGCCGCTAGCGCACCGCGATAAAAACGGCACCCAAAATATTCCTCAAATTGTTGGGACTAACGTTCTATAGGATTATGATACAAGTTTAAAATTAAACTCCGAAAGAATACTTTGTTGTACAGATTTTTCCTCTATATTAGCTATATTTGAGCCTTTTGTTTAAATTGCCAACGGTAAGCAAAACTCTAAACGTGAGCACCAAGTAATGCAAATAGATTCTAACATCCATTCCGTTCCCTTTGCATTTTTAGCGCACTAAAGGACAAAGTGTTTTATGCAACTGAAAGGTTACTTGGTTTTGTTTGTAGTAATGGCTCTAGTGTCAAGTTAATTTTAACCTGCAATATATTGTGGCTACTGATTCTCACCACGCTACTGGTTATATTATAGGTATTGAACGTTGCAATAACGACAATCTACTACTTTTAAGTGGTTTCAAATAAATATATTCAACCCATGCCTCACCCAGCCACAGATTATGTAATAAGTATGTTTAAAACGGTGATAGCCCAGTGGTTAAGACGTGCGTCTTTCAAGCGGGGTGCGTAAGTTCGATTTCAGTTACGGGCCTAAACCAATGTATTTATTTCATGTACAGATTTCAAAGTTGTAAAATTGTCCCTTAGCTCGTGCGTCTGTCGGATTGTCGATCCTCCGTCCCATTGGACTATGAGAGTATCGGAATATAGAGTGCATCTGTGTCTGTGCACACACTCCTGCGTACCTGGCTATCTCTGTAGAGATTGGCCACCTTAGGCGAAATACGGTCGGAGGTCTTATTTATTTATTTATGTAATATGTTATTACATCATCATCATATCAATCACTGCTGAATGTAGGCCCCCATGTAAAATATTTCGTATTTATGGTAGCAGTTTACGCAATCAAATTTGAAAAAATCTTGTAGGTGTGTGCTAATTATTTGTATATATATCGCGAATTCAACAATAAATTTTATGAATATTTTGTTACTTTATGCTTTACTATGATACAGTAGATTAGGGTTGCCAACCGTCCTATTTTCCCAGGACATGTCCTGCTTTTTGGGGTGTCCTGGATAGTTTTTAAGCATTGTCCTGAGTTTTAGAGCCCTGACACATTCACTATCGGCAAATTTTCTAAGGATGCTGACATCAGGTCAACGCCTAGTGCTTGTGCGTCGTGGCAAATAAGTGTCAGTTGCGACGCTAGAAAGCCGTAGTCGCCGGCACTGAATGTGTTAAAGACCTATGTTTTGAAATTCGCACGCCATTAACTCTCTCTAATCGTATTATCACTGGGCTCGCACATATATGGTCCTGGCTTTTAATCGAAATGTCCTGGTATTTCTTCTTCAAATCCTGGATTTCAAAGTATTGAGATGGCAACCCTACAGTAGATGCATCTCTTTCCGCGCATGTCGTTAGAGTCGACTCTTACGACTCAGGATTCAGACTAAGCTGCCCAGGCGATAAGCTAGCAACATATTACTGATCATTTACATTACACACTTATTATTTCTGTAACGATAAATGTGTATTGAATAAGTAAGTATAGAAACGAAATAGCTACTTTTGGTCGTCGGCAATTAAAAGTTGGGCCAATTTATCTCAGCTGTCGGTATATGCGTATAGTTTTTGTTAATCTTGTACACCGATACAAGTTTTAATTGGCAAGTTGGAAGACCGGCAGGAAATTTATGTGTTGTGGCGTGTTTAGGTTATTTAGATAAAAGGGGAAGTTTAAGTGCACGATTACCTAAATGTACTTTTATTCTTATTAACAAAAAAATGTATGACATTTTTTAGAATAGCATAATTGATGATCCCCAAACAGGTAGGCACTTGAAATATTCACAAATATTCAGTTGTATTTTTACTTTAATAATAAAATAAAAATAAAATAAATATTTAGGGAGGGGGTACAAATGCAAACGAAAATCGTATGTCGTATCGCTTGCTTGAAGTAGGTTATTGCGATACGACGTCGCACCGTTTTTTAGTGTACAGAGCTAAGGTCTATGTTTTTTGCCTTTTTTATTCCTTACAGATAGTATCACACCAATTTGATGGCCATCATTGCGACCAAGGACGATAGTAAATTAAGACGATAACAATCGTCCTTTGATAATAAAACCAATTTTCCTGTAATCCACTTGGGCAAAGTTGCAGGCAATACAAACATTAATATAAATGAAAGTGCACTTACCTACAGTTATAATGAACAGTGGAACTTATAAATTTACTTTTAGTTTGGTTAAAAAATTGTAGGCTAGGTAGCAAGTCGTACATTTTTTGAAATTTCCTGTTTACCAGTATAATGTCAGTCAGCTTAAAAATAGCGCGTAATACTGTATTAATATTATTGTTACTCTGTGGATTTTATAATGATTTAAGCTCTTTTCGTTTAATAAACACGTTCCTAAAAATATTATGTATCGTGTTTGGTATATTAGTTTCGATTTTTTATATCTATTTGAAAGATGTTACTGTCTATAGGTATATACAGATTGATATCTTAAATATACTTACTCACCAATTAAGTGCGCTGTTACATGTTTTTGCTACTACATTTCATGCAATTTATGTAAACTCACAAATCACAGATTTTTTCAGAAAAATGCAAAATTTTGATGCATTTTTTTGCTTTAAAACACAAGCAGGCTATTTTATATTCAAAATTATTAGCTTAGTAATTATATTAAAACTACTTGTTACTAAAGTTATACATATCTTGTTCGTGTATAAGTCATTTCATATATCAGACCCCTTGATCCTTTATGTAACGGTTGGTCACGAGCTAAATGTATTGCCAAATATATTATTATTTTCTTCATGTTGGGTACGCATAAAGCTTTTGAGGAATAAGTTGCTTACAAATGTAGCGGGTTACCCTAACACGAACATATTTAAATTGAAAAAATTTAAAGTGACATACAAAAATCTCCTAGATATTTTGGAATCACATATGCAGATAGTATATTTTAAGGTAAAATATTTGGAGTGGTTTTTTTTACCTACTTTAAATGTTGAATGGCACTGGTTTAACTTGGCAGTTCTATATGTATAGTAGTTTTTGTGAGCTGAAAATAAATACTTAAACAGTGAAATAACTAAATGGGCAGTTACGGGTGGGCAGTTAACAAGTCGGAATAAGTCAGTAGGGAATATTATTTTTAGCAGTTCTTTATACAATGAGGTGGTAAAATGTATATTTCAGTAAATTTAAGTTATGAAAATAGAATTTGTGGACTTAGTGACGATGAGCACAATACGTTAATACGTACAATGCACACACTTGCGTTTTTTCTTCTTATTTACGTTTATATTTCTTCTTACATTAATAATGTGCGGTATATGGCTGGTGTAATTTTATTTTTTACTGTTTCGTTCAAAAACTTGGAGCACTTTAAGTTCATCGATGTTCGTTTGACAATCGGAAGCCAATTTTCTTTCTTTTAATCAATTTACTGGTCATTTATTTATTTGTCTGTTTATTTATATTAAGTACCTATTTACAATATTCGATGGAATAGCCGGCCGATGAGGGATTTTTGACAACTATTAAAAGTGAAAACAAATTTACAAATCACATGGATAGACGGCACTATCAAATCTCCTACCGGAAATACTGTTTAAGCAGAGACTATCAATAGTTTATATTAATTGCATAGATGGTATACCGGTGCGCCTGAATAAATCGGTACACTAGGAATGTTTCAAAGAAATCTAGGTAGGAGTAGGTAACGCCATCAATTTTTGACAGTTATTTTAACTTTTTAGAAAATCCCTGATTTTTTTACTGTCTATGTTTACCTGCCATATAATTCTAACAACGTCCGATAAACTATATGATTGCGCATTTTTTTATAACTGACCATAATTTCCTTCTCGAATATTTAATTAACATTTCAAATAATAAGTTCCTATATTGAATTAAATCATCATTTTTACGTTTTTTTTTTAGGAATTGTGGACTTTCCTGCGCAATATTCCTCGGTGTCCGCCATTAGTTTATTGCCTGCTATTAGTTATAAAAAAGGTAATTGAAGGGACAATAACATTATTTTTATATAAGTATTCATAATGTTTAATAGTAATTTTTATAATATATACGACATGATTATACTGGGTGATTTTTGGTCGTCAACGTTCCCGAAAACTGCGGAATTTCCTCATCATCACGATAATTTTTCTCCATGGAAGCATACCTGGGAAGTGTCTAAAATATTAGGGTCCAAAGTTGAGTAAATAGACTGCGTTTTTCTGCATAAATGCGCGTGTAGTAAGATTTTTTCACAAGAAATAATTAATATCTGTCTATGAAAAAACTAGCATAAACACCGGACACTATAACTTGCGCCCGACCAAGTAATTAATTTTAAAAAATTTACATCGTTTCCCAGCATTTTTTTTGGCATTAACTTTCTTTATTTGATGTATAGAATACGTACCCTTCGTTAAGGGTGGCAACGAAAAAACACCCTGTATAAGTAGATGCTTCTAAGAAAATTGCTATACCAATCGACATAATACTTTGTGAACGTTTATCTACCGTTAAGCCGATCATCCACCGCCTAATAAACTAAATTTATGTTAGTTAAGTTAGTTTTCATACAATATGCTTAGTTTGCACTAGACATACTTCTATAAAAAACCGGCTCAATGAGAACTAAGTGTCGCCGTACACGGGCCACCGGCCACAGCTACAAACGCCGCCACGAGAAGTTATGTATGAAAAGTACAAGAAATATGCCGGTGGCGGCGTTTTGTGGTTGTGGCCGGTGGCCCGTGTGCGGGAGCCATAAGCTAAACTAACTTTTTTTAGTAGGCGGTGAACGATCGGCTTCATTCTAGGGGTTAGTCCACTCTGATCATATGATCCGTCCGTTGCAAGTGGAATCTGATCATGCTATTGAGTACACATCTTTCGCCTCATATCAAATAAATGAAAAGTAAATCGTGTGATCAGATTGCTTCCACTGAGACAACATATATAATAATGTCCACTGTGATCACATTAAGTTCAAAGTGTTAACTTAAAAAAATTATACATTCAGCTTTATTATCTAATATAGTTAAAACAGTAAGTAAAAAATGTTAGTAACGATCACTTATACCTTTTTCGGTGTTAACATTATTATACACTATTTCTCAGATTCTACTTTTCATTCATTGTAAAAAAAAGGGTAGTGTTTGATAAATATTTAGTATGTAATGCAGGGATTTGGTATCTCCTATGATGTAATGGCTTGTCAATGTCAATAACAATTTTTGTTTATGTTGGCAATGGAATATGTTGTTGCATACATCCTTGTTTTCCTTTACTAATTTATCAATATTTTGGTGAATTTTTGAATTTTTTCATTTATTTAACTAATTCACCCAATACTATTTGGTTTGTGTGCACAAATAGTATATATTTATTTGAAATATAAATAATGGTGGGTAATTATTTATATATTTTTTAATACTTAGTAGAGGGTAGTTAATTCTGTGTAAGTAATGTGTTGGGTTTTAGAGGTTCATAATAATTAGTGGTTTACTAATTTACTAATTTCTATAATCCTGAGGATGCCACGGTTGTTGGCGAAACATATGTAGATTATTTATCTAGTTTTTGATTTCGGAATAGTGGAATGTATTGTCTTGCATGCTAGGTGCTCGGGTCTGGTTTCTCGTGGCGATTGTAGTTAGTGCAAGTGCCTGTTTTCGCAGTTATGAGTTATCAGATCCGAGGGTCAGTGGAGGGTGTAGGGCCCGGTGGTGGGCGCACCCATAGTGAATGTTTGAACTTTCGAATTGCAACGCCTAATACAATTTCATGTATATAGGTATTTAAGGAATATAACTCATTTTTGACCATAGTGGCATTTTTGCCTTACCACTGTCGATATTTCGACACCATGGTCGACACTACTACCGGCAGAAACGCTAAAGGTTTTAAAGTAACAAAAAGTTCTATTTTCAGCAATTTAGTCTTCTAGAGCTATTTATATATACTGCCACAGATGTGTTTGGATCAATTTTAGTCACATGCATTCCAGGATTATTTGCTGAATTAATTAAATATGAATTTGAGATTATCGAAGAAATTCTATCATATCAACTTTTGGAATGTTCGGGTAATTACTATATACATACATACATAATAATCACGCCTCTTTCCCCGAGGGGTAGGCAGAGATCTCCATTTGCTACGATCCTGACACACCTCTTTCGCTTCATCTACTTTCATGATATTCTTCATGCACGCTCGTCGGTTTAGAGTACTCTTGACCTGACCTTTCTTTAGAATTTCACCAATTTGATCGGTGAAAGTCCGGCGAGGTCTTCCCCTTCCAACCCTTCCATCCACTATTCCGTTGTACACTTTTTTTGTACTTTCACTACTTTCACTCATCTTCTCTACATGCCCAAATCACCTCAACATACCCTTCTCAATCATCATCACCACGTCCTCATTTATACCACACTTCTTTCTAATCACCTCATTTCTTATCCTATCTTTCAAAGTGACTCCACACATACTTCTCAATGCTCTCATTTCCACTGCATTCATACATATAATCACGCCTTTATCGCTTACCGGGTAGGCAGAGCACCAAGGGTCGATAGAACCACATGGTGCCACTTCTGACCAATTTTGAGAGTTGATATGTACAAGTTCGGTTAGTAGTGACAGGTGGTCAGCCCATCGCCTATAAAACACTAAGACCCTCTTGTCCCTCTACTGACTTGTACAGTTTGCCCGGAAAGAGAAGCAGCTGTAGTATTATACGTTTTTTTTTTTCACTCCCAGAGCAGCATAGAAGTAATACTATAATAATTACTATATATCTATCATTAATTAGTTTTATTATACTTTTAGACCTTAGCAATAATATTATAAACTTATTTATTTATTAACTTTCAGATGTCGACACGAGGTTACTTATATATGATATTTTGACATACATAGAAACTCGACCGCCGAAATATAATGTATATAATATCCAGCCATTAGACTTGCAACTTTGTCTAAATACTTTGTCTTTTTGCACCAATACAGTTATTTTTCTGTTACAAGTTATATCTGATTAAAATACAAATCAATAGTTTTATAACATTTATTTTATTTTATTTGAATGAATTTATTTCCAACAATAATTTTAAAATCAAACATATACGGGAGCGCCAGAACCCCATTGTATGCCGCTGGCTATGCATAGCAGCTTATCCAAGATTGACCTGTGAAGGCAGGAGTAGTTTCTTGCATACTTGGTAGGGAGTTAAAGAAAATCTTGATATTTTAAAATTCTTTTAGGATTTTATACAAACATAAATTCTTAAAAATATGTGAACACTACTTTAAAATTATTATGCTTATTCATAAGGAACCACTGCTTCAATATTCCATATTTATTATTCATAATATAACGCTATTAAACCTATATCTGACGACTCATACACATTTTTTCTATTACTTGTATATTTACATACATACATACATAAAAATCACGGCTCTTTCCCGGAGGGGTAGGCAGAGATCACGGATCTCCATTTGCTACGATCCTGACACATCTCTTTTGTTTCATCTACTTTCATGATATTCTTCATGCAAGCTCGTCGGTTTAGGGTACTCTTGGCCTGACCTTACTTTAGAATTTCACCAATTTGATCGGTGAAGATCAGGCGAGGTCTTCCCCTTCCAACCCTTCCATCTTATATATTTAGTTACATGTTATGCAAGTATTATACATAGAGATGAATATTTGAATAACTTTTATAATAACATAAAAATATTTATTGCTACGATAGGAATAAAACCAATGCATGGTCAAAATAATATTTATATTTATAATAATAAAAAGATTTGTAGCCGCTATTGTGTATATTAATAATATTAATATTGATCATATTATTGTAACATATATAATATTAGCAAACGAAATGTGTTGTGTAAACAATATAATATTATTTAATTCGTTAAGGAATCAAATTAAGTTATTGACGAAAAGATTGTGTGATATTAAAAAAAACCAAGGTGAACTCGATTAGCATACACTAAAGAAATTTTTACGTAGTTACAAGCATATTTTATATGTTATGATGTTACCTGCCATGTTCAGTAATTATGCGGTAAGACTTAATATTGAAATAAATAAATAAGTACGAATACAGAAAATACCAAAAAAAGCGACCAAGTTCGAGTCGAACTCGCCCATGAAGGGTTTCGTATGTGAGGTAAATTGCAGTTTACGATTTATAGCGTAATAAATAAAACTACTTACCAATTGCCGGTCAGTACATCATATATATTTTTTGTATAATCATTCCGTTAATTTAGAAATTACAGGGGGGACGCATATTTTACCACTTTGAAAGTAGACCAGTTTAGATAAAAAAGATATTAGAAACCTCAATATCATTTTGGAAGACTTATCTTATACCACCCACACGTAAGTTTGATGAAATATTTTTTTTATTTATAACAGATTTCAGTATTTGCTCACGTAATCTATCTATACATATAATACCCTTCCGTTTAAACAAGGTGATTTTTCGTCGTCAACGTTCCCGAAAACTACGGAATATCCTCATCGTTTTTCTCCACGATCGTTTTACTCCATGGAAGCATACCTGGAAAGTGTCTGGTTTCTAAAATATTAGGGTCCAAAGTTGAGTAAATAGACTGCATTTTTCTGCATAAATGCACATTGACGTATGTAGGAAGATTTTTTCACGAGAAATAATTAATATCTGTCTATGAAAGAACTAGCACAAACCTTGGACACTATAAATTTTGCCCGATCAAGTAATTTAAAAAAAAACTTTTTTTAAAAAAAATTTTTTTACGTCGTTTCCCAGCATTTTTTTTGGCATAAACTTACTTTATTTGATGTATAGAGTACGTATCCTTCGTTAAGGGTGGCAACGAAAAGACATCCTGTATAAGTAAAGATAAGTTTTTCCATTTTCTTTATTAATAATTTTATCATATATAATATCTTGACTAAGATTAATTTATAAAAACACTTCTCCATTAATATAATCCATTAGGATATGGTTGATCGATTCATCTTTAAACATTGTGCTGAGGGATTCAGCTTTGTTTGCCGAGATTTGGCTAGTGTATAGCTATCGGGATGAAGAATAACGTTGCCAATATGTAATTAAGAAAAGAGATGGTAAAATTCGTCATCTGAGTAATTGACCCGATAGCTCAGTGGTTAGAGCAACTAGCACGGTATGCAGTGGTCGTGGGTTCGATTCCCACTCGGGTGAAGAATTTTTTCCATTTTCTTTATTAATAATTTTATAAAGATAAGTTGTTGAAACCGCTTTCATTTGATAAAATATTTTCAGATTTATCAGCTTATCGATGAAGTACTGAATTACTTATGCATTCAACTACCACACTACAGTTTATTCTACGCCGTGGACATAGACATGCAACTGGTTACTACTGCTTTCAGTATATGTACTAATTTGCTTATATTTTACATGCAGATTGCTATCACACAAGAAATATATCAGTTTATAATATAATATCTGTATTGTAGTATCTGTATTGTTAAGTCAACAAAACAATGATTATGTCAATTTCTTTCCAAAAATTCTCAAAACATGGGTATCCCTTTTGTTTTGCGTAAAAAAAACTAGGTAGTCTATGTGCTAATCGGCAACGCCAATATATTCTAAATGGAAGCACTTGGTACAAGTAAGGCCTAATTTTTATTAGACTTCCACTCTTTATAGCAATTTACAAGGCTTTAAAAGTCAGTACTTTTTCCAACTTAGGCTATTTGATTAGGAACAGGATCTGAGTAGGGCAGCCAATTCCACTAATTTATTTCAGCTGAGCAACTATCGAAATGCGCCGGCTTTAGCTGTGCGTGATAAAAAACGGAATATCTTTGTTGAATGTGCAATGTCTTGTGCTCGTAGGTATGACAGAAAATGTTGCTCTGTCTAGATTTTAGAACACAAAATTTAACGTTAGTTGGGATCTATGGGAAACCTCATCCGTAGTATTTTTTGCTCTGTTCCATGCTGTGTTAAAAAATATTTCGTAAGTGTAACCAATGCTATTTGTTTTTTTATTTTTTTATTTATTTACACACACATAACTAATGTTTATCATTACAGGTTACCCTAATGCGATAAATTAGTTTTTATCTTAACACTTATTGTTAATTATAAGTTTGATAGTTTTTTAATCATGAACATAACATGCAACAAACATTGCCCTTACTGTGAATTCTCTCAGAGTACAACAACATAGGTCCACACTTTCTGCTATGACATTAAGTGTATTGAGTGCGCGAGTGAGCGGCCCCTTATTCCACAGGTGAGTTCGGCCATTCGGCACCGCCAGCAGTGGCGACCGTCTCCGCCGCCACACGTATCTGTCCGGTACATTTAAACTAATCCTCTCCAGTATGTCCGCATTATATAATTTTGCTCTAAAAAATTTAAATAAATATGTTACCAGTGCCAGATCTCGCCTAGCACCGAGTGTATTGTATCCAACCATTCCCAGAACGAATAACGTCGGGTACATTAGCGGGTAAAATGGATACACACCATAATAACGCATATATAAATATCTAGTAAATTTATTCTGAACTCGCTCTAACATTACTATAACATTGTTAGCGGTTTACGCTGAAGTACTTCTATGGGACATAGGCGTGAAGTTATATATGTATGTATGTGCCTAGGAAAGCACATAAAACTGTTGGGCCTGCGCCTTACGAGTATCTCTCTCCGGTCGTGTCGGCTTTCCGGTTCCATCGGACTATGAGAGTGAGGGAATAGAGGGCGCATCTGTGTTTGCACACACACTTGTGCACTATAATATCTCCTATGTTCCTGGCTAATCTCCCGTTGAGATTGTTCGCCTTGGCCGAAATACGGTCGGGAGATCTCATATTATGTTGCGCGCTGAAGTAAAATACATATCTATTCATTTAGTGGAATTGGCTCCTATAGTTTTATAATTAACTCCAGCTTCAGCCAGCCGTGGATATAAAGGGTTTTAAACTTTAAAATTGAATCGATTCCTGATTTCATTCGCCACATTGGAAAAGTTCATGTGTGCTAATCCTTCATTACTAACTCTTAATTTTTTGCCACAAACGATGGGTACCATGCTGAATATTGAAATTATACCATGATTTATTTAGGTAAGCCACTAAGGCAAAACAACTAAGCATATCTAGATGACACTTGGCATGTTTTGCCGGAAAGACTTCAAAAAAATAAATCGTCTGTGTGAGATGGAGGATCATAAAGGAGATTCGCAGCCACCTTCAGCATAGCGGGAGTAGGTATTAATGTTCAGTGACAAGTTGTTTGTCGCGAATCTCCGAGTTCCTCCCGAGTCGACTCTTACAGCATGCACAGGAGGAGATGTAGCCCCTTACAGATGCCCCGCATCAGCACAGGAATAAATAAATAATTGAAATGGACCATATACAGATAATCTAAATCATTTACTTTTGTTTGAAATTGTATAAATATTTTTGAGAGAATGAACATGTGATTCCGAGTCTCGAATTTTATGGATACATTCACTAATAATGAACCAAATAATTCCATAGCATATTGCTTAACATGACCCTTTTATTACACCCTGTAAGTATATTTATATTGATAAATCTTGTTCCATTTCATATTTCTCAGATGCTAGCTCGTGAGATAAACGTGTGCCGGTTAGAAAGCCATTAGTGACACAAACTGACGTTCTATATTGTACGTGGCGATAACAGAGGCACTTAAGTGTAGCTGTGAATTCAGTTACGGTTACGCTTCTAGCGATGTCATAGTAAAATAATGTGTTGAAGATTCAGGAAAGAAAAATCGAATATGTCGGATCGGCACCCTAATTACCTTATTTGCAATAGCAAAGCCGAAGCAAAGTGATAGCGAAATTTGTACAATATTCGCCTTGAAATGTCAAAGTTCCTTTGAAAGTCATTTTACAAAATACGAATTTGACAAGCAATCAGCGATTTTTGTATAATTTTCGCTATCGCTTTGCTTTTTCTAGTTAGGTACGAGTAATAAGGGGGAGGAACGCTGATCGTATTTTAAATATTTTTAGGGTTCGGTACTGGAAAGGTTCGAGATGGGACCCTAATAGTTTTGCCTACAGCTGTCTATCCGTATATTTGTCTGTCACCAGGGTATATGGTTATAGCTAGATAGTTTATTTACAGATGATGCATTTATATTACCACCAAAAAATTATTCTGTAAATAAAGGAAATATCTAAAAGGGGCTTATAAACTCATAACAAACCTTACTTGTTTGCTGTTTTTATATATCAGGCACAGGTTATACCGGGCTTAATAAAAGGGGTATAAACACCCCACTATACCTAGTATACCTATCCCCACGATACCTATCTACATACAAGACTAATCTATAAGTATCTATCCAGATAATAAAAAATATAGAGAAATTTCCAAACAACTCACTAATGTTCGTACATTCTTGAAAAATTTACATGATTTCGAGTATCAACATTTGTAGATAGGTTCTCTATAGTCTGTAAATTTCATATAATTTTTCTTAACATACTCCTATTGTTGGACTGATGGATGGCCAAGGTCGCGGGCGTCGGTTGGATGCAGGCTGCTTCCGACTGGTCCGTATGGAGGTTGTCGAGCAGTGGACTTCCCAGGGCTGAAATGATGATGATGATGACTATTGTTACAACCTGTATAATTCACGAAAACAATAATCGCAAACATTCGCCAGTAAAAAATATCTAAATTTGTACATACAAATTGTACTAGATATTTGAGCGGGGCGAGTTTATTTGAGCAGGGCGAGCGCAGCGTGATTCTAGCCGCGCTAACGAACCGGCCTCTGCGGCGCACTGTTTACACTACGTTGTCTGGCGGACGCCAGCAAAAACTAAAGGTTGATCCACACGGATATTCGGAAACTGACACTGTTGGGGGACTTTTCTATCGTCTTTTATTTAAAATGGAAAGTTTGAACATCGCTATTTGGATGGATGTAACTCTTTCACGCATAAACTAAATAAATAAACGAACGAACGAACAAACAAACAAACAAACAAACAAACAAACAAACAAACAAACATACAAACAAACAAACAAACAAACAAACAAATAAATAAATAAACTTAACAATAAACGTAACTTGGATATTCAGACTATATTCAAAATCAAACAATACGCGAGGTCTCTAAAACGTGTCTTTACAACTGTATACTGCCAGGTTTAGCATGACATGGCCAGATTAGTATCAATTTGCTGGCTTATCGCTTGAAAGGCCCGAGTTCCTTAGTCGACTCTTACGACATGCACAGAAGGAGATGCAGCTGATGTATTCAAGTCCGCATCAGACTTACGACTTTACTTACATACATACATACATACATATAATCACGCCTTTATCCCTTACGGGGTAGGCAGAGCACCAAGGGCCGATAGAACCACATGGTGCCACTTCTGACCAATTTTGAGGGTATAGTTGAGATGTACAAGTTCGGTTAGTAGTGACAGGTGGTCAGCCCATCGCCTACAAAACACCAAGACCCTCTTGTCCCTCTACTGACTTGTACAGTATGCCCGGGAAGAGAAGCAGCTGTAGTATTATATGTTTTTTTTTTCACTCCCAGAGCAGCATAGAAAATACTTTACTTACTTACATAAATATTACCTATATACGCACGGTTGTACTCGTATACCCAACTTCAGGATAATTAAGGAGAACCTATAGCCAAGATTAGCATAGCGGGGCCAGATGTGAACGATCAGTAATGAGTTTCTAGCTCATTGCCTGAATGCCTCTCATAATTATTTTATGCACTAATGCACTCGACAGTGTAACAAACACGTATTGCAATACAATGTTTGGGGCGGGTAAAAAACACTACATCATGTAAATAAAATCAACTACTTCATTTTATTATATACCTATATAACCTTAAACACGTAGCAAAAACCGTTGCGAAACAGTTTCGAAGCTCCACTTTAATATGCGCCTCGAACGTGAAGTTTCCTCACTTACATTAACAGTAACTGGAAACTTACTGATAAATTTGTCATATCTTACACTGTTTTTGGTGGGTACAAATTTTGTTGATTAAACTCCGTGAAAATTACTTCGGTGTGCAACTGAACTCGGAAGTTTTGTCGTTCCGTGGAAAGAGACCTTTTAAAAAACTTTTTGTACTCGAGCGGAAGATGCCAAAAATGTTTATACTTACTTAATACATTGTGCTTGCGGTTGCATTTGGAATACGAAGCGCGAATCTGCTTATTATATTTGGTTTGTTGTGTTGTAAGAGTTTTTTGTTAATACACATTTGTTTATTACGTAGGTAGGTACGGTACATGTGTAGTTTAGTACCTCTTTCAGTTTTTTTATTTATTACTGATTCTTACGTACCTACATTTTAGAATTCAGTAAAGAATGTCCACAAACTGTAACCAAATACTTACAGGGGGCCAATTCTAGAAAAGTCTCGAGTTGGAACGGAGTCGAAACGGAACCGTTGTATATGCTCAGAACAAAGCAATAATTACTTTACGGTAATTGTTTTATATTCTGTCATACTCACGACCGATGCGTGCTAAAATATACCTTATTACTCAAGCGGTAAGAATATATTGCTTCGCACCGCGTTTCATTAAGGTATCGGGCGACTCGGACCAAAAACAAACTCGGACCGAGGTCCGAGTTGCCCGATAACATTTTTTGTTCGGTCGACTCGGACCACAAACCAATTTAACTTCAAGTACAGTTAGCAGAAAAATCTGTTTGGATTTTATTTTGTTTTGTACCTACTAATAGCCGCCCGTGACTGTCTTCGTAAATTGGGATCATGTATCAACATTTCACCCGCGCGAAGCCGGAGCGGGGCGCTAGTTATAGGTACATATTAATCTTCCTCTCGAATCATCAAAATCCGTTAGTTGTATAGTTTCAAATCCGACATAAAGACAGATTTTATGTTATAGACGACGTGATTTAAAAAACACAATTTACAACATTTACAGTAATACTTATGCCTACATATCTAAATAAAAACATAATTGGATAGATTTGTTTTATTTCTAACACTTTTTATGGTAACTGTACTAAACTACTAAACCACTGTTCATAAACAATGGATTTGTGGTTAAAATTACGAGCGGTCGAAATCGCCTGACAAATGAATCAATGAAAAAAAAAGTACCTTAATCTCGTTTTCACACAATATCTCCTCGTTTTTCATTTGCAATATTTAATCAAGATCAAATTAGTTCACTTATGGTGAAATCTAAAAAAGAAAAAGTAACTTTCACATTAAAATTCTAGTATCTGCGAAAGTTTCTACGAAATCAAATACACAAAGTTTATTGTACCGAAACCAGACAAACTAATCCAATAAAGTGTAACGAGTCAAAACTGATTCGAACTTGTCGCTTTACGGGAGCGACCCGAGTTGGGATCTTGTCGCACCATGTATTGTCAACTTAGCGTCCGTCGAGTTCGACCATAGTTTCTTCACGAAACGTATTGGCGTAAGTCTAAAGATTGGAATAATTTTTTTTTTGTTATTGTATCCTAATCATTACTTACCTTCAAAGTATAAGTTGCTTTATTATTAAACATTGTGTTTGTATTAAAATTTGTATGTTTTATTTAGACGGTGAATACTTACTATGTTATTCAGTTGATGAATAAAATTGGATTGCGTTAAGTGGCAAGGGCCGATTTCTTTGCCAAGTCGAAGATGCGAACAGTTATCTAGTTAGTAGTAGAAGTAATAGTTCTTCTAGGCAAACGCGTTCCATCTTAGACTGCAACGGTGCTTACCATCAGGCGCGTTGTGTTCAAGCGTAAGCCTGTTTAATATATATAAAAACATATTTAGTAAACACATGGCTATATTACCAAATTTGTATAACCAAGATTACGCAAGATATCCTTTGGCCTGTTTCAGCAAAGCAGGATAAGATGCAAACGATAGTTGACAATTTGCACCCCTGAGTTCCTTAGCAGACTCTCATGACATGCACGAAAGGAGATGCAGCTGATGAATCAAGAAATGCCCCGCATCAGTACAGAATAGCCTAGTAAAGGAGTGGGTATTTCAAAAAATCGCTTCCCGCCCATAGCTTTTACCGTTTGCAATTTTTCTTAGTGTCTGCCAAAAGCAATCAAAAGCGTTCTTTAACAGTTTTCTTATTGTTCTCTCCAGGACGCTTTGCGCTTTTAGCTGGACACATCTACAAGGCTTTTAAAGAATTATACTTTTTTATGTTCGTTTTGCAGGTATTTTGTCTAAAAGCTACTATTACTATTTTTAAAAGTTGAAGTACGGGAATATGAAATTTTTAAGGGTAATAAAAAAATATTTTTGAAAACTTTTTACACACTTATTTCATATTTTGTTTGTGTTTAAACGCACGTGACGTATGTGTAGTTATTTTTGTTATAAGCGTAAATATATTTAGGTATGATCTGTACAATAATTTGACAAGAACCAATGGTGCGTACACAGCTTTTTTATAAAATGCTAGGGAGTATTGTACCTTATATTGTTAAAAAACCTTTACATAAAGGTTATTCCAAGTTCATTCAAATAGAATATCGTTTTTTATTGGTAATAATAAATACTTTGCGCTCCGTCTAGACGTGTAGGCTAGGGAACGTTATGACAACCAACTGGATTTTCCATAGTGTTTTGCCCATAGTTGGAGGCATGTAAAAGGTTTCCCATATATTTTTTCGGATGATTTCCTTACTAACAATAACATCAATTTAAAAACTCGTTATCACTGTCGGATTCTAAACGTATAACCCCGGCGCACATGCTCACACTCGCATTGGCCGTCACGAGCCGCGTGCGAGTGGCAGGATTTAAAACCTATACTAAACTCCGCATTTACTCTCACGTGTCGACGTAGGCACGTACTTGAGCGTGTCGGTTAGGTGACCGAGACATTGTTTTCGAGTGGCAGTGGCGCGAGTATTTGCAAAATGGAGCAACTTATTAAAGCTGTTCGAAGCGAAAAATGTTTATACGACGTAAAACACCCAGATTATATGAATACAAAATGAAAGGATTCTATTTGGCAATTTTTCGACTGAAAACTCGTAAGTTAATTTGAATTCTCCGTGTGTTTTCCTTTTGGACATGTACGAGTAAGAGCTCTTCTATATTTTTTTCGGATGATAAACAATATATAATCTATTTAAAAACACGTTATCACTGTCGGATTCTGAACTTATATGGTATGGTAGATACACTGACTGACTCGTGAAAGCAATTGCGGACACACACGTGTGTCAAAGCGACATTGGCGCACTGTCGTGAACAAGCGTGTTAATAGTCGACAATTAGCGTAGTGACAGGTGTACGTGAACAGAGTGTCGAGTTAGTGTCGTGAACGAGTGTGAGTTTGGGCGGCGGTGGGATTTAGACTTTAAAATATAGGTATTTTACTTTATTAAAAATTTTATTGAACATACATAAATATTAAAATTTGTATTTGGCATTTTTTAATATTTGTAGCAAAATTTACGTGGATTAAAAATGATGGAGGATCTGAAATATTGTTCCGCTACCATACAAGCACCATCAATCTTTTAATGAATAGTGAAAATATAGTATCGGCATATCTGTCTGTGTGATTTATATTGATACTATTCAAATGTTAACTAGGAAACCACAAAATCTAAGCTTCCATTCCGCTCACAGATACACTTTAACCATGTCGATCGCGAGTTTAAGAGTTACGAGCCGATCGGGCGCTAAAAGTAAAACGTCTCAATATTCACGTTGAAGCAAATAGCTCTCAGATCCGGGTCTGAACAGCGCCCTTATGATTCTGAGTGCCCAAACTGAAGATAAAATATTCCATGAATTATTCAACTGTCATACATCGGCTGAGCTGAATAGGAGAGATCCTACACGTTGTCAACGTAAGTGTGAAAAAGTATGGATGAATATATTTTTTAAAGGATACTCGACCAAGATCGGTGTTATGTTGATATTGCGCGAACGTGTGTGGAAACGGGGAATTTACAATGTGTGTATTTTGTGGGAGATAGCATGGTATCTCGGGAAAAATGGTTAGGCAAAATTTATGATAAACAAGATGCGGTGCGCGAATATAAAAGCGCTGACTGCTCCCTTTCTGGCCATGTTTTTGCTGTTCTTACCACGTTGTTTTTTAAAAGTATCATGTAATTTATGCGATATTTTTAAGATCTTTGTTTTCGTGTAGTAGATATAACTGAAAAGATTATTTTTACACTACTGCGCCGAAAGGAGAGTTATTTTTTACGAGTGTATGTTTGTAATTTTTTTGACTATAGCCTTCCTCGATAATGTGCTATCTAGTTAAGACCTGCGCCTTCCAAGCAGGAGGCGTAAGTTCGATCCTAGTCACCGGTCTGTACCAATAAATTTATGTACAGATTTTAACTTTGTAAAATTATCACTTAGCTCGTGCCTCGGCAAGCACGTAAAACTGTTGGTCCTGCGCCTGATCTCTCTCCGGTCATGTCGGCTTTCCGTCCCATCGGACTATGAGAGTGAGGGAATAGGTAGAGAGTGGATCTGTGTTTGCACATACACTTGTGCACTATAATATCTCCTGTGTACCTGGCCAATCTCCGTAGAAATTGGTCGCCTTGGCCGAAATACGGTTGGAGAGATCTTATATAACACTAAAATAATTATAGTACTTTATAATCCTGCAATTCTAGATACCGCATTTCGAGAACACAGCCGTGTGTATACAAGGTGATTTTTGGTCGTCAACGTTCCCGAAAACTACGGTATCTCCTCATCACGATCATTTCTCTCCATGAAAGCATACCTGGGAAGTGTCTGGTTTCTAAAATATTAGGGTCCAAAGTTGAGTAAATAGACTGTGTTTTTCTGCATAAAAACACATTGACGCGTGTATCAAGATTTTTTCGCGAGAAACTACTAAATAGTTTTCATCGACCAATTGCTGTACTGTCTCCCAACTCCTAACCGTTAAGGAGTTCTGTAGCTTCATCATCAGCACAGCAGCATCAGATGTTGATTCAAGTAACACGTTAGCCCTATATACTACTAAATAGTTTTCATCGACCAATTGCAGTACTGTCTCCCAACTCCTAACCGTTAAGGAGTTCTGTAGCTTCATCATCAGCACAGCAGCATCAGATGTTGATTCAAGTAACACGTTAGCCCTACATACTACTAAATAGTTTCCATTGACAAATTGTAGTACTGTATCCCAACTCCTAACCGTTAAGGAGTTCTGTAGCTTCCTCATCAGCACAGCAGCATTAGATGTTGACACCCTGAAGCATATACTTGAGTAAGACATGATTACGTAACAAAAGCACCATACGAGCATACAATTTTCGGTGGTTGCCCTAGATTTCTCCTGGATCCCATCATCAGATCCTGACCTGGTGAAAATGGGACCACCTCAGAAGTGAACTCTATCCAACCAAAAAAATTTTTTGAAATCCCTTTATAATTGACGGAAATATCGGTGAACATACATAAAAAAAATATATATATATTATACATACAGACGAATTGAGAACCTCCTCCTTTTTTTGAAGTCGGTTAAAAATTGTGCTCAATTTTATTTAGGTTTAAAATGTATCTATAATGTGAGTATTCGCCACGTGCTTGTCCATGAATTCATGAGTATATACTATGCATTGGCGGGGTGGAGTAGTAATAGTGAGAGAAGGGATGAGAGAACGAAAAGAAAAAGGGAGAAAGAGAAAGGTATTATACACTACTCGCTTGTGTATACGACTGTCGCACCTGTGGTATCCGTGAACTTAGCAGCTCATTTACAAGCAGCTCAAAAATAAATCTGAGTTCTATTCTAGTGCAGGTGAGTTCTACAGTTCCTGATACCTTTTATAAATAGTTCTGGCATTTTTACCCTAAAAACTTAAATTGAAAAAATGAGCTGCTAACTTCCGGTAGCAGATCACTTTTCAGTAAATGAAAAAAAAAAGAGTTCTATTAGCAAACAGGTGAGTTCTATAGTTCCTGATACTTTTTACAAATAGTTCTGCCCTTTTTCCATGAAAAACGTCAATTGAAAAATGAGCTGCTAACTTCCCGTAGCAGATCACTTTACAGCAAATCAAATTTTAATGGATGTTATATTCACATGCAGCTCAGTTCTACAGTTCTTGATAGTTATTATAAATAGTTCTGTTGTTTTAACCTCTAAAAACGTCAATTGATGATAATCTGATAACTTGCCATAGAAAATCAATTCACAGCGGATCATGTAAGTTTATCGTTCCAAACAATTTTTAATGAATAACTCTTTCACAATATATTATTCCGTAGCAGACCTGCAACCTGAAACTAAACTCAAGTCCAGAACTCACGTAAAAAATCCAGCAGCTCATACCGGAATGTAGAAAATACACAAAGTATATAAAAACACTTTCAATCGTTCAAAAAAAATCTCAAAACTTCTCAACAGCCAGAACTCTTTTGTTTTCCATAGACCTGGAGTAGACCTGCAATCTGATACTAAAATCAAGCCCAGAACTCACGTAAAAGTTCCAGCAGCTCACACCTGAATGTAAAAAATACACAAAAAATATAAAATTACTTTCAATCGTTCAAAAAAAATCTCAAAGCTTCTCAACAGCCAGAACTCTTTTGTTTTCCATAGACCTGGAGTAGACCTGCAACCTGATACTAAAATCAAGCCCAGAACTCACGTAAAAGTTCCAGCAGCTCACACCTGAATGTAGAAAATACAAAAAGTATGCACAAACTTTTCAATCGTTCAAAAAAAAATCTCAAAGCTTCTCAACAGCCAGAACACTTTTGTTTTCCATAGACCTGGAGTAGACCTGCAACCTTATACTAAAATTAAGCCCAGAACTCACGTAAAAGTTCCAGCAGCTCACACCTGAATGTAAAAATACACAAAAAATATAAAAACACTTTCAATCGTACAAAAAAAATCTCAAAGCTTCTCAACAGCCAGAACTCTTTTGTTTTCCATAGACCTGGAGTAGACCTACAACCTGATACTAAAATAAAGCCCAGAACTCACGTAAAAGTTCCAGCAGCTCACACCTGGATGTAAAAAATACACAAAAAATATAAAAACACTTTCAATCGTACAAAAAAAATCTCAAAGCTTCTCAACAGCCAGAACTCTTTTGTTTTCCATAGACCTGGAGTAGACCTACAACCTGATACTAAAATCAAGCCCAGAACTCACGTAAAAGTTCCAGCAGCTCACACCTGAATGTAGAAAATACAAAAAGTATGCACAAACTTTTCAATCGTTTAAAATAAAATCTCAAAGCTTCTCAACAGCCAGAACTCTTTTGTTTTCCATAGACCTGGAGTAGACCTGCAACCTTATACTAAAATTAAGCCCAGAACTCACGTAAAAGTTCCAGCAGCTCACACCTGAATGTAAAAAATACACAAAAAATATAAAAACACTTTCAATCGTACAAAAAAAATCTCAAAGCTTCTCAACAGCCAGAACTCTTTTGTTTTCCATAGACCTGGAGTAGACCTGCAACCTGATACTAAAACCAAGCCCAGAACTCACGTAAAAGTTCCAGCAGCTCACACCTGAATGTAAAAAATACACAAAAAATATAAAAACACTTTCAATCGTACAAAAAAAATCTCAAAGCTTCTCAACAGCCAGAACTCTTTTGTTTTCCATAGACCTGGAGTAGACCTACAACCTGATACTAAAATCAAGCCCAGAACTCACGTAAAAGTTCCAGCAGCTCACACCTGAATGTAGAAAATACACAAAAAATATAAAAACACTTTCAATCGTACAAAAAAAATCTCAAAGCTTCTCAACAGCCAGAACTCTTTTGTTTTCCATAGACCTGGAGTAGACCTACAACCTGATACTAAAATCAAGCCCAGAACTCACGTAAAAGTTCCAGCAGCTCACACCTGAATGTAAAAAATACACAAAAAATATAAAATTACGTTCAATCGTTCAAAAAAAAATCTCAAAGCTTCTCAACAGCCAGAACTCTTTTGTTTTCCATAGACCTGGAGTAGACCTGCAACCTGATACTAAAATCAAGCCCAGAACTCACGTAAAAGTTCCAGCAGCTCACACCTGAATGTAGAAAATACAAAAAGTATGCACAAACTTTTCAATCGTTCAAAAAAAAATCTCAAAGCTTCTCAACAGCCAGAACACTTTTGTTTTCCATAGACCTGGAGTAGACCTACAACCTGATACTAAAATCAAGCCCAGAACTCACGTAAAAGTTCCAGCAGCTCACACCTGAATGTAGAAAATACACAAAGAATATAAAAACACATTCAATCGTTCAAAAAAAAATCTCAAAGCATCTCAACAGCCAGAACTCTTTTGTTTTCCATAGGCCTGGAGTAGACCTGCTACCTGATACTAAAATCAAGCCCAGAACTCACGTAAAAGTTCCAGCAGCTCACACCTGAATGTAGAAAATACAAAAAGTATGCACAAACTTTTCAATCGTTCAAAAAAAAATGTCAAAGCTTCCAACAGCCAGAACTCTTTTGTTTTCCATAGACTTGGAGTAGACCTACAACATGATACTAAAATCAAGCCCAGAACTCACGTCAAAGTTCCAGCAGCTCACACTTGAATGTAGAAAATACAAAAAGTATGCACAGACTTTTCAATCGTTCAAAAAAAAATCTCAAAGCATCTCAACAGCCAGAACTCTTTTGTTTTCCATAGACCTGGAGTAGATTTGCAACCTGATACTAAAATTAAGCCCAGAACTCACGTAAAAGTTCCAGCAGCTCACACCTGAATGTAGAAAATACACAAAGAATATAAAAACACATTCAATCGTTCAAAAAAAAATCTCAAAGCTTCTCAACAGCCAGAACTCTATTGTTTTCCATAGACCTGGAGTAGACCTGCAACCTGATACTAAAATCAAGCCCAGAACTCACGTAAAAGTTCCAGCAGCTCACACCTGAATGTACAAAATACAAAAAGTATGCACAGACTTTTCAATCGTTCAAAAAAAAAAAACTCAAAGCTTCTCAACAGCCAGAACTCTTTTGTTTTCCATAGACCTGGAGTAGACCTGCAACCTGATACTAAAATCAAGCCCAGAACTCACGTAAAAGTTCCAGCAGCTCACACCTGAATGTAGAAAATACAAAAAGTATGCACAAACTTTTCAATCGTTCAAAAAAAAATCTCAAAGCTTCTCAACAGCCAGAACTCTTTTGTTTTCCATAGACCTGGAGTAGACCTGTAACCTGATACTAAAGTTAAGCCCAGAACTAACGTAAAAGTTCCAGCAGCTCACACCTGAATGTAGAAAATACACAAAGAATATAAAAACACTTTCAATCGTTCAAAAAAAAATCTCAAAGCATCTCAACAGCCAGAACTCTTTTGTTTTCCATAGACCTGGAGTAGACCTACAACCTGATACTAAAATCAAGCCCAGAACTCACGTAAAAGTTCCAGCAGCTCACACCTGAATGTAGAAAATACAAAAAGTATGCACAGACTTTTCAATCGTTAAAAAAAAAAAATATCAAAGCTTCTCAACAGCCAGAACTCTTTTGTTTTCCATAGACCTTGATTTTAGTATCAGGTTGCAGGTCTACTCCAGGTCTATGGAAAACAAAAGAGTTCTGGCTGTTGAGAAGCTTTGAGATTTTTTTTTTGAACGATTGAAAAGTCTGTGCATACTTTTTGTATTTTCTACATTCAGGTGTGAGCTGCTGGAACTTTTACGTGAGTTCTGGGCTTGATTTTAGTATCAGGTTGCAGGTCTACTCCAGGTCTATGGAAAACAAAAGAGTTCTGGCAGTTGAGAAGCTTTGAGATTTTTTTTTGAACGATTGAATAGTTTGTGCATACTTTTTGTATTTCCTACATTCAGGTGTGAGCTGCTGGAACTTTTTCGTGAGTTCTGGGCTTGATTTTAGTATCAGGTTGCGGGTCTACTCCAGGTCTATGGAAAACAAAAGAGTTCTGGCTGTTGAGATGCTTTGAGATTTTTTTTTGAACGATTGAAAGTAATTTTATATTTTTTGTGTATTTTTTACATTCAGGTGTGAGCTGCTGGAACTTTTACGTGAGTTCTGGGCTTGATTTTAGTATCAGATTGCAGGTCTACTCCAGGTCTATGTAAAACAAAAGAGTTCTGGCTGTTGAGAAGTTTTGAGATTTTTTTTGAACGATTGAAAGTGTTTTTATATACTTTGTGTATTTTCTACATTCCGGTATGAGCTGCTGGATTTTTTACGTGAGTTCTGGACTTGAGTTTAGTTTCAGGTTGCAGGTCTGCTACGGAATAATATATTGTGAAAGAGTTATTCATTAAAAATTGTTTGGAACGATAAACTTACATGATCCGCTGTGAATTGATTTTCTATGGCAAGTTATCAGATTATCATCAATTGACGTTTTTAGAGGTTAAAACAACAGAACTATTTATAATAACTATCAAGAACTGTAGAACTGATCTGCATGTGAATATAACACCCATTAAAATTTGATTTGCTGTAAAGTGATCTGCTACGGGAAGTTAGCAGCTCATTTTTCAATTGACGTTTTTCATGGAAAAAGGGCAGAACTATTTGTAAAAAGTATCAGGAACTATAGAACGCACCTGTTTGCTAATAGAACTCTCTTTTTTTTTTCATTTACTGAAAAGTGATCTGCTACCGGAAGTTAGCAGCTCATTTTTTCAATTTAAGTTTTTCAGGGTAAAAATGCCAGAACTATTTATAAAAGGTATCAGGAACTGTAGAACTCACCTGCACTAGAATAGAACTCAGATTTATTTTTGAGCTGCTGGAAAACGAGTTGCTAAGTTCACCGACATGCACCTGTGCACGTCTCATTTAAGGGTTTTATTCCACGCACTTTTTCTTACGGTTTTTCTATCACATTTTTTTCAGTTCGGTCGCGCAGCAAAATCCCTATCTCCTCCAAGCCTGCCGTAAGGAACTTCGTTCCAAAAAAATTACATTGTTTCCCAGCATTTTTTTTTGCATAAACTTACTCGTACGAGTACTTTATTTGATATATAGAGTGCGTACCCTTAGTTTGGCAACGAAAAAACACCCCGTACAACTGTATATGAACTTTCTATATCAATATTATTAATTACTCTATGAAAATACTACCCTCTGTTTAACCTCACTGGATTGCTTTTAATAACCCGTGGAGTTATCAAGGTGATTAAACTAGTTAAAATTATTATCAAACTAGTAATAACCTAGTGTCAGGTAATGATTTTCCACCCCAAAAGGGATTTGCGGTCTCAATTAATTATGAAGTACAGTTTAGCGGACTTAGATAGTATAAAACTTTAGATATGCATAATTAAAATGTGTAAATAATCATATCACTTGACGGAAATAACAGTCATGGCGATGTTGAGCTGATTATTGATGTGGAATGAAGTAGGCCGCTGATAGATAGTTGTATATTTTAAACTTGGGTTTACAATAGTAAAATATGGCTATCCGCCAACTGTGTCTGACGAACGGTGAGTGATCGGTAGTGTGCGGCGAGAGCCCGGTTGCACTCCGTCCCCCGCGCCCCTGCGTACTTGATGATGGTGGTTAACAGCGATGAGGAAGTGTTATTTTTTGAAAAACATTCAAAGAAAATTATATTGCGTATAAGCATTAGACAGTACCTATATGAATTTCATGCACGTTAAGAATATGCTTATTTCCTATAATATAATAATGTTATTTAAGCTATATTGACTATTCGCCGTCGACAACATCCAAGTAGATTGATGTCTAATAATGGAAAGTATTATTCGGTTTAAAAAATATGAGTGTAAGAGTTAAAAATTGTTAAGCTCCATTGTCGTCCCTTTTTATAACATACTACTGAATGGACCAGCCAAAAATAAAAGAAAACACCCCAAACCAGAGCACCGCAAGGTTTTATTTGACGATTACAATAAAAACAGCTCAGTCCTCGTAACAACAGTACGTAAGGTACATTTTTGATGAAAACCAACGCTTCGACATTCGTGTCACGATCGTGTTAAATTTCCCTAAAGATAATAAACGTTTCGGGGTAAATTAAACAGTTATACCGTTTTTCGTATATTTTTCGTGCGTATCGCTGAAAACCCTCGAGATAAGACGAGATCACGCGACGTTGTGCATTTGCATGTAACGAACGTTTAACTTGCCTACATACATTTACTCCATACTGTGTTCCTAAAAAGGGGTAGCCAGAGCTACAGAATCGCAAAAAAATTAAATCAAATCCTACAGTCACGCATAGCATAGTAGGGTCGCATGCAAAGGATCAGTGAAAAGTTGCTAGATCATAGAACGTCCTTAAACTCTTTCGTCAACTTCTATGACATGCTAGGGACGAGATGCAGCTGGTATATTCGAAGAAAACTCCACATCGGTTGTATTTTACTTGCTATTACAACTATTGTAATAGTACCAATATTTCCAAAGACAGAAATCGGAAGTGTGCAAATTACAAGATCTTGCAAGGATGCTTTTGCAATTATTATTAATTATTATTATTAAAACTTAATAACAACTAATAGGTTTACAAAATTACACTTCTCTACAAAGGCGGACAAAATAATTATGATATGACGTAATGCCAAATAAGTGGACAGGGGGCAAACATGATTACATTTTAGAGAAAATAAGTGGACGGGTGGCAAACATGATTACATTTTAGAGAAAATAAGTGGACGGGTGGCAAACATGATTACGTTTTAGAGAAAATAATAATGTGTTTCTTAAATCATCATCATAGAAGTCTAGACAACTGTAATAAACTAACTTTACTTAGTCCGTTTAGTACTTTCGGTCAGTTTTATGACATCAACATCCCTGGATAATGGTCGTTATTACGTTTTTTACTCTAAACACTAGCAATTATATACAAGAGGTCAAGAAAACAATTAAAATGGGTACAAATAAACAGATTTCGCATTATCATCTTTTGTGATTTTTCGTCCTATTTGGTTATTTTAGTTCAGTCTGTTAGCTAGAATCATCATAATACCATAAACCATAACTAATATACTAATGGACTTAAGAGTTATATTAGTACGAGTAGTACTCGTACTTACCAAAAATATTTTGAATGCTAATTCGAGAGATATTGAAATATTATATCAAAGGATCTTTGTTACAGTGACTTCCCACGGTGCGTGGTTTTGCGTATCATTGCGCACGGCCGACGAGTATGGACGGACACGCACCACTCTCGAGGCTCTTCCCACGGTGCGTCTCGTCTGTGTATCTTTATCTTGAGATATGAAGCCAATGGCCGTGGCTGTAACGGTGCCGTCTAGTGAAAAATCGCCTATTCCCGCGCTTAAGTGACAACCAACAACAAAATGCCAAATGAAATGCTTCCCACGGTGCGTGGTGCGGGCTGGTCTACGTCCATCTGCATTATCACGCACGCAGACATGTCCGTCGCGGTGCGTCCAATCCGCGGAGAAAACACAGACGAGCGCTATAGAACCTCTTTAGACTCGAATAAAATATAATATGTTTGGCATTTTTTTGTTGATTGTCATTACTTTGAATCATGGGAATGGGATTTTTTCCGGTTTTTCCACAAGATGGCACGCCCACAGTACGGCCATGGCCATTGGCTTCAAATCTCAAGATAAAGATATATAGACCGCGGGAAGAGCCTCGTGCGTAGTGCGTGTCCGTCCGTACTATGGTCTGCAAAACCACGCACCGTGGGAAGCCACTGTACACTATATATAAATTGTATTCAAATAATTTTAAAATATATGAGTTTATGTCACAGTGCTATTTTAAAGATTTCAAGTCGAAGCCGATAAAGCTACAGAAGCGTTTTATTTACAGCATCTTGCTTGACTTCTAACACCAAGAGTGGACCAAGTAAAAACGTTTCGAATGTCTCTGACTCAGATATCGGAAATGTTGCTAGATAAGCGCTGTATTTTCGGTAGATTTTTCCAAGCTCAAAAGGGGGCACGTTATTTTGAAATGAAATTTATTTTAAAAGCTATCATAAATATCCTAAAATATATCTGTCAATTACCTTACGTCTCGATATAAAAAGTTATATTGAAAGTCATCTTTTACACAAATAACCGCACACCTACGTCGACGTATATGTAATATCAATTTATATTGTACTCGTACGTTCCAAATTTACTACTTTTGCCTCGTCAATCATTTTCGTCAATTTGTTCACACCTGCTCTGCAGATGTGATATTTCAATATTCTTTAGACCGAATGCTACATTATTCCTTTGACTAGCATTTCATTTGAGTGTGTTTAAGAAAAAGAGACACGTAAAAGTCTATAAAAATAATAAAATATTTATTTTCTGACTACAAGATCAATTTTTTTGTTAGTATATGCGGTCACCAACCCGCCTGCCCAGCGTGGTGACTATGGGCAAATACCCCCCATGGCAGTCTTGTTGCGTGCCCTGGGGGAGGCCTGTTAGATATACGAAGTACAATGAGCTTATGCCATGCATGTAGGTACTTGAGTTAGTCGCTAACGAATGTCAGTGTCTTTAGCTGTATTATAATTTGCTCTGTAGAAATACAATAAATACGTGCTATTAAGTGGTTAAAACTAGAGTTTATATGTATATCTCAACAAGGCCTACGTCCAGCAGTGGACTGCAATAGGCTGATGATGATGATGACATGTATTTATTTATAGTGTTTGTACTTATATTCTACTAGCGATTTAGTAATGCGACTATGAAGTAAAGATTATTTTTCAGAGTTCATTAATAATATTTATGATGAAATCACTGTATTTCAATTGATCGAAAAATACATATTTCTGAAGGCGCAGGCTGATTCCCTTTTGTCTTTCGAAATAATAATAAAAAACATGAAGTCAATTCTAGAACTCCTATGAAATAGCTGTGATGTATTTTGTACACGCCCCACGTAGATGCACTGGCTACGGCTGAAGGCAAATAAATTCCCGGGTTTGTGGTTGGAAAGCATCCAGAGCGGTTTGCGATGGTAGACCAAACATGCCTTCTGAACTGGGAGATACGATAATTTACTACCCAAATTTCATAATCAAAGTTTAATATGTTAACAATTTTTTTACGAGGTGCTTTTTGTTAAATTGCGCCCTCGTTAATACGAAATTGTGTAAGTCGCAAATGGTTGATTTAAAAATATAATTGTCCCGAGATTATACAGATATTTTTATCTGTTTTCTTTCTGCACTCAACCATAATAGTTTATTTATGTACTGAAGTGAACGCTTAATATGTAAGATAAATAGTAATTTATCAATTACTATAGCATTTTTGGTATTAAAAAAATTTTGACAATTGTCAAAGCACACGAATCCTTTTTCCAAAAAATTCACACTACTTTATACCAACTTAGTTACCAAAACTGAATTACATGCTAACTACCTAGAGGAATAACGTTATCTAACATGTTTCCAAAACTATTCATAACCAAAATTGAATTTAATGCAACGGAGGCCACGTGTGGTACCGCTGCCTGCCGCCAGGTGGGCGTTAAGTGCCGAGGGCGCCACTTAACACTCGGAGTTGGGGGAATTTATCGCTGCAGGCAGTTTTAGACAAAAGCGCAGTGAAAACGTGTCCAAAGGGTAATAATGATGTGACAGTGATATTATTTCTGGGTATGAAATAGAAGTAGATGTGGGGCTTTACTACAATACATCAGCTGCATATCTTTCCGTGCATGTCGTAACGTTGCTGCGGAATCTTCTTAGTAATCCTGTAGTTCTGGCCACCTCATTGTATATTATATAAGGTCTTTTCAAAATTAGTGTTTATCTTTTGACACGAAACTAGGTAGGTAAAAAGAAACAACTTTCACTATGGGACCAACTCCGAAATAGTGAAAAAAAATCAGCTGTTCCATACATTTCAGTGCAATAATTGTTACTGCCGAGTCTTCATCGGCCACCATCGTCGCCGGCGCCGCCTTCTGCGGGGCGCGCGGGAGGGTGGCCGCTCGGATCTGAGCCAGCAGACGGTCAGACTACCTCAGCAAACGTAGCGGGTGCGTCTAGCCCAAATCTATATTTTACACTAAGTACTCATTTGTAATCAATTTTAAATACCAATATAATACCTTGCATGAAAATCTTGGTGTCTAATTTGGATCTGAAAACCTACATTAAGTACGCCCCCTATAAGCGCGTACAGTAATTATTCGAGATTGTAGGGAACAGATGAATTATATTAGTTATCGACCAATGACAGTTCAAGTTTATTGCAGTACAAATACCTAACTACAACAATTATGTCAATGAATATCGAAAAAGTCACCTATATCCCTTTATTTGGAAGGCAGGAGTAAGGTACAATCGTCTGCGCAAACACAGCTGCACTCCCTATTTCCACTCTCATTGATGAAAGGTCATCAGGCGCATCACCAACGCATATTCGACATTCATTACATAAGTATATCACTAAAAAATGATCATAAATATCGTAGATGCACATAAATATCACACATATTAAATTTGGTTATTCAAAGTTAAAAACATAAAACCATGAATGTCACAAAATTATACCGTAACTGTTTGTTACTATCTTCACGGGGGTTCAGTAAATTTATCTGAAAATACCTTGGAGTATGCTGCGTGGTGCCGGCAGACTAGAATTCGTACCACCCCATCCATGTCTGTTCGTACGAGGCGATTAATCGGTATCCGGGTATAGGGTATCCGGGAGGTGGGCAGCAGCGCCTCCCGTGTTTACAACATAGTCCAAAATACAAACTGCGGTCACCAACGCACCTGCCCAACGTAGTGACTATAGGCAAATACCCTAAATGACAGTCTTGTGGCGTGCCTACGGGGGGGGCCTACGTCCAGCAGTGGACTGCTAATGATGATGACCTTGGAGTAAAACATGTATTAACAAGTAAGCATCCAACTAGATTTTATTGTTCCCCAAAGTCCCGTATTTACCTACTTGCAAGAAAATTTAATTATTTCTGGGGTAATGGGTGGCCCTCAAAATTAATTTTAGCGGTAAATTTGGTTTTGGAGTAACTCTATTTAGTTAAGGTCTTAATAAGGTTTAGCTAACTATTTTGTTGACTGAGAGATTACTTCCTCATGTTTTGTCGCGTATTTCTTTGAACATATAAATTACAGGAAACAATTGATAGCAAAAACCTAACCTAAAATTATATAAAACTAGTGACCCGCCCTCGCTTCGCTTCGGTACATATCCTCTAAAATAATTCCCGTTTGTCCCGTTCCCGTTGGAATTTCGGGAAATATGTCCTCAGTGCTTCCTTACACTCCCTACCGAATATACCTGTCATATTTCATCATTATGTGTCAAGTGGTTTGCGTAAAAATTGGGAATTCCCGTTTGTCCCGTTCCCGTGAAAATTTCGGGAAATCCGTTTTTAGTGCTTCCTCGCACTCCCTAACGAATATACATGCCCAATTTCTGCTTTATATTTATAGCAGTTTTCGTAAAAAAAAATGTTCCCGTTTGTCCCGTTCAGTTGGAAAGTTCTCAGTGCCTCCTCACAGTCCCTACCAAATTTCATCATTATATTGTGTCAAATGGTTTTCGTTAAAATTGGGAATTCCCGTTTGTCCAGTTCCTGGGGGAATCACGGGGAATCCGTTCTTTGTGCTCCCTAGCAGTCCCGAAAGAACTTACATCTTCGATTTCAACTTCATAGGTATATAGGGTTTCTTTTGTATAACAAATAAATAAAAATTTTGTATTCCAGTTTGTTCTGTTCCGGTGAGAATTTCGGGAAATATGTTCTCAGTTCTTTCTTACACTCTTTACCGAATATACCTATCATACTTCATCTCTATATGTCATGTGATTTTCGTAAAAACTTGAAATTTCTGTTTGTGCCATTCCCATGGGAATTTCGGGTAACCCGTTCTTAATGGTCTTTTATACTTCTTAACAAACATACACACCAAATTTCATCCGTGTACGTCAAACGGTTTATTTTTATACTTATTGAATAAGCTTTTGTTCCGGTACAGTGGAAATATCGATAAAAATTTGGAATTCCTGTCTGCCCCGTTCCCATAGGAATTTTTGGAAATCCGTCCGTACTCTCTTACACCCCCTAACGAACATAAACACCAAAAGGGAGTAGGTGTAATTTACTTGTGAAATTTAAAATTTATTTGTATGTGTCCGTTTCTTCGTGGGGTCATGTAGGTATATTGTTTTCGCAATTCTTTTTGATTTTGACTAATTTTACACTCGTTTTTGAGGATCGTTATCATTCATCATAAATTCAGAAATCATCAGTACTAAAAACAATGGCTGTATGGATGCTGTATTCCTCATGCTCTTTCTTCTGGATAAACCAAATTAAAAAAAAAAACAAATTTCATATGTCATGTTGTGTCATGTCACCTGTACGTTACAGAATAATAAATTCCCAGAACTCGTGATCACGCACACTTTTGAAGCAACTTTTTAGTATATCAAATTTTTACAACCTATTTACTGGAACTAAAAAACTGATAATATTTATCGATTTGGCAACAATCGGCGGGTAAAATGAGCGGAAGATGCGGGATTTTTGACTCGTTTTTGCTTCACTACTCGGAATACATCTGTCATTGATGACTCCTTCTGGGGGCTTGTTATTCTATGGTGTATGTCAAACTTATACCTCCATGCGTCAAATGGTAATTTTTTTTGTATTTAATTGATATTTATTCCTGCCCAGAGGAAATTATACGAAACCCTATAGCCTATGTTCATCCGGCTCCAATAAGAATTCTAACGGTGAAAGAATTTTTGATATCGGTCCAGTAGTTTCGGAGCCTATGCGCTGCAAAAAAAACAAAAAAAACAAACATACATACAAAAATCTAACTTTACCTCTTTATAATATTAGTATAGATAGTAACACAGTTCTAACTGCGGATTTTGACGCCTTACCTTATATGTCAGATTTAAATTAAGAAATATGCATATAAAGAATTTCATTCAGCTTCAATTGTATCTAATATTATATTATTGCAAGCATTAATAAAAAAGAAAAACGAATTTAAAAAATGTAAGTCAAATATAATGTCCGCCAGTGTATGCATCATTTTAGTGAACGCAGCTTTGTATGCGCAAAAAAAAAAATCTAACGCATCCCTCTTTAGTCTATGAAACAGCTGTACCTATAGAGAGAGTTGTAAACAAAGTAGCTGTGCAGAAAGTAGTTCGCCATAAGAAATTAAAATAAGTGGTAAGTGTCTTTCAATTAATTATTTACAGAGCGTACATCAATAGGTCGTCAAATGGGGAACGCGTTTTTCAATCAAAATATTGCAATAATAGCTTTTATAGTGTTATATAACAAATGTTAACCTCAAATATTTTACATTAAGGAAGCGAGAATTGCTGTCAAATATGGCTGCTGTTTAAAAAAGGCGCGGTTATTTGAAAATATCATTTGGTGAGTGGTCATTTGGGGAACGTTCTCCGATTTGATGGACCGTTCTCTAAATGATTTGTTTTAGATCCCCAAATGACTATTTAGTTACTTAGTGGTACTTTCTACGAGTATTACTAACTGTCAAATTTGTGTATGTCATGCTTACAAAGTTATCAATAGGTATACTTATTTTATTTTTACAGCAATATGGAGTCTCACAAAGCTGAAGAAAATAAAAACCGTTCGAAAAAGCAAATAAAGAGAAACAGTACAGCTTACTTGCGCCAAAGAGAAAAAGCTAATGCCAGAAAAAGAATTTTTTTAAAAATAAGATGACAGAGAAAGAGAAGGAGATTAAAAGGGCTAAGGGCAGAGAATACTATCATAAAAAAACAAGAAAAGAAAGTGAAGAACATAGCTGAGATGACTGAACGAGAAAAGCGAAAGCAAAGAAAAATGTGGAAAGAAGCTTCAAAAAATACAGAGAAAAGAAGAAGGTATTATCTGGCATATTACATAATACACCGCCACATTCCGATGATGATTTAGCTGCATCAGCTTCAGTGAGAAAAACAGTAGGAAGACAAATTGTGCGAAAGGATAGAGCCAAAGCATATCGTAAAATAAAACAACAAGAGAAAACTATTGCTAAAATTAAACGTAAATATAACAATTTAAAGAAAAGATTAAGAAGACAAGTAAATAGAAAAGAAGTGAATTGCAAAAAGGCCCAGAAATTACAATTAAATTATACCGATATGAACGTCTTGAAAAGGAGCTGATAATGTCAGCGTTATCTAGTAGTTTATATCCAATAGTTAAACCCATAAATACGGATATACATTTAAGGGAATCTCCTGAACCGAACGAGTTTATGGACATAGAGGATGTACAAGATGTACTGAAATTAAAGAAACAGAGCATTTATAAAACCATTTATAACTCTTCATCATCTGATGAGGACGATTTAATGACGATTTCTGATCGTCAACGGACTGCGCGAAAACTTACTTTTGAAGTCAAAGCATCTTACAGTAAAGACAAGGAAAACATACTTTCTTGAGTTCGGTATGTAATAATGCCAAAAAATTTAAATTAGAGCCACAAGATGTATCTCATGTTGAATTTGAGCAAATAATTTCTATTATTTCAATGCCATTACTGAAAAAAGAAAACAATCGAGAGTATTATTACTTTGACACTGATATCGATGTTTTCAAAAAATTCTAATTATTTCATTTTTTAAGTATATTGTTTCTTTTTTTATAGGAAGGTATTTCTACCTAAATTAATATTGATTAAGAAAGATTGTTTTGTTTAAAAGTTTAATTAAGATAAGATTAAGAAAGATTGTTTTTGTTTAAAAGTTTTAATAAAATTTTACTAAAGAACTATATTTATTTGTTTAGATGGTTTGATCATCTCCAGCAATATCCAAAGTTTAATATGTTTGTTAAGAGTATTACTTGGCTGTGTGTCATCAATTAAAAGACTAAAAAATTGATTTAATTTAGTTAAAATTAAGTTTTTGTTAAGAATAAACCTTATAGCAAATAAATAAATAACAATTACTTCCTATAATTTGGCTTATTATTAAATTTAACCGTGAATTTAAGCCTAATTGTCTGCATATCGTCATTTGGAGAACACAAGCATCATTTGATGCACGCCCTTATCATTTCGGGGAACACCACTAAAATCAAAGAAATGCCATTATAACATAAGGTATTTACAAATAAAGCCTGATAATATTAGAAACAGGCGGAATCCCTATAGCTACTGCAGATTTATTTGTATGCAAGTGAGCCATATTCACTTATTTAGTTAATTTAAGAACTTGAAATAATCATATAGCTTAATTTACAGCAACATTATCCTTAAAAACGTTTTAATTCCAAATTTTGTCAAAGTTTTTTAATTTCGTACTATTGGCTACATATCTCCGCTATCGTAAATGGTAAAAATGAAATATACAATTATTTTTTTTATTTAATTATGAACCTCCGAATAACGTTCCCCGAATGATTAATTTTAGTGATAGCACACTTAAGAATTGAAATTTCAAGAAAACTATTTAATTCTATGCTCTGCCAAGGTAAATATAGTTTAAATACTAGTTTAGTTATAATTTAGAGTAATTATCAATATAATAGCTTCTACTTTATAGCATCATAAAACAGAATTCAGAATTTCCCACCTTGGTGATTTTGAGCCACCTATTAGTAGTGACAACATAAATCTGATTAAGTTTATTATTTTCATAAATTTAATATTTTTTTCTTGCATGTATTGACTTTATATAAAACGTAAAATGTAGAATCACACAAACATACATAAAATGTTCAATTACCTTTTTATTTCAATACTTTTAATTAATTTGTGCAAATAGCCAAATGGGGTATAAAAAATAAAATAATATTATGTATTTAATATTATGTATAATATTTTGCTAGGAGTATTTAGAAAGTACCCAATTTCTGGTAATGACGTGGCTATGCGCCCTAAAGAGGAATAATAGTATTTTAAAAGAACACGCACGTTCCCGGTAGTCGTACTACGAACTACGATCATGCTACGATCGTGATCATCGTAGTTCGTAGCATGCTACGACAAGCCGCGGTACTTCTTTATTTGTTATATAGTCTTTACTATCACATGATCTGATAATATCAGAATGGTGAGCCATTAATATACTGTATAGCATCAATCAAAGAATGAGGTTCTATATAACCACTTACAAAAAACCGAATCAATTTTATACTAGGCTCACTCACAGTCATAAATAGATACTACGCACTTTTTACATGGGTATAAGAATGTATCCGTTAATGTACTACCTCGTATCACAATGGGTATCGCGATGTAACATTTCATCACGACTCAATTCGCCGCACTATACAGCGTTTAAGCGACTTGTAACATGAAAGGGGCGGTGCAGTTAGGCTGAGCACACACTGCGCACTCAGCCCCTGTAGGTACACACTCAGAGCAGAGATGAAGATGTTAGTAGACGCCGGTATAACTAAATCTTTATGAAGCGAATGTATGTACTCGTATAAATAAAAAACCATGAAATAAAATATTTTTAAAATAGTATATTTTACAATAATTACTACATCGCGCATATATTGAAAAAAAAACCTTTATTTATGTGTTTTTAAACAATCTGATCTGGCTAGTAACTTGATCCGGCTGAATTTTATCTAAAGAAAGTAGTCTATCGAAAAATTTTATATTAAGAAATATATTAATATTAATTCAATTTTTTGTATAATGTACATAACTCTACGCAACGTCGTTAAGAAAATGAGCGTTAGCTCATTCAAGTTCACTAGGCATGCATGGTTGGCAAATTACGTTACCTATCTATACAAATAGATGGATTTATCCTGAATGACTGACTGATGGATCCACATACAGAAACCGCTGATCTTAAGGTGGGTTCCCACGGTGCGTGATTTCGCTGACAGACGCGGACGCGCCGACGGCTACGGACGGACGCGCACCACGAACGCGTCTGAATTACCACGGACGCTCCGTTTCCCATGATCCATGGTGCGGGTTGGTGCGCATCCGTCCGTAATATCACGCACCGTGGGAACCCACCTATACACATCGTGAGTTATTTATTTGACGAAGGCATCTGATAAGAAACGATTTCCTTAAAAAAACGCAAACAAACTTTGTTGTCGGCTGTAGACGGCTAACTTTTGGCTACCTCTGTTTTTGGGAACATTTAAGTATGTATGCGTAGAAAGTCACTGGCGTCCAAGAGTCTACTTATATATACTTCGGAGTATCAAAACCTGTAGTAGCAGTAGCGGCTTTATCGTTCGTAACAGTGAGGTTGTTATGTTAATCGTACGGATTGTGGTTCGTAGATTAGTCGTGTTTTGACTGTTATGATGTAGATCGTAATTAAAATACTTACACCCGTACCAAGAAAGGTTCATTAAGTTAGGCCTAATGAGTATTTAAGTAATAAGCATTAAACTTAATTAACGTTAATCCCAACACGCGGTGATACTAAAAGGTGATTCTGAGAGGAGACTTTCAAATCTTTATAAAATAAACTAATGCGGGCTACAGATTTACTAAATGTAACGTGTAATACGCAATAAAAGATTTTTTTCGTCCACATTATCGCAAATTATCATGCAGTGTAAAAGGATTTCCATAGTGTGGACGACTTGCGCACACGAACCGTGCGCACTACGCGCGCGAATAGAGCACTTCAACAGTACATTTTCGGTTGGTGCGTGCCCTGCGATCACAATTATGAAATGCTACTTTCATGTTACAATGCATGTTACGTAAATTTGTAGCCAGTATAATAATGTCGAACGTTATAAAGGTTTTTTGTACATTTCTTGTGTTAGAAAAAAAAAACACTTTGACTGTAGTCGGCTAAAAAGCAACATGACCTTATTCAAACTTAGCCTACTCGAATCGCAATTCAGTAATTAGGGATAACATTTCGGGTTTGAATTGTTTATTTCATATTGTGTTACTTATTGCAGTTCACTGCTGGACGTAGGACTCCCCCAGGGCACGCCACAAGCCTCGACTTATTTAACTTTTCTAAGTAAAAATAGCACATAACTACATTGTACCCTAGGGTTAGGTTTATAAAAATACAGACTGATTTATTCAAACGAAGTGTGAACAAGTTTATTATTTGTTATAAAATATTTGAATTTATATAGAGACTGATTACCCGATCAATCTAAATTGCTGTCACATCTCATTTGAATTTAAAATTGGTATAAATTTACGAATTTTGAATAAAACACGTAGGTAGGTAAAAATAATAATACAAATATTTAATACTGAGAATGACATGAAAATTTAAAGTAATAAATCATCAATATAATAAATCACATAGGCCATCTCGGGGCTAAAAATATTTTTGTTGACCATCTCGCCAGTACTGGGTTTGACTATAGCCTAAGTGTCTAGAAGCTAAACTAGATGGAAATTTTAATACTCCAAACTTTCTTTATTTACAGACACTTGAAATAAATGTTCATACACTTTCGCACAATAAACTAATTTCACTCTAAGATCACCAAGGTCTTGTGACTACTAAGTGAGTATGTACTAAGCAACGGTATAAAATACAAAGATAATTATATAAACATCTATGACTTGAAAGCAAACATCAATATTCATCACATCAATACTACCAACTACTACATAAAAACTCACTCACTCACTCCATCTACGTAAAAAGACGACCACATCATATTTCCATATAAATAAACGAAACAATAAAGTCACGGTAATACATGCCGACATTAATTGAACACTGCAACCAACTGCAACGTACTTAGAACGTAACTCAGTAGTCAGCCTTAGATCCGCATCTCCATTTGTGGGTTGCAGCCTGAATGTACAAGCCATTTTGTCAACGACAGTACGACCTGGAAGCTCGCCTCGTATATCCACGAGCGTCTTTAGACGGATGCGAATGTAAACTTAGATGTTTCCATTTCATTTAATTATGTGAAAACTTTGTAACGTTATATAGTTTAGAAGCATGATTTTTTGCCTGTTAGCCTGAAACGTCCCATTGGGGCCTTATCTTTAGCTGCGAGAGTTTTCGTCACAGATAATGAAAGACAATATTAAAGCCCAATTAAAAGTACTCATAGAAGTGTGTCTTCACTCTATATGTACTTATTATATAAGCTACGGTGGAACAGCGTCTTCTTAAAACACGGCGAGCTCCTGTCTAATATTTCGAGAGAGGTAATTCTAGGTTTCCTTATTTTCAGTCATACAATTTATAATATGATACGCTTCCTGCAGATACTCGGAATAATGCAGCTGTATAGAATAAACTGGCGCGTAGAAAAGTGAGTTAGGATATTTCTATTTTATATTCTTTCTCGGGTATTGACGCATGAGAAGTGGGAGTGCATTCGACAGTTGAAAGGCAGTCCGATCGCATTCTTGGAATTGAGTGAGGCACACATTTTGAATGTTGCAATTTAAAGTTATTGGTGTAAAGGCTAATGCACACTATGTCTTTGCTGTCGTCGTCGGCGAAATTGTTACAGCCGGCATTTTTATTAAGGCAATGTTTATCATATTCTTTGTGTTAAACTTTGTAGATCCAAATGTATAACATATTACAATATTTGAAATACACGCTTTTTCCAAAATGCCGCTAACTTTTTATTTCCCAGCGATGATATTTTTTTCTCGTTTTAAGTGAATATAGTCACAAGCGGTTACTAGAAATACTAGTGCTTAATAAAAATTCAAAAACTTTATCTATCGATGTAGAAGAACCAGTGCAGTGTGTAAAACCACCGCTCTGGCCAACTTCCAAAAATCAATTCATGCGATGACCCGTGAACTTTGATTTCGGACTACTCATATGAAAAGATATGGTGTTTTTTTAAAAATAATATTTGGTAAATCGTTCAGAAATTACAACCATAATTTAAGTTTAAAATATTTAGAAGAACTAATTGATAAAGTTGAAAATAACGGTCAAACTTTGCCTAGTCGTTAAAAAATTACATTCATAATAATTTTATAGAATATCAAATACGTAATTGTTGGCGTAGTTACACGCTACATTTGACCATTGTTTTGGTTTAATCTTTGTCAATTTTAACAAAAACTAATTGATTCATGTGCGTTTTTTCACAAATGTAGTATAGCTATAAATATAAAAAAAAATCAAAACTATTACATACTTTATTCGCGATCAATCCATACCAATAATAATATATCGTAAGAGCTTACAATATTTGACATAATAAATGGTAATGGGTGATTTGACACTACCGTCCAATTATTTACGGTTTTAAACTAATAAAGAATTATATCATCATTTTCTCCACTGCTTTGTAAACATGCGTAGAAGCTAGCGACGCTACAGATGGAAGGATTGACTACTTTACGAACAAAGATAACAAGAGATGGGAATAATAAAGTATATGAATGTAATAAAACCCCTTTGAAATGTTTTGATAAGCATTATGTTAGTATGTAAATGAAGCTGAACAAATCGTCGTAAATCTAATACAATACAATAACAAAATGGCCTTTTACACAAAGTCCTAAAGTAAGCTTGTTTGTTATGTTGTTTTACGTTTATTTTCATAAATCTGGTTAATCTATCATTTTGAAAATATAATACGCTTTTGAATGTTTTTGTAACATGTTGCTTTTATAATAAATATACCAACTCGTGAATTAAAAATGTAATTATACAATGAAACTTGCAACTTATACACACACAAAAAATGTTATAAGGTAGGTACTATGCAATGCAATATTTCGTTTACTATTAACATTATTTTATTAACCAGTAAATTTACATAACAAAACGCCAGAAACTTCTTAAAAGCCTACAATTTGTTGTCGCTATTTTCCCATCAAAATTCTCGTAACCCACCCCATATTCATAGCAGTGGAGGTGACTAAAGCCAAGTGTTAATAGCTGATGCCTATCTACGTTTTCGTGGCTGTTTTGTTAGCTTCGGCAGACCTATGGGGCGTCTTTGATAGAACTTGTGGTATAATCGTTCTAAAGGAAAAGGGATATTATCATTGAATGGTGGACCCAAACTTTAGGTTGTTAATAATGAAAGAGAAATGGTACCTAGGATTTAATTTTAAACATGTTTGTCTTATAGCTACTTATAGAATTATTTCATGGATTGAGCGTTACTTAGTATAAGCAGATACTATGGTACCTATAATGTAAATATAGAAAGAAAAACTTTACCTTCACTCATGACAGGTATACTTTGATGAATGCTTGCCATGGTAGTGATATATTGATCTCTCAATAATAGATTACATATTTATTTCATAAAATATGAAAAGATCTGTTGAATATTTTCCAAGACTAGAAAAAAATGCGAATATGAACTTAGTAGACACAAAGAGAGAGAAAAAATATTATTCAGAAAATTTAAAGATATCTATTGTAATAGCGTGAACATGAAATAATTAGAAAATTTTACAAACTACCTCCGCTAATAAACTCAGACTGCAAACCTTGATACGTATATTTTGCCGAGTTCTTGAAGAGCACATAATTCAACATTTCCATACATGAGTGTACGACTGTTTTATCTGTTGTTTACGAGCTAAAGCGCTGTATGTGGCAGTTACAGAGAATTTAAGCCTCATTTATGCTTATTTTACATTTTGTCGGGTAACTTGAGACGTTTCTAAAAGAGCACATCACGGACTTCGAGCTCGACTTAATAGAAGTACTTTTACGAGTTAAATAAAGAAGATACTGAATACAAGATATTAAATATTAATATTGTAATAAGCTGCCAGACATTTTCAGGGCAATAAATATTTAATGTAAACATAATATTGTTATGTTATTACAGTATTTTAGGCCCTTTTATTTTTATAATATGGGTTAGCGTTGCTCCGTCTATTCTCAAATATTACCGCTAGAGCAATGTACAAAAAATAAGTTATAGGTTCATAAAAGCTATAATAATAATATAATAATAATAATATTCACACACTTCACAACACATTAACTTAGTCCCACATTAAGATCTATAAGGTCTTGTGTCGTGGGTACTAAGCAACGGTATATAAATACATAGATAAGTATAGAAATATCCATGACTCGGAAACAAACATCAATATTCATCATATCAATGTTTGCACCTACCGGGATTCGAACCCAGGACCTATGGCGCTGCAGGCAGGGCCACTACCTACTACACCAATCGGCCGTCAAAGGCCGTATGGAGAATTTTTAAATATATCAGGAATTTTCATACAATTTTGAAATATAAACATGTGATTTCGAGTCTCAAATTTTGTGGATAGGTTTTCTACAGCAGGCTTTTCGCTTAACATATCCTTTTTGTTACACCCTGTATATTCATTTAATATGAGTTCAGAAACATGTGTAAGGTGTACTCTAAGAATCACTCCTATCTTCCCATTTCAGTGGATGCTAATTATAGACTCTCTCTGACATTAAGTGACATAATATTTGAGAGAGAAGGTTTTTTGAAATAAAATATTTTTCCATCCATTCCATTTGTCTGTATTGTATTTATAAGGCATAAGATCGATACCAGTCTTAGGCCTGTAACAATGGATTAAGGTCATGTAACTAAGGATTTGAATGTTTAGAGAAAATAAATAATCATTTCTTAAAAAATATTGTCTAGTGTTTGAAGCATAACTAGTTTATCCTAACGTGTACTAATTCATATTACCTATAGGTTTAACTACATTGGCGCAGAGGATGTTAAAAGTGTCCACAAATTTACTTACTTTGGTAGTGTAGTATTGGAAAATGGAGGAATCGAAGAGGCCTTCTTTAGGAGGATCGCCAAGGTAAGAAGGACTTTCGTACAGCTGCGCTCTGTTTGGCAAATGCGAAAACTAACTAGGAGAGTCAAGCCTAAGATTCCAGACTAATTTTAAAACCTTAGAACTAGATCAGCCACACGCTTCGAAAGGAAGAATAACACCCAACCTCCAAGGGAAAAGTAAATTTATACGCTCTAAGCAGACCTGGCGGCGGATGATCATCGCAGAGGTAAAAGAAGTAGGGAAGAACAGAAGCTAATTAAAACGCGAAGCTCAGAACCGAGCGGGATGGCGGTGATCTCGGCGGAGGCCCTCTACCCCATCTCAGGCACACAGGAACGTAATTCAATCAAGTCATACATAGGCTCAAATAGTTTAGCCTAGGTAAAACTACTTATAGTTTGTCCTATAGATTACATGGGCCTGTCATAAAATTGGATTTGGCCAGTAATATTTTTGCCTGCCGATTTATAAGTATTTTATTTAGCTTTTTTAATATTAAATAGGCTTACGCTTGACTACAAGCTACTTACGAGTATCTATTATTATTTTCATGTGTATAAGTAACATATTCACACACACACATTCACACACTTCACAACACATTGACCTAATCCCACACTAAGACCCCTAAGGTCTTGTGTCGTGGGTACTAGGCAACGGTATATAAATACATAGATAAGTATATAAACATCCATGACTCGGAAACAAACATCGATATTCATCACATCAATGTTTGCACCTACCGGGATTCGAACCCAGGACCTATGGCGTCGCAGGCAGGGCCACTACCAACTACACCAATCGCCGTTAATTATTTAAATATTTATAATTATCACTTATTTTTTGGAGTCGGTGCCAGCCTAGGTAACGTAGACTACGTTGTGTTGATAGACGCGCGCGACTGGCAAAGCCACACACACGGCAAAATACAATACGGTGTAGTAGGCAGCGGTAATGCAATTTCCTATTCTTGGTTTTACTATTTAGTGTGGGTCAGTTTTCTTAATTACATTTATTTGTTTGGCTGGCACCGACTCCAAAAAATAAGTGATAATTATAAATATTTAAATAGTTAAAGATGACTTTGTTAAAGTATTAGGTATTAAGTTGTAAATATTTAAATAATTTGAGATATTTAATATGTATTAAGTAGATAAATTAGTTACGTTATTTATCGCTTTTTAGTTAGAGTTTGAAGTCGGTAAATTTTTTTTTTTAAAGTCAGTTTATTTCCCGATTTTTAGTTGTGTTAATGCGTTGTGGACTTAAATAGATGCTAGTTTATACAGGGTGAATTTTGGTCGTCAACGTTCCCGAAAACTACGTAATCTCCTCATCATTTTTCTCCTTGGAAGCATACCTGGGAAGTGTCTGGTTTCCAAAATATTAGGGTCCAAAGTTGAGTAAATAGACTGCGTTTTTCTGCATGAATGCACATAGACGCGCGTAGCAAGATTTTTCACGAGAAATAATTAATATCTGTCTATGAAAAAACTAACATAAACACTGGACACTATACATTTCGCCGATCAAGTACCTAATAAAAAAAATTGTTTCAAAAAATTTACATCGTTTCTCAGCATTTTTTTTTGCATAAACTTACTTTATTTGATGTATAGAGTACGTACCCTTAGTTAAGGGTGGCAATGAAAAAACACCATGTATACCTAAGGTTTTCATCGTTACCATCTCAGGAGTAGTACCTACCCGTATAAGTATCACGTTAGCCCTACATATATAGTTTCCATCGACCAATTGCAGTACTGTCCCCTAACTCCTAACCGTTAAGGAGTTCTGTAGCTTGACCATCAGCACAGCAGCATCAGATGTTGATTCAAGTATACCTCACAAGCAACAAGTTAGCCCTACATACTACTATATAGTTTCCATCGACCAATTGCAGTACTGTCTCCCAACTCCTAACCGTTAAGGAGTTCTGTAGCTTGACCATCAGCACAGCAGCATCAGATGTTGATTCAAGTAACACGTCAGCCCTACACACTACTAAATAGTTTTTATCGACCAATTGCTGTACTGTCTCCCAACTCCTAACCGTTAAGGAGTTCTTTAGCTTCATCATCAGCACAGCAGCATCAGATGTTCAGTCAAGTAACACGTTAGCCTTATATACTACTAAATAGTTTTCATCGACCTATTGCAGTACTGTCTCCCAACTCCTAACCGTTAAGGAGTTCTGTAGCTTCATCATCAGCACAGCAGCATCAAATGTTGATTCAAGTAACACGTTAGCCCTACATACTACTAAATAGTTTCCATTGACCAATTGCAGTACTGTATCCCAACTCCTAACCGTTAAGGAGTTCTGTAGCTTCATCATCAGCACAGCAGCATTAGATGTTGACACCCTGAAGCATATACCTGAGTAAGACATGATTACGTAACAAAAGCACCATACGAGCATACAATTTTCGGTGGGTGCCCTTGATTTCTCCTGGATCCCATCATCAGATCGTGACCTGGTGAAAATGGGACCACCTCAGAAGTGAACTCGATCCAACAAAAAAAAAATTTTGAAATCCGTCTATAATTGACGGAAATATCGGTGAACATACATTAAAAAAAAATATTGTACATACAGACGAATTGAGAACCTCCTCCTTTTTTTGAAGTCGGTTAAAAACATATTTGATTTACTTTTTCTTTATTACATTTAAGCTCTGAGGGATTTTCCCACAGAAAGCTATTTTCACGCTATGTTAATTATATTATTAAGGGACGTCGTCAGTTGATGTAGATTAGGGAGTTGCTTCCATTCGATATTACAATGGTTTAGATAAGTTTTTTGTATTAATAGGTTAATACAGTTAAGTTTATGTATGAACTTCGTTCTCATACACTAGTAGTAATATTGAGTAATATTGAGCGCCACTTTAAAAATATTTGTTAAAAGTTTAGCTTATCGCCTGACTTGGGAATTCGTATATTGACTCCAACATGCACGGAAGGACAGCTGACGTAATACAAGCCACATACATGGATTTGCTAGAAGATCGTGTTTATTTTACTTACTATTAAACCATTAACAGTCCAGTCCAATTAATACCTCCCCCGCTTTTTATAACAGAGAAAAAAAAATGTAATATCTCAAAACGACTCGGCTATATCTTTCAAACGCAAAGAATCTTCGGTAAGTCGTCTTAACTTAAGTGACTTCTTATGTTCAAACCGCTTTAAGGCGCGGATGTGTTCGAGATATTATCAAATTTTTTGCCGCACATGTTTCCCCGTGGCTTTATATTGAATCCCTCACAATATACCGGTATACATTTTCACATTATTTTCGAGAGCACATGGTGCGTGGTTATTGAGCCGACTTAATTATTTGGTTGACCATTTTAATTGTTGGACTGAACTCGTTCTATCGTATTTATTTGGCAAGACACTGTTGGTATATTATTAAATTATTTAACAGTCGTGCGGTTAAGATAATTTTATTGAGGCAGTTTAAATATTTAATAATGTTACTGGCAACTTTTCCCACGTTACCACAAAATTATCTTGATGATCTTATAAACTATTTATAATTTAAATATTTTGCACATTAAAAGTTGTACATGATATAAATTCAGTAGTACAAGCCTGTTACTGAAATTGTACCATATACATACCCTTTATATGATCGTAAATAGATAGAATCAGCAATAATCGAATAGTTACACGAAAGGCTACTTCAAAATAAGTTGTACTTCTTCCCACTACGTGTCAGAACGGAAATTTGATTCGTCCCCGACTTCAGCACTTCCCGTCTCGAATGATTGAGTGAAGGAGCTGCCCTGTCAAGAATAGTGACATAATATTTTTCCAACTTCATCGATTTGCATCCTGTCGCAAATAGGATAATAGGAAAATAGGAATATTTGGTGATAAGAAATAGGACATTTAGATTTTTTCCTGTAATTAGAAGATCGTGAACTTGATATTGGATCTTTATTTTCTTAGTAACAGTTCTTATACTTTGGCAAAATAATTGAATCTATTTTTTATATTTTTTTCGGAATAAGGAAAAATAATGATTTCTCAAATGTAAAAGAAATAACATATATATTATATCCCCTTAACGCAACAGTCTTAACTTTTGACAACACTATTTCCATGTTTGAGTTCTATCGTTACCTGCTTTTTATTTATGAGAATGACTTGACTAGCTTTTAAAATAAACTTCCTCAAGTTACGAATTACATAGCTTAATATACCTGTCCAATACTAATATCTAATTAATTACATCACAAAACAAGCTATATTAATCAATGATACAGCTATGTTTAGGCCGCAACATGTAACTAAACTAGATATACTAACATACTCGTTTTATGAGTATGTCACAGCCCTAACATTCCGGGTGAGCACAATACATATTTATTAATTGTACGCATTAATAGGGATAATGTCAGGAAGTATCTATCTAAGGGCCGATAACGCTTGTTCCGCTACAAGCATGAATGTAGATGTATTTGGATTCCAAATTCGGAATAACTATTTGTAGTACTACCTTTCCTAGTACGAGGTACACATAGTTTGAAAATAAGCTGAAAAGCTATTGGGCGGTTCTCTACTTGATGGCACGACCACGATACGACCACGACTTTTGCGACTGTAAATGTTCAGAAAAGAAAAATCTATAGAACATCTCATAGCAACAACGTTTGCGTAATATCAACTGCTAGCGCTGGACTTTATCTCGATTAATCGGGTGAAGATGAATGTGAGTGCTTGTGTACTAGGTACACACACACTACCACGATCGAAATGCTATTTTTCACCTATATACTTTTATAGTCATGGACCTCAATTAAAAATATTTACATACATATAAATACATATAATCACGCCTTTATCCCTTACGGGGTAGGCAGAGCACCACGGGCCGATAGAACCACATTGTGCCACTTCTGACCAATTTTGAGGGTATAGTTGAGATGTACAAGTTCGGTTAGTAGATTAAAAATATTTTCAGGTAAGTATTTCAAACAAAATACATATTTGGAGTTTAGAATCCAGATATATCTACATTCATCGCTACGAGTGCTTCCTGTAATTTTGTGACAAACTTTGTCATGGTGCCTTTATTGCCAACCGCACTATTAGAGGCCCCTCTTTATAGCTATTGTGCTACTAGGGTAACTCACAATTTATTCGAACAATATCTTGGCATAGGTTCAAGTTGGTTGCGAGGTTATTGATTTACTAATTTTGATTGTGTAATCGTTTGTGACGAAATTCGTATTAGATTTTATTTTAGAGTATTTTGTAGAAAGGACTAGTTATGTTTTTGATAACAAAATAAGGAACAAGAGTCGTCAATTGACGGTAAGATGTAGATAATAGAAAATTTGTCGGCGTCGAGTGTAAGTTTCTACCAGACTGATCGATGATCGATCGTCGATCGACGGTATCGAACGATATGGTTGAATAGATTAGTCAACGTCCATCGATAGCTTTACAGACAATAAAAGTACCAGGCCAGTCGATGAATTTCGATCGACCGGCAATCCATCGATAGGTTATCGAACGATATCCAATAATCAGTTAAAGCTACCATGATGCTAAGATAATGTAACATCGTTTGGTATCGACATTCGCTGTCGCATATTATACAGACAAATCGAATTTCTCACATGACTTGATGAACACGCAAAAATGAAGGCAAAGAAAATATGTTGTTGTCCAATCTCTATTAATTCTATCGAGAAATAAAGTTTCTTTGTCTAAGGAACCAGATCGATCGATTGGTCGGCTAACACCGAAAGATTGACATTGCATTAGTAGATATAAAACAATTAAGCACCGTTCAATGTAGACTTATAACTTTACTCTAACTAACTGTTCCGAAACGAAACCGAACTTCTAACCAAGCTGTTATTTGATATCTATGAAATAAATTAAATGTTCTTATTTTTCGTTCCGCAAAACTAGCAAACAAGAAGATCAAGAGAACTTTAAGCTCGTTGAAGCAATTCCAATATTTTAATTCAATATGCTCGCAAAGCCAAATAAGCTGAACTTGTACTTAGTTATTACTTAGACTTGGCAAGCTATGTTTTAAGATCTGTTTAAATAGTTCAATAGTTATTAAGGTATAAATGTTGCTACTAAAATAAAATCGATAAGTATGAAAGTAGGATGACATATAATATGACTAAATCGATCTGTGAAGCACTACTAGTATACGAATCTAGCTACATACTACATGAAATCTATTGCAATTCGATAATTGTGAAAGTACCACTTCTATTAAGGCGTCAGGAAGTTTAGTGATCTTTAGAATCATAACATCATAGGCTCTTAATTATTTCAGCCCTGGGAAGTCCATTGCTGGACATATGCCTCCCCCAACAACCTCCATACCGACCGGTCGGAAGCAGCCTGCATCCAACCGACGCCCGCGACCTTGGCCAGATCGTCCATCCATCTCGCGGGTGGCCTTCCCACGCTGCGTTTGCCGATACGTGGTATCCACTCTAGAACTTTCCGGCTCCATCGGCCCTGCCCATTGCCACTTCAGCTTGCTGGACCGTTGAGCTAGTGATCTTTGTACGGCTGCGGATTTCCTCATTTCTGATTCTATCACACAGTGAGATCCCGAGCTCTCTCCTTTGCCCGCTGTGCGATCTTGAACATCATAGGCTACCGGATAAAATTCTAGAAAATCCTTTCTACGTTTTTAACTCTAATCCCCAAGGACAAAACATTCAGGGATAGAGGTTGATAAGTCAATGTGGGAAACATAAAGGCCATATCAAACGGGAATAATCGGAAAGAATATGCTATGGAAATAGCACACTATTGAGAACGTATCCTTAAAATCAATCAAAAGAGATTCAAAATAACTTTGTATAAACTTTCTTGAGTTATTTAGGAATTACTACTCAAATTGTGTGGATAGATTCTCTACACCCTGTTCTTAAGGTAGGGCAAACTGAGCCCACGTACGCAACGTATACTACGCATTATAAACTCGTAGTATTCTAGACTACGAATTTTATATGAAAATATATGACTTAGAAACACACTTGTCGTACGCAACGTTACGTATGATAAGTGTGTTTCCAAGCATATAAATTTCGTAGTCTAGATGTCATAATGCGTAGCATACGTTGCGTACGTGGGCTCAGTTTGTACTTACCTTTACTGTTCATCTTGTATAATTTTTATAAAGTACTAAGAGTGAGGGTAGATTTATTATAAGAACCAGTAGTAGCGCCCCAGAAAGCCACACATGGTAATAACAACACCATATTAGAGCGGACAAACATTCCTAATTTTCCTAAACAGTGTTAGTTTCTTCTGTTATTACTTTAATCTGTGCGCGAATCCTATTTGCGAAGAGAAATTCTGGGTATTTCCCAAATTTTGCCGCTTTGTTTCGAGTGTTAATTCTTTTTGAACTAAGATTTTGATTTTAAAATCATTTCTTTGTGTAATATTTGAAATCTTACCTATTTTTTTAACTGCTAGTGGACGCCCGTGATTGCGTGTGGACTACTATAGTTCCCCCTTCAATGAACAATTTATTTATAGCTGAAAAATGAGTTTCATGTATCTCGTCTTCTTCAGCTTAAAACGCGACATACAGATACAGTTAGGTACTTTCACGTTCGCGTTTTATACACTTATGGCTAATTTTGACTGTCCATTTTAATTGAAAATTATTTAATGTTTTCAACGGAACTCTAAAAACTGTATAATATCTACCTATATATAACTCAACCTTCATTAATTTACTTTCAGGTTCTTCAGTCGCAAAGGTTAACAGGAATGCTCAGAGCACTAGAAAATACGATCATCAGAACAAAAAAATCTAAGCATCTAAGTATTACCTGTAATAATAAAGAATCGGCTTCATCTATTACCACAAAAAGAAATAACAAACCTTCGGTCGTCAATCAATTTATAGTCATAAGGCAGTAAGCAGTATGTAAAAAACTTGGCCTAATTTAAATAAGGTTTTTTTTTATATAAACTCCTTGACGACTATACGAGTATTTTATAAATTGTTAATAACAGTACTGAATCACCAGAGGGGTTAGCACGAACCTCTCGATAGTCCGTAACGCTATCATCAAACTGTCAATTCTCATAGATTTTGCTAGAGAGTCGCTAGCGTTACGCTGCGTAAAAAGGTTCGTGCTTACTCCACAGTTTCCTACACATTGTTTTATTTCGTTGTTATCGCATTTTCATTGAACATTTCATGATTTTTTCCCGTTGAGATATGTAGTATTTAAATAAATCATTTGATAAACCTTTTACTGTGCCATTTCACTTGAAATTTTACGATTCTTTGCTGTCATCAAACGTTTGCGTTGATTTTTAACCTACTTCAAAAAAATTTAGGTAAAAAAACCTTTTTAAAAACAAGCTTTTATTTAAATGCGCTAAAAAGAAAAAATAAACTTTTACACTAAAACTTATACTGTTAATTTATAACGTCATTTCAAATTTAACACATTTGACACAATTTATATGTTATAAAAGCTTGTCGCGACATTTAAGTACTCGTATTTACGTTCTTACTTTTAAATGTTTATTAGGCAGCATCTTTGTGTTGATGTTTCAGATTTTCCCATATTGTTCCCACGCATATCGAAGAAATATCCGTCGACCCTTCCAGAGCTTCGTGTAGAAGAGTAAGAGAGTAATATACAACAGGGTTCGCCCCGGTGCCCCGAGGTGGTATGTTCACGACATCATGTCATCATGCCACTCAGTCCTCGGCACGGCCTCACCTTGACTTATTAAAAATTTAAAACTAAGAAAGTAAATACGAGTACTTAAATGTCGCGACAAGCTTTTATAACATATAAATTGTGTCAAATGTGTTAAATTTGAAATGACGTTATAAATTAACAGTAAAAGTTTTAGTGTAAAAGTTTATTTTTTCTTTTTAGCGCATTTAAATAAAAGCTTGTTTTTAAAAAGGTTTTTTTACCTAAATTTTATTTTATACTTTTTAGTTTTCACCTGGTAAGGTGGATTTGGAATAACGTCATACAGTTAACCACGCATTGTCATGCATGAACGTGCATACAAAATTTCAACTCAATTGCTTAAAAATATCTGTTTCAAAATAGATTTTCACGTTTTAGAAGTCCGCCATATTGGATTAAGAGTGACGTCACATTTTTTTCGAGTTACTCTCAGCTAGCCCTTTAATTTGATACCCATATTGTAGGAATGCATTCAAAATAATTGGTCCGCCATTGTGGGTATGCCGCCATGTTGGATTTAGAATGACGTCACATTGTTAATCATGCATTGTCATCCGAACTGAACGTGCTCACCAAATTTCAGCCCAATCGGTTGAGGGCAAGTGCCTTAAAATTGAGTTGTAAGATTTCACCCGAACAAACATACATTGCAAGTTAAATAAAAGCTTGTAAAAAGGGAGGAGGTTCTTAATTCGTCTGTATGTTTATGTGCTTGTGTATCATAAGAAATAAATCAGATTCAATAACATAAACACATATATACAGGGTGTGTGTGACAGCCAGGCAAATACTGAAATACTGAACAAGTACCATTGGTTTGAGTTATACGACGGTGTTATTACTCGCAGGAAATGCATTTTTAATTTGATCATACGTAAAGATGGGTTCCCACGGTGCGTGATATTACGGATGGACGCGCACCAGCTCGCACCACGGATCATGGGAAACGGAGCGTCCGTGGTAATACAGACGCGTCCGTGGTGCGCGTAGCCGTCGCCGCGTCCGCGTCCGTCCACGAAATCACGCACTGTGGGAACCCACCTTAATGTTTGCTTTCCGCGCCAATTATTTCAGGTGATCCTGTGACTAGTTAAATGGGCTTATTAGTTATTGTGTGATACATTGCTGTTTTTTAGATCACGTCTTGTGACTCTCCAATGAGGTTGATCAGTAAATTGGACTTTTTGGGATCAACTTTTTTAAAATTATTCATAGGTCAAAATATTGTTTTTAAGTCATTATCTAAGGCCTACTTAAACGAACTGTACAATTTTTTCCTGGAAAGATAAAAAAATGTCGGAATTTTCCTGCGAAAATTTTTAGTGGATTTCGCCTCAGAATTATAGTCTGAAGTCGCCATATCAATGTTTGCCTGGTTGTCACTTCCACCCTGTATAACGCGGTATCTACATAGCTACGTCGCACACTCATTTGCCCGTGAAGGCACTATATAATGCGCTTTTCAAACAACTCCCCTGGTTTCAATGCCATGATAATATTTTCCTATATTTTTGTTTAGCCTGCAAGTGTATCATATTTTCTCAAAGAATTTTCAAGAAGGTTGAGAATGGAGGAATTGCAATTTGTGCCAGATGCCTTTTAGATACTTCATCGCTTCGTTTTCTTTATTAAATAAAAATAACACATAAGAGTGAGACAAAACACTATTGGTATTATGCTGAAAGCTAGTTAATCCTTACGAATATTATTAACTAGCGGCCGCCCACGACTTCGTCCGCGTGAGGGGGCGTTGCACCCGTGCGAAGCCGGGCAGGTTGTTGTATAGCCTGTAGCCTTCCTTGGTAAATGGGCTATCTAACACTGAAAGAATTTTTCAAATCAGACCAGTAGTTCCTGAGATTAGCGCGTTCAAACAAACAAACAAACAAACTCTTCAGCTTTATAATATTAATATATAATATATATTCGTCCGCGTGAGGGGGCGTTGTACCCGTGCGAAGCCGGACAGGTTGTTGTATAGACTGTAGCCTTCCTTGGTAAATGGGCTATCTAACACTGAAAGAATTTTTCAAATCAGACCAGTAGTTCCTGAGATTAGCGCGTTCAAACAAACAAACAAACAAACTCTTCAGCTTTATAATATTATATATATATTGCCCGCGACTTCGTCCGCGTCAACAAACAGAATAAAATATTTTAAAGTACTTCTGCGTAAATTATATTTTTTGTTTTATTTTCTTGTGGCAGAAGAACATACTGATTTTCTCCGCAACCCGATCTTGACAACGCGACATATAATTGGCCGTGTGAAAAGCAGTCTTGACGTAAGTCAATTCCAACGTGTTTAAACGTTTGCCCCTGTGATTTATTAATTGTTACAGCAAAAGATAACTTAACAGGGAATTGAATTCTTTTAAAATGTTGAATAACTTTTCCTAAGACGGTATTTTCATATCTCTCAAAATTTAGCTGGGCTGTTAAGGGTTCTGCATCAGGTTATCTAGACCTTCAATTTTATTACGTTATTAGAAAGTGCTTATCATGCTGAGCAACTTTTCCTAAGACGGTATTTTCATATCTCTCAAAGTTTAGCTGGGCTGCTAAGGGTTCTGCATCAGGCAGTCTAGACCTTCAATTTTTTTCTTTCATATCATTTCTACGTCATTTTATTCTTTCATACATATTTTTTGGATAACTTGAACCGTTTACGCAGCGCACGCAACGGAAGTCTCCAAAGTTGAATAATTTTCCCCGTTTTTTCCATATTTTCCTCTTATTCTTCGTCCCTATTGGTCGCACTGTGATGATATATAGCCTAAAGCCTTCCTCGATAAATGGACTATCCAACACAAAAAGAATTTTTTAATTCGACCCAGTAGTTCCGGAGATTAGCGCGTTCAATCAAACAAACAAACAAACAAACAAACAAACAAACTCTTCAGCTTTATAATATTATAAGTATATAAGTATAGATACGAAAGTAACTCTGTCTGTCTGTAGCGCTTTCATGATAAAACAGCTGATCCGATTTTAATGAAATTTAGTACACAGATGGCTTAGGCCTGATAAAAGACATTAACGGTAATAACGGTAAAATTGGTTGAGGCATCAATTGACCTAAGGGCTCGATTATTCTTTGGACAGCAAATAAGCAAACACTTCGGGGGAACGCGGCCAGCCATTTGGGCATATTGCCAACGGTGGACAACTTTTGTTTTTAAATATCGCCTTTTTTGTATCTTTAGCCTTAATGTTGGGATAAGCATAAACGAATATATTAAGAAAATCAAGCCCAAAAACCTACCTACATATATATTTTCTTCTCAAGTTACTGTGTTTATTATACCTTAATAGGGTGACCTTAATTTAATTTATATTTTGTTGTGTATTTTGATTTTGAGAGGACAAAAAAATAAAAGAAAAATACAAGAAAAGTAAGGCAGGAAGATAATGATAGTCCTGAACTAATAAAAGTTATAAATATGTTTTAATAAATGATTTTTTTTCACCCAAGTGCGACTCGAATCCACGACCTCTCGCATTCCGTGCTGTGCTCTCACCAACTGAGCTACCGGGTACATTAACAATTAAAAGTTAATAAAACCTTTCCATAAAAGGGAATGATAATATGTATGTCCAATGGACACAGACATGAGTGCTTAATCACATTTCCGTCCTAAATATACCCCTAATAAAACCAATCAAATGAATTCGTCCAAGTCTCAAATGCGAAGCATCACTTTTTAATCTATTTCACGCTTGAATAAATTACGTAATACTCGTACTCCGAACTCCATAAAAAGCATATATAGTGACATAAATATATTGTATACACATCATAATAAACATGAGTGATTCTACAAACGGAATATTTTCATTTTCGTATTCATTCCAGACAAATTTTCACGACGACGATGCCACTGTTAACGGATATTATGTCAGTCTTTAAATTAACTTAGTTAAGACAATAGCGCCTTCGAGAAATTATGAAATTGCGTCACATAGAGAACAGTCACAAGGTACAATAATATTGAACACAATCACGATAATTATAGCTATATATAAAAAAAAACCATTGAAAATCCAGTTCTTTTTTTAAACCTAATTCATGTAGTTAAGATCACTTGAATAGACTGTGTAAGAACTACAGACGCCTAGAACCCATTTCTCATAAAAATATACCAGGTACCACCTACATGTATTTTATTTAAAAAATATGACATGTCTTGACATAGTAAAATGTTAATATTTAGCTAAAATCTGAAAAAGAAAGTTTTATCATTAAATCAAAGGATATAAAGTATCAAAATTGATAACATAATAATGTTAAACTATCTTGCAGCATTTAACAAAGGTTTCCATAAAATGTTTAGTTCAGTACACACGGTGAACTAGACAAACTACAAGCAACCATTTTATTACGAAGCAAAAAGTACTAAACGAAGCTAATCTTTGAACCTTTAACAATGTAACGCAGACCGGGGCTGTTAAACATCAAAGAATATACATATATATACAGGGTGTAAAAGAAGGGGTATGTTATGCGAATTGCTATGAAAATACCCACTTTAGAAAATCTATACCCAAAATTTGTGTCTTAAAATAAGGTGTTTATTTTTTAGATAGTATGGAGAATGCCTAGTTTGGTGCCATAAAATCGGGTGCTATAATGATTAAATAAATAAATATTCACACACTTCACAACACATTGACCTAGTCAACGGTATATAAATACATAGATAAGTATATAAACATCCATGACTCGGAAACAAACACCGATATTCATCACATCAATGTTTGCACCTACCGGGATTCGAACCCAGGACCTATGGCGTCGCAGGCAGGGCCACTACCAACTACACCAATCAGCCGTCATGATTAGATGTCTTAATTTTTCTTGCTATAAAGTCACATGTCCTAAGTGTTATATTGTATAATGTATGTTAGACCGAATGGTGGTTTATAATAATATTGTTAATAGGAATCTTTCTAGATCATTATTTAAAACAAAAATTAGAATGAATAAAAAAACAGGCACTTAAATCGACTCAGTTTACCCCGACTCCACGCAGTCTTGTCTGCCCTATCCCTAGAGTGCAATGTAAATGTGCGTGGAGTCCCGCAGCACCGGAGCCGTGACAGAAACCATGCCTGCTGCATGTTTGCTTGCATGCTTGCTTGCATTCTGCATGCTTGCTTGCATTCTGCTTGCTAGCTTGCATCCTGCATACTTGCTTGCATACTACATGCGTGCATGTTGCATAGTTGATTAAAACAAGAAAGTTGTTATTGGAAGGTTAGGTCCGTTAGGACCTACAACTATTATAGAAAAGCATTTTATGTCTTATGAATATTATAGATTGTAATATTTATAGCAAAAAAAATTAGGTTATATTATATTAGGGATTTCGGTTTTCGGGCAAGTGATATTATAAGATATTAAGTTAGGGATACTTATCATTCGGACACATGATGATTATGTCACAAAACATTATGACACGTTAGATTATGGATAAAAAATTTATGAAACAAAATAGAGAACCGTATGGAACAGCTGTTTTTTTAATACAATCAAAATTAATACAATCTTGAATTACTTGAATACTGTACAGAAATGTATGGAACAGCTGGTTTTTTTCACTAGTTTAGGATCACATGTATACGAATAAATAAAAAAATCTATTTATTTAGAACAAAAACAGTTTTATTTTAGCCTTCAATTAATATCACCGCGCGTACCATAGAAAAGAGGATACCAAGTTCCTGGCGCGTACCGACGTTGGAAGGTACAGAGATTTTTTTGTTAAAAATAGTTTTGTTTATGGAGACTTTATTTTCATCAAATTCGTAATGTAGCAAATATCAGTCTGAATGAGATAGATATATTATTTTAGTTAATAAACTGATTAGAAAGAGAAACTACATTTTATGAGAAATAGTCGCTTGGGTACTTGAGTACCCAAGGTCAATCAACGGTGGAAATTCGTTTGGGTACTGTAATACCCAAAATCAAGCAAGCGGATATTTGAAAAAAAAATATGCTATAGTTACGTATAATTGCTGGCATCAGCTAGTAGCATACAAATTCTAAAGAAATTATCATACCAGGGGGACAAGAGGGTCTTTGTGTTTTGTAGGCGATGGGCTGACCACCTGTCACTACCTACTACATCTAAACTATACCCTCAAAATTGGTCAGAAGTGGCACCATGTGGTTCCCCTTGGTGCTCTGCCTACCCCGTGAGGGATAAAGGCGTGATTAAATGTATGTATACCACAAAGAAAAGGCTTATTTCTTTTCTCCGCGCCTTGTACAGACAAATCGGCAGAAGTATCGACCTAACCAGTGACGAGATAAAATAGGCAGGCCGGCATTGAATGCGTAACAAATGGCCCAGCCCCTGACGAAGGACGAGCTCATTGTGAGACCTGCATCACCACGCACAATGCCGAGATATCGCCCCGAGTTATTTATTACTGGATATTTTTCATTGTTGCTACGGGATTAAAGCGTTAGTTTGATTGATAGGAATAAGAGTTTTGTGAGGTATCTTTTAAAGGTTTGTAGCTAGGTATCATTGGAGGAATATTTTTTATACGTGGATGCATGACATGCACAAGTAGCATGACCTGCGAAACATGATATGATAAACCGATTTATCGACATTTAGCCTGTCAAATTACGATAAATATAGCCGCCATGTTGAATTTTGTATAGAGATGATATTATATCGTACGATACGATATCCATGATGCATGGTCATGCTAGGGAGGCTGGAGGTCATGCATCTTTGTAGGAGGAATTTTAAGTTCCATAAGGTTTACATGAATCGTTCCCGTAATTTTTTAATATTTTTTAAAAGGTTGTTTTTTTCAATAAGGTATTTGAACCCCATTTGTGTAATTTAAATGTTGATTTTAAAAAGGACTCGAAAAATATTAACAGCTGTAGGTCAATACTCAACTGCTGTATACATATTTGTATATACATGAGGCTGCCTTCCCAAAATGGGGCAAAAGAATCGTGAAAGAGATCCTATAGTCTCGTTAGGCATGACAGTCGTTGACAAGTTGCTAGCACATCACCTAAAAGAATACCCCGAAATTCCTTAGTCGGCTCTTACGACATGCACGGAAGAAGATGCAGTTGATGTATTCTAGTGAAGCACAGCACTAGCAAAACATAAAATGTTTTTTTAAAGAAACTACTATAATCATTTATTTTTACATGGAGAATTTTATTGGTTTCAAACAATAAAATTCTCGAACACTTCAGTGTTGCCAAACATTTTTTATAGAAGCCTAAGAATTAACGTATAAGGGTTAGTTGATTGACGGGGGGCTGATGAAACGGAAAATGTATTTAAAACTTTTCTTTAGTTGAATGAACGGATTCCTGATAAAGTAGGGTTCTATACAGATATTGGGGTCAAGTGAAATTTGTATACAGGGTGGTGGCATTGTGATGAAAACTTGTCTAGTATCTGAGGATTGATATCTTCTTTATGATCTTGCAGTTCGGGGTATCCTATTCTGGGCTGTGTATATATATGTGTAAATTAAAAAAAATACATAATTTGAACGCACCTTTAGAAATAAAAATGTAGAAGAAACTATGAACGCTACCGTAGAGTGAAAGGGAGTAATGGGGAGTGAGTGAAACAGAGAGAAGGAGATTGAACGAAGGAGCCACAAAGTTGTAAGACGTTATTATTTAAGAAGGAAAATTAAAAGAAGTTTTACCGTATTTTTTTTTTCATCTGAAAATATCCCACATGTATGTATATCATCATTAGCGTATTTTAGACTATGTTGTCAACACGGGAGGCGCTGTTGCCCACCTCCCGGAAACCCTTAAGCCTCGTACCTAAATGTTTTATAAAAGCAATCAAACCTTGGTTTCCTCGTTTAAAATAAGTATTACCTTAGGTTTATCTAATAAAGTTTAGAAAAGATAAATTACACTGTCTTCTTATTTTATTTTCTTACTTTACTTAATTTTTTTTTGCAATATTACTTTCCATGTAACATAATATTTAAAAAATTATACCGTATTGCACATGTACTTGTGTAGGTAAATATAAAAAATACCATTATAATAGTGTTTCCTATGTATTTTATTAATTAATTAGATTAATCAGGGAAGGTCGAAGTGTGTTTAGATGATGATGATGAGCCTGTTGTGGTCTGTTATTGTCATTTTGAGCAAGAAGTAAGTATTTTTGCTACACAAGTATCATCATCTTCCTTATTTCATTATTTATGGAGTTGGCGCAATATGGTATCTCTCGAAACTAACATTGCCAAAGATTTAGCATTTGTTGTTACGGGCGGCTGCCTGTCTGACGCCAATCCTCATCGGGTATAGGTTAGTGACGATTTTAATGCTACACAAATATATTCAAATAAATTGTGGTGATTGTTCTCGAATGTTGACTATCATTTCTGACATTTACATCACGTATCTTCCTATAGTGTAACTCTTTGTATACCTATGAGCCAAGAAAGATACAGGGTGTAGAGAACATGCGCAGTAAGGATACCTACACACTTCGAGGTAAAGAAAAACAATACTCGTAATTATTTTAAAATTTTATTGAATCACATGTAACAAAAATGCTCTTTTTTTATTTAACGTTCATTTACATATTCCAATTCTTATTGTATAATTTCGTGCGCTGAAATTTATAATTTTTATTACAATGAGCAATCGATTTCTTTATATTACAACCAGGTAGTGCACGACGACATAAATAAAAAACCGAGAAACTCTTGGAAAAAACTTACAACTTCCCAAAAGATTTAAAGTTTTAAAATTACAATAACCTTAATTTATTAACAGAATAATTTACAATAAATACATTTTCACTAATGACTATAAATATTTTTTTTTAAATAATGAAATTACTTAAGACTTATTTAATTACTTATTTAGCTAACTAGTGGGTTATTTATCAGTTGCTTGCTTATAGCCAATGTTTCTTTGGAAAATCTCTTAAAGAGATGATGGAAAAGAGAAAGTGAACAGGGAATCACAAAATGCATGTCATTTAACTAAAATTACAGCTTTTTTGACATTTCTGTAAAGTAAGAAAAGGGTCCTATGTCGAAGTGTAAGAGCCCTCCTACACTAGCGTCTTATGAGCGTCTTTTAAACGTCGGCGTCGGGCGACGCTCACGATCAAAAGACGCTCAGAAGACACTAGGGGGGTCTCTAATAGACCATACCATCTTCTCGCATTTTCTGACAAAAAAAAATTGACATAAGACAAAAAGGTGGAACATTAACCTGAACCTTACCTGCTCTAGTAGCATGACTTGCGAAACACGATATAATAAACCGATTTATCGACATTTAACCTATCAAAATATGACAAATATAGCCGCCACGTTGAATTTTGTCAATACAAAAGACGATACGATATCGTAAGATACGATATCCACGATGCATGGTCATGCTAGGAGGGCTGAAGTTGTCCTAACTCAATATGGAGGAATTTGGAGTAATTATGGTAAATTACTTCATTTTTTATTAACTGCTGTCGTCAAAAAAGTCCTCGTTGCTCAAATAACATGCTATTAGTAGCTATATTATTTACAGAAGTAGTAATTTAGTTAATTTTTTCTATGATAAGGTACCGTGAGCCGCCCAGATGGTTTGACAAGAGCTTTGTATCAAACAATACGATGAATGATTCCAAATAATGTTACTATCACCATGATAATAATAGACAGTTAAGGCTTGAAAAAATCATAAAAATCAATAAAATATAAGTAGCAATGTTTTTGGTTAACGTAAAACAGTAATAATTTGATTAATTTAGTAAGCGCTTAGGTACTTCAAATTATTATGATTTCCATGTTGAATATAAATCTTCTTCCAATCAGGTTATATTAAAAGTAAACAAAATATTAAATTATACTAATAAAGTAAAAATATATTAAACTAGATTTATTTTAAGTTTATTATTTTAATATTTACATGTGCTTGTTTCAGTCAATGTTTCTATAGAATTTTCCTAAAACGTTTACGTTGAAATTCTCTATAGTTTTCTATTACACCACTTAAAATGAAAAAACGATACGTTATAATAGTTAATTTTCACTTATAACTTATTCACTGAAACTGTAGGCAGATACTAGACATTAGTTATTCAAGTACAAAGGTCGCCATTTTCAATATTTGATTATTCAATTATCGTGACCAATATTTATTTTTAACGTATTTATTTATGTCCGGTTTTTCGAGATAAATATTTTTATTGCAATAGTGATAAAAATATTACAATAGCATTTTTTTGTGTTAGTGCCATCAAATCGAAGGCCATTAAAGATATTTTATAAATCACAAGTTGAACAAATCACATGATGATGTGACAATCTTCCAGCACAACAAAAACCGGCATAAATAAATACATTTTAATGTCCATAAAAACGTCAATTATATCCAAGATGGAGAAATTTTCGAGAATAGCCTACAAATTACAAAATTACACACAACTCTCCTGGTGTTCTGCAAGTAGCGGCGTTCGTTTCGTGACCACTTCCCTGTGAGACCGCACCACACCATTCGTACTGAGCACAGAGTCATTCTGCAACAAAGGAAGCATGCTGTAAACTTTATACAACAAAGCGTACATTGTTTAGGCTTTTTGTTATTTTTTTCGGTGATAGAGCAGTATAAATTACATTATAAAAAGAGGGTTTATTCTGAGAGGAATATTCTGTATAGTGTTATTGCGTTGTTATTTTAGTCAAAGGAAGTTAAACAAGTATATCACATATAATTACTTACTTAAAAAAATTAAGGTTATCCACGCCTGACACTTATTACACAGGCCAGTAGTTATTTTCAGCTAAGCAACATCAATTGGACAATTGCATGACGTTAATTTTTGGCATTGAAATGACAGTGTTTTCTTTTACCATGCGTCTAACCTGTGTTTCAGTATACGTAGGATGCGCGTGCGGCGAATGCGGCGAGGTGGGTGACTGCGTACACAAACTGTGAACACTTGTAGAGTTCTTTGGCTCTGGTGTCGAGACGACTGTCGAATATTTCGGCGGTTCTGGACAATCGGAGACATCTGGTAGATCAAATTAGAGATTTAACCATATATTCATTTTCTTTATTGTACACACACATAGATAAAAAAACACAATTGAAAATAAAATATTGCACAAAGGCGAGCTTGTCTCTATAAGAGATCTCTTCCAGCTAACCATCTTGAGTTTTTTATATGGCCGCCCATATACATACATATACTTTAGGCTGTTCCAGGTATGGGGCAGCCAGATATGCAGTATCATAAAAGTGGTCCATAACCATGCTAAGCATAGCGGGGACAGATATATTCAGACAGATCGGGGACAAGTTCTTATCGCTTGAGAGACACATCATGGAATAAAGACTTTAGAATTGTACGAATAAGTACAGAATATTATTAAATCCCATAGTCAATAACATAACGTACATAAAAATCATATACCAACAGTAAGTGAAAAAAAATATTTTGTACGTAAGATTTCTATAAAAAAAAAACTGGAAAAGAAATATTTCACACCCCAGATGCCAGGATTAATTAAATATAACGAGATTGTGGGCTCATTCAAATTAGGAGTGTTGCCAACTACCTACCTGGCGTTAGGATATTAAACTTAATCAAAATTATATTATTTTTGAAAATAATAATTATAAGAAGAAAAACCTTTTTATACAGGCACATTGTATACTGGAATACGATAAAATAATATCTACAAAGAACCTGAATATGATGCACAAAACGATTCCATGAAGCCCAGATTGAATAGAAATACCTATTTATATATTTCTCAGAAATGTTATTCAGTCTCTGTTCCGTACATTTAAATACAATATAATATAAAAAGAGGAGATTCTCGGAAGCGGATATATTTTTCCTCACCCGCACTAAATTTATTGGGTTGGTTATTGAGGGTCAGCAGCGGCAGCTACAGGCTTCAACATAATTATAATTTTTCTATGCTATGTTTTTATTATTCTTATTTTTAGTAAATATTTAAATGTATCCTCCCATCCTACCCTACCCCAACTCCTCTCTTCCTTTCCTGGGTCTATATTATAGGTATATTATTGGATTTAAATACTATTCTTATTTATATCAATGTCACCATGAAATTGTAAGTGTTGTTACCGTTATTGGCACTACACACATTATATGTAAATTATTTTTTAATCGTATGTTATTGCTGTGTTGTAACAACTTATAACAAATAATAAAAAAAAATAACAATACAATAAAGGTACATACAGGATATGTTAAGCAAAATGCTCTTAAAATATTGCCTAATTTTCAATAGCAAGTCACGTAATCAGGAGGCTGTTCTCTATAGTGGGCTATTTTATTAGCATTTCGGTTTAGATACCCCCTTTTGTTACACCCACTGTATAAAAAATACTTTAATGTAGTAAACAGTTTTAGTTCTAAAAACACTCGAATTTATGAACGAGTTATTAATTAACCTCTACTAAAAGGTTTATTAGCTTATCGTCTCAAGAACCAGTAATGTAAACTAACCTTGTTTGAACATTTAAAAACTCTAGCAGTCGCCACTTTAAGTAGCTAAACTTTTACTTTACATAGTAACCCAGCTCAGCAGCTTGGCTTAACTAAGGATTAGCCAGACTTATTTATTTCATTTGCAACTCGAATTTACTTCGACTGTATCGGACTTTAACTGATAATCGGTTTATTTGAAAAAGAGTTTTGTTGTTACTTGAATCTATTTTTGAAGGGAAGTTAGTTTTACTTGCATTTACGTGCCAGTACGGTGGGAAAATAGTTAAAATACTTAAGAGTACTCGTAAAGAGCAATAAAGAAATAAGCATGTAAAGAAACATGGTATTGTTTCTAAGTTACTTTCGTCGCCGTCGGTATGCTCAGTTGTAATGATAGTTCTTTGTAAATATCATAGATGGCGCCATGGCTACGGTTGGTAATGTAGCTATTTGTAGTTGACAGTTGTCATTGGTTGCTATGGCAAAACTAACTGTTTATATTGAAATATTTTAATTTGGTTATTGTATTATAAAAAAGAATTGTTTAATTTAAAATACTTTAAATGTCGTTTCTCTATTTACAGGTAAGATATTCTTATATTTTACATTAATATTATAGCATAGTCGTAACTTTCGGTACATATAATTGTAATATCTTTAGTTATGTACCTTCTTATTTTAATAAATCTCTATTTACAGAACAACAAAATTTGAGTTTATTTTAATTTATACAAATCCAATAGTATAAAGAAATTGTCTTATAAATAAATAAATAGTACAGTAATATTTGAACTATCCTATATTGAAGCGGGGCTTTACTAATACATTGGCTGCATCTCCATCCGTGCCTATCTTATGAGCCGCCTAAGAAACTTACAGGCACCCCCAAAACTCTAGCAACTCATCACTTATTTTTTATATGCATAACTCAACACAATAGTACTTGTTCAGCATTTCAGTATTTGCCTGGCTGTCACCCACACCCTGTATATTGTCATATTTTTCATGACAAAGTTACACTCACGAGCGGAACGGAAATAAATATGTGCTAGGTATATGCGCGATGGAAATAAATATATGCTATATAATACCTATATACCCCATGTCTGCCCGTGGGTATCGTAAGAGGCGACTTAAGGTTTTCAAAAGGTGAGCAGCAGCACTTCCCTTATTGACAACATAGTCCGAAAATCACACTTCGGTCACCAACCTGCTTGCCCAACGTAGTGCCCTGGGGAAGGCCTACATCCAGGAGTGGACTGTAATTCTTCATAATCGTTACTTTAGATTTTATAATGCAAGAAAGTTCGAAACGTTCAACAGAAATAAAGTTAATAATTTTCTAAAAGTACTTACAATAACTCAAGCCCCAAAGGCTTCTTTCTTTACGCAAGTATTATGTAATCAATAAAAGCAGTTTTCTTTTTAAAAGGAATTGGCTATTAGCGATGGACAATGCCTTTTGTTAAACGGCATAATAAAGGAGTTACGGGAATAGCATTCACGCTGACATGCGTTTTTTTTAGCCAGAAGTAACGTATAAAATATAAACATGAGCGAATAATGTGTACGTACATACAGGGTGATTTTTGGTCGTCAACGTTCCAGAAAACTACGGAATCTCCTTATCATCACGATCATTTTTCGCTATGGAAGCATACCTGGGAGGTGTCTGGTTCCCAAGATATTAGGGTCCAAAGTTGAGTAAATAGACTGCGTTTTTCTGCATAAATGCACTTAGTCGCGCGTAGCAAGATTTTTTCAGGAGAAATAATTAATATCTGTCTATGAAAAACTAGCATTAACACTGGACATTATAAATTTCGCCCGATTAAGTAATAATTTTTTTATAAAAAAAAATCGTTTCCCAGATTTTTTTTTAGCATAAACTTCTTAATTTGATGTATAGAGTACGTACTCTTCGTTAAGGGTGGCAACGAAAAAACATCCTGTATACATGGCTGTTCATACATGGCTGTGTTGCTAACATGGCGTAGCCAAAATTACAGGATTGTGAAGTAGAACTTTCTGATACGCTTAGCATAGCATGCTTTGATGCAGGTTAGATGACTCAGATGTTAAGATCAATGACATTACCGCCTGAGAGAACGTTCCTAAATTCCCCAGTTTGCTTTTACGACATGCACGGAAGAAGATGTATCCTATTGAATCCCCAAATCATCGTAGGCAATCGCTATATGGATAAAAAAAAATATTGTCATTATAGTCGATAATAACATGGCATGTAAATATCGAAAATGCAAATACGTTTTGTTTGAAAAATACCTACCTACCTACCATAGTCAAAATATTTGTTACTTGTAGGATATCGATATTCTGAATTAAAATAAAATTCGTTGTTTACCTACATTTAAAAATAAAACAACATTTATATTTTTTGAAAATTGTGTTAAATATTTTTACACAAGTTTATCTAGAGCGGATTATGCACATTCTGGACTATTTTTTTAGCGTCGCTACCAATAAACCGTATGTAAAACCGTATATGGACTCAAATTGGGGAGGCCTTTACCCAGCAGTGAGATGCGGTATAGTTTATAAGAAAAAAACACTCTTATTAAACAGGACATTTGACAGCAAAGTGTATGGAAAAACATTGCTTGGCTTATACAATTTTCTTTTCATGCCCTATCTACTTATGTAACAGAAGAGGTATGTTAAACGTAACAAATATTGACTTATGTAATGCTCGAATTTGTAACGATACATTACAGGTGAATAATCCCAATGAGGAGCACCCTAAACCGATGTTTGGCTTTCGAAACTATACGAACATTTCTGGCAAATTAAAAGTAATGTTATAAACATTACCTTTTTAATGTTTATTGATAATCTGGAAAACTAAATTATACCTACTTGGGGCCGAATTTCCCAATTGTCAGTTAGCCAATCTTAAAGATAAAGTTGATTCTGTCTCTATCTTGATCAAGTTTTAGAGATAGACAAATAATTGTTCAATTTAAAATTTGCTGACATAAGCGCCTGCGCCGCACCCCGCCGTCAGTTCCGTTTTACCTGTCAAATAAGCCGTAAGTAAACTCGCCGTGTAACCTTCCTGAGTGAATTCACTTAATTTGTAATTATTATTATTATTTAAAGACAAACCGATCTATCCCTTGTGTTAATTGTGTGTGTGAGTGAAACCTGAAGACATGTGGCCACAGAAGAAGATACTCGGAGAAAACAAGGTACTTACATTCATTTACCAATTCCCTAATATTTATTTCCTTAACATTTTCCCTTAACAACAAAATTAACATTTTTTCTTTCAGATAGGCTATCTGACTATTAGAAAAATCGGCCCTAAGCCTCATAAGAAAACTTCAAAGTAAAACATACCTTTACTTAATGGTATTAGATCAGGATTTCTGTCATCAGGCCCATGAGGGGAATTTCTTTTTGGTATCGATGCTTTTTGATTCTTTATAGCTGGTATTGTAACTGCAACAAAAGAAAACATTAGGCGGCGAATTCTTTTAATGTACCAACTTGCCTGCCCAGCGTGGTGACTATGAGAAAATACCCCCCATGGCAGTCTTGTGGCGTGCCCTAAGAGAGGCCTACGTCCAGCAGTAGACTGCAATAGACTGAAATTGATAATTATAAAGTTTAAAGCACAGATGAAGCGAAAGACCACTCGGGTGAAGAATTTTTCCATTTCTTTATTAATAATTTTATATATATAATATCTTGACTAAGATAAAAACACTTCTCCATAATATAATCCGTTAGGATATGGTTGATCGTTTCATCATTAAACATTGTGCTGAGGGATTCAGCTTTGTTTGCCGAGATTTGGCTAGTGTATAGTAGTATAAAAAATTGCCAATAATGTAATTTAAAAAAAGAGATGGTAAAATATGTCATCCGAGTAATTGACCCGGTAGCTTAGTGGTAAGAGCACTGGCACGAAATGCAGAGGTCGTGGGTTCGATTCCCACTCGGGTGAAGAATTTTTTTCCATTTCTTTATTAACAGATCGATAGAGTTATGTCAGAACCGTAGCAAGTGGAGATCCGTGATCTCTGACTACTCCTATGGGAAAGAGGTGTCATTTATATATGTTTGTGTTGCCTATATGTGTATAAGCCAATTAAACAATAGTCTATTATATGTATGGGGTTATGTCACATAGCGACGTTCGTGTTAAAGATGCATTTACGACTATAATAAATGGAATCGAAGGCTGTTAGACACTTTCATCATGTACCTACTTTTTATCAATTCATTTATAATTTTTTGATGATAAGACGCCTGGATGGATATTATTTGGTACTCGGAATATATACTTGAAAGGAAATTTGTTACTTGGAAATTACAATTTTAGTTCTACGAAACTCCATCGTGAGATGAGATTATGTTATGAAGGACACTTTCTACTGGCGCTGCCTCTTGAAAATGTATATATTTATTATATTAAAATATTATTAAAATATTATTTAGTATATTATTATTAAAAATCTGAAAATAGCAAATTTTTGCTTAACAGGTAAAAAGCGAAAGTGATATAAGTGGGCACTTTTACTATATTAAAATGTATTTTTTAATATTATGAGCAAATTATAAAATGTATTTTTTGATTATATTAGAAATAAATGAAGATGAAATTACGTGTCGTACTCGTTTTTATATAAGTTTAAATATACATACACACGGCTGTGTTCCCGAAATGGGGTAGACAGAACTGCTAGATCATTGACAAGTTGCTAGGAACTGCTGGATCATTGACAAGTAGCTAGGAACTGCTGGATAATTGAGAAGTTGCTAGGAACTGCTGGATCATTGACAAAGTTGTTAGGCACTGCTGGATCATTAACAAGTTGCTAGGAACAGCTGTATCATTGACATGTTGCTAGTTCATAAGAGAATGTTCGAGTACCTTAGTTTTACGAAATGCACGGAAGAAGATGCAGCTGATGTATCCTAGTGAAGCATCAACACAGGACATTAATACATACATACATATAATCACGCCTTTATCCCTTACGGGGTATGCAGAGTACCAAGAGCCGATAGAAACACATGGTGCCACTTCTGACCAATTTTGAGGGTATAGTTGGGATGTACAAATTCGGTTAGTAGTGACAGGTGGTCAGCCCATCGCCTACAAAACACCAAGACTCTCTTGTCCCTCTACTGACTTGTACAGTATGCCCGGGAAGAGAAGCAGCTGTAGTATTACACGTTATTTTTTCACTCCCAGAGCAGCATAGAAGACTGAATTTATATCATACGAATTATAAACCAACAAAGAAACACAACTCACTTTATATACAACTTTGTAACATAGCTCAGTACACAGTAGTACAAATTAACATACATATTATATATCCCGTGAAACTGTACGTAATTTCATTCATACCGCATTGCGGAGAGGAACAAGATCTCTGCAACATGGTGCCTCGAATTTGTGACGATGTATCACATTTTTACAGAACCATCTAGAAGCTAACATGATACAACGTGTTAGGGACATAGTAATAAAACTATGAGTGTATAAATCAGCTGATGTGTTGATGTAAAGCTTTCTTCGTAGATATTTTAAATGATAAAAACACAAAGTAAATTCGTTATGTAAGTAGTTTACTAATGATATAGAATTTATCACTTCTGTTTGAACAATCAGCATTGTTAATTTCTTGAATATTTTTTTCTTATTTATCGTTATTTTAAACTAGCGGCCGCCCACGGCTTCGCCCGCGTGAGAGTGCATTACTGCCATGCGAAGCCGGGGCGGGTCCCTAGTTATACATTATAAATAAATAAATAAATATTCACACACTTCACAACACATTGACCTAGTCCCACACTAAGATCCCTAAGGTCTTGTGTCGTGGGTACTAAGCAACGGTATATAAATATGACGGCGTCATGGTCGGAACGTGTTAAAATGAGAAGATATTCCAAGAAGAACTTGTTGTGAACAAGCACGTGCACCCGATGACGTCGCTCCCACCAGCGCGCAGCGAATATAAAGCCGGTCACTTTGCGGGGAGCGGCAGTCTCGTCAGAGACTCGGTCGAGTACACTTGCTGTGCGTTTCTTGGCATATCCTCTACATATGTACCTAGCTTATATTAGACATATTTTGTATAATACACTGTACTGATTACTGATTAGATTCTGTACTGATTTGAAATATATTAATTACCACTATATATATAGTTATTACCACTTTATTGTTGAGTTCTCATTTACTATCTTATCATGTCCGATCCTATTCCTACATCAGAAGCGCCGGATTCAGACCCCCCACTAGTTTCGGCCGATAATACCATCCTGCAACAAGCAACATTATTCTCTTCTGGCATGGAAGCCATATTCGAAAGAATCGCCAAAGCCATGATGAACCATCAAGTTGTGCCGAGCCCCCAGGTTAAACTGGTCCCATTTGACCCCGATATTCCCGACTCGGATATTGATAACTGGTGTAAATTGACCGAGATAATTATAGATAAAAAGAAAGTGACTGGCGTAGATTTAGTTTTAGCCCTGACCCAGTCCTTAAAGGGTCGCGCTGCCTTGTGTCTGACTAAAGTACAACCAGACAATATGTCCTGGGCATCTATCAAAGAACTTTTACTGTCCCAGTTTTCAAAACCGATGATGATGCAGGATTACTTTGACCAAATAATTAAATTTCAACTTGAGCCTAAAGAAACTCCAGCTGAAGCAGGCATGCGTCTTTGGCAACTTATAGAAAAAATACCTAATGGAAATTTTGCTGATGAAGTAGCCACCGGATTATCTATTTCAGTTCTATCTCAGTGCGATGATAAAATTCGGCGTAAATTAAACTCTGTGATAATACACAACAAGAATTCCCTTTTTCGTACATTGCGAGGCTTCTCATTGAAACGACGTAATGAGGATACCAGTCCGCAGGACATTGACATAAAGCGGTTTAGAGGTAGCACAGTTTTTCGAGGTAACTGTCACTTCTGCGGCAGGACCGGTCATCGAGGAAACGAATGCCGTGACCGATTACGATCTTCTACTAAAACTGGATTCATTACAACGAAACCAGACCAACGAAAGCCAGGTGTGGCTTGCTACATTTGTTCTGATTCTAGACACGTAGCTACCGCTTGCCCCATGAGATACAAGAAGAAAGAGGACAGCGGAACAAGCAGCACCTGGACGATAGGTGGCGGCAAGGCGAACAGTAATGACAGTGGCAGTAAACAAGTTAACCTGTGTTCGAAGACCGCGCGTGGAACGTTGCAGATAAGTGGTACAAATTTACCTTTTGTTTTTGATTCTGGTGCAGAGTGTAGCCTTATAAAAAATTGTTACTCTCATTTGTTAATTGGTGAGCAGTTTCATGACCAAGTAACTTTAAAAGGCGTTGGGGGTAGTAACGTAATATGTGGGTTACAAGTCAAATGTCCGATTATTGTGCAAGACATCTATTTCGAGGTTATCTTTCACGTCATTCCTGATGATTGTCTTAGCGAGAACATTTTATTAGGTTGTGATATTTTAAATAATGATATTTCCGTTAAAATCAGCGCAGAAAATTTAATTTTCTCTCAAATCAAAAATGCAAACTTTTGCGTAAGTAATAACGAAGCTTTTTTAAATTATTCGGTTGACACAGATTTGGAAGGTAAAGACAAAGATGACCTGTTTAAAATTTTAAGGGCATACTCCACAAGTTTTTATAAAATGAATCTCCCTACCACCCGCACGTTACTACTGCCGTGAACTCAAAATAGTAATTAATTGCATATCCTAAATAAAACTGTTCATCGAAGACCGTCTAGATTATCCACAAATTGTGAACAAGAAATAGTAGATTTAGCAAAATAAAAGAGTTGTTAGATGCCAACATCATCGTGCAAAGTTATTCTCCTTTTGCGAGTCCGATCTTGTTAGTCAAAAAGAAAAACGGAAGTGATAGGTTATGATGTAGATTATAGAGAGAACTAATAGTAACACTTGTTCAGATAACTATCCTCTACCATTGATCAATGACCAGATAGATAAGTACATGGAACAAATTACTTTTCTACCGTTGATATGGCCTCTGGTTTTCACAAATTCAGGTACACGAGGATTCTATCGAAAAGACCGCTTTCGTAACACCTAAAGGTCAGTACGAATTTTAAAAATGCCATTGGTTTAAAAAACGCACCGCAGGTCTTTCAAAGATCGATCAATAATGCGATAAAGCCATTAAAAGATGATAGGATCCTCGTTTACATGGATGATGTTTTGGTTGCTTCAAAAACTGTCTCGGAAGGTTTGCAAACCCTTGATAAATTGCTAAATACTCTCTCTAAATCAGGATTTTCCTTCAATTTCAATAAGTGTTCGTTCTTGAAAAGAAAGACCGAGTATTTAGGTTTCGTGATATCTGCGGGGCAAGTCCGACCAAATCCCACTAAAATTCAGGCTTTAAAGAATATTCCAGCACCTTCCACTGTTACCCAAGTTAGGCAGTTTATTGGTTTGGCTACATATTTTAGACAATTTATTCCAAATTTCTCAAAATTGATTAAACCTCTGTATCCTTTGACTTCTGTAGCAAAGGCAAAATCTCGTGGACTTCTGAACATGATGAAATCCATAAAGAAATAATAAATTATCTGACTTCGGAACCAGTGTTAAGAATCTTCGACCCTTCCTTACCCGTCGAACTCCATACAGATGCGAGTTGCGAAGGTTATGGGGCAGTACTTATTCAAAAGGAAAACAATGTTCCACACGTAGTCTCTTATTTTAGTCATAAAACGACCGATCCTGAAAGCCGTTATCACTCTTATGAGTTAGAAACTTTAGCCGTAGTGAAGGCCGTACAACACTTTAGACACTATTTATATGGTCGAAAATTTACTGTTCTCACCGATTGCAATGCTTTGAAGGCTTCTCATTCAAAAAAAGGATCTAACTCCGCGTGTTCATAGGTGGTGGGCTATTTTACAGTCTTATGATTTCGATATCATTTACAAAGAAGGAAAGAATATGGCCCACGCAGATTTCCTTTCGCGTAATCCAATTAACGAAATTCCAAATTGTAAAACTGTTAACTTTTCTGAATTAGAGAAGGGTGGTTGATCGTAGAACAACAGCGTGACTCTGAACTTTTAGATATTATAGAAAAATTGCGTGCCCATGACTTACCAACTGAAATCGCTCATACTTATGACATTAGAGAAGGTATACTATATCGAAAAATTGACCGTCATAGAACTTCTAAATGGCTGCCCATAATACCGCGATCACTCGTATGGTCCTTGATAAGTCATGTCCACAACGAAATTAAACATCTCGGTTATGAAAAAACTCTCGATAAGCTATACGATTTATATTGGTTTCCTAGTATGTCTAAGTTTGTAAAAAGTTTGTTGACTCCTGTGTCATATGTAAAGCTTCTAAGGGTCCATCTGGTGCACAGCAAGTTCGGCTGCACAGTATTCCTAAAGCTCCCGTTCCTTGGCATACGTTACATATGGATTTGTCAGGAAAACTTAGCGGCAAAAGTGAGCAGAAGGAATATTGCGCAGTGATCATAGACGCTTTTACTAAATTTGTAATTTTAGAGCATACGCTTTCATTAAATGCTTCAATGCAATTAGATCCTTGCAACGTGCTGTGCAGTTGTTTGGAGCTCCAAAACGTATAATAGCAGATCGAGGTCGTTCTTACGACAACTCAGAATTCAAAGAATTTTGTAGGCAGCATAATATCGAGTTACATCTTATTGCAACGGGGTCATGTAGAGCTAACGGACAGGTCGAACGCATTATGCGAACTCTTAAAAATTTGTTAACTGTTGTGGAAAGTACTACGGAAGGCTCATGGCAGGAAAATTTGGGAGATATTCAATTAGCACTGAATAGTACGCGATCTAGGGTGACAGGTTTTACTCCTTTAGAATTAATGTTTGGAGTACAAGGTAATTCATTGGAATTATCTAGAATTTCAATTGACTTACAAGATACAACTAGGCTTGATCTTGATACAGCTCGCTCCAAAGCATCTACTAGCATTCAAAGGGCAGCACAGGATGATACCATACGTTTCAATAGAGGCAAAGCTAAAATTCGACCTTTTGTCGTAGGCGATTTTGTCTTTGCTAAGAATGATGAAAGACACCAGACAAAATTAGATCAAAAGTATAAAGGACCTTATAGGATCACAGCTGTTTTACATAATGACCGGTATGAAATGCGACATATTAATGGCTCAAATAGATTATTTAAATATTCTCATGAAAAATTGCGTGCGGTGCCTCGTGAAACATCAGGTCTAATAGAAATAGCGGAAAATACCAGTGATGACGTGACGGCGTTAAGTGTAGATGCGATTAATACTGGTCATGAAACTGCCCCTACTTTTGACACTGCCTCAATTGACAGTGAGGAAACCCAATCTGTGGACTCTCGTACTTTGACAGCGGAAAGAGCAAGTGATCGTAGTGATTCCCGTACTATATCTATAGATAGTCAAGATTCACTGTCACAAGTGCCAGAGTCTTGTCAGATTGTTACGAAGGCTTTTGTACATACTAGTGATAAGTAGAATAGCAACTCATCTTTCTTTTATAAATAATAAAACTAGATTAATCCGGTCCGGTGTGCACTGTAGGAATTTGTATGAAATTCGGACCAGTCATAACTGAAGGAATTACAAGATTCGGTCCGGCAGAATACTGTAGGGGTTCTAATGAATCCGGTCCAGTTTGGCCGAAGGAATGCCGTTCTCCGGTCCAGTATGCGCTGAAGGAATTCGTATGAATTCGGACCAGTCATAACTGAAGGGAATAAACATTACTCTGAAACTGAAGGGCATTAGCCGGTCCAGATTTGTTAAAGTTAATAAGTAAAAAACTGTCAGGATGATCGAACATTGAGCTGCTCTGTTTCTTTATCAGATTAAACTTCGTATAGTACAACGCGCCCGAGGACGTGCGCACGTCAGCATGGCCGTGACGGCGTCATGGTCGGAACGTGTTAAAATGAGAAGATATTCCAAGAAGAACTTGTTGTGAACAAGCACGTGCACCCGATGACGTCGCTCCCCACCAGCGCGCAGCGAATATAAAGCCGGTCACTTTGCGGGGAGCGGCAGTCTCGTCAGAGACTCGGTCGAGTACACTTGCTGTGCGTTTCTTGGCATATCCTCTACATATGTACCTAGCTTATATTAGACATATTTTGTATAATACACTGTACTGATTACTGATTAGATTCTGTACTGATTTGAAATATATTAATTACCACTATATATATAGTTATTACCACTTTATTGTTGAGTTCTCATTTACTATCTTATCATGTCCGATCCTATTCCTACAAATACATAGATAAGTATATAAACATCCATGACTCGGAAACAAACATCGATATTCATCACATCAATGTTTGCACCTACCGGGATTCGAACCCAGGACCTATGGCGTCGCAGGCAGGGCCACTACCAACTACACCAATCGGCCGTCAGTTATACATTATAAACCTCGTGAATCACTCTATATCACTCACATTGCTACGCCATCTACTACGCATTGAACTACGCATGCTACGATCTTTCGTAGTAGGTATTATCCTATTCGTAGTAGTTGTTTAACACTTACCAAATTGTCATAATACCACAATACAGATACTTTCAAATTGAAAATATATAATATACCATACAACATATATACCATCATCTAATGGAGATTCAATTACAGTTGCGATATCATAATTGGCTCCATGGCCATTGGCCAGCGATTTATGCTACCGAACGTATTATGGAAATAGTAATTATAGAGTGCCAATGTAGTCGGTCACTGCTATTCATTGCTATACATACTGATAGTACGAGTTAACACCTAGAATTTCGTACTAAATATTTTACATAAATTAATTTTTCTTGTTCAATTAGAATGTTTATCAATTAAAAGCTGCCGATTTAATTAAAAAGGCAAAAGATAAAACGTCATAAAAACTGCTATCAATTTTGTACGTTTAAAATTGCACACTCAGCCAGTATTCTGTTATTTAAAAGACCTGCATTCACCCGATCGATTAGCTCCCGCCGGCTGTGGCTTGTCGCTTTTTGTCCAATCCTCGCGTTCACTTCACACAATATAAGCAGAAAAACCTTACTTCAAATATGTCTGACAGCTAAAATATTTTTGAGAATAAAAAATATTTTTCGTGCAAGTCGAATGAGGAACTTGGATCTTCTCTCAGACAATATGCTAGCGACTTGTTACTGATCATTTACATCTGTTCCGGCTATGCTAAACGTGACTTCGGAATCTCCGTTATGATCTTGCAGTACTGACTACCCTATTTTGGATTACAGTCATGTCTTTATGTTTATATAATTTTAATTTAACGAGACATTCAACATTAATATAAATTACACTTTTATAAACCTCAAATCAAAAATTAAACAAGCATAGGGCAACAGGCAATATTACAAAATATTCAGAATCACTTCACCCCAACCACACGTAGACAGGCATTGTGAAAACATTCAAATACACCAAATACAAATGCCTAGTCACCAAATACTACATTAAAAGCTGCTTTAATATGACAAGTCACCAAAATACTAGGTTACCCAACCTTTTCGCATAATAATTTCAAACATAAGCCAAATCTTTATCCCTGCTCAAAAATCAAAAACCATTCACCCTTTCCCGTAATCTACTTATATTGTTCAGTGTCGTTACAAAACTTGATCGTCGAAAGCTATAAAGAAAAAGCTCGGTTACACAACTGAGAGAGATGAAATCGTTTGCGGCTCGATCCGAAGGTCGCTGTCAGTCATACTCAGCCCGGTATAACGAGGGTCGCCGGACCATGGAGCAAGTTTGGGCTGGAGATGCGACATCAATATCTCTCGCCTCGTTAGCCTATTGCAGTCCACTGCTGCGCCACATGGCTCGATCTTCCGTTTTTGTCATCCAGACATTACCACCCGCCCTCTTTAAGCCGGAGAGCTTTTAACACCAATTTCAATATAAACATATAAAACTTTACGTGACGTAACTGGCTGGGTGCCTTAATATAGACTGGAATTGGCGTATAAAACGCCCATAAGAAAATTGAGGAAAGACCTGGACGCCCTTGCCATAGATAGAGAAGAGGTCTTTGTACAGTAGGACACGATGTGCTACGTACCTACGTACGTAGGTACATAAACTACAAAAAATCGAATGCTATGTTGTAAACTTGCGGCAGTTAATAAAGATAACGCAATGCGGTACACCAATCACTGGCTAAAATGTACAGTCTATCTGTCACAAGCGGATTTACAATGTCACAGGCATATAGATAGAATGCAGCGCTCAGTGATTGAAAATCAGAATATTACAAAACCGCTAAGCTTTTTGCGTAGTATGAATTTAGTTGGGAAATAATTGGAATTGTACCACTTTGAGCGCTCTAAATAAATAAGGATAAATTATGTTAGAACTGTTAATAATAAAATGCACGAGTGGAGCGAGCAAAGCGATCGTACTGCGAGAGCGGCTGCTAAGTAGGTATTGTAAATTTGACTTTGAAATCAGATGCTTAGCGTATTTATAAAGTGTTGTTCAATATTATGAGCAAAATGTTGTTGGCCATCTCCACTATGTTCTTATTTTATGCGCCTGACTAACTTTGCGGAACTCCTTTGGTGTTTGGATTGTTTTGATCAATTATCGAGTAGATACAGTGCTCTTATTCTAACCCTGTCCAGCTTGAATATGTTGTTTGGTTGTGAACTTGACTTAGCGAGTTTATGAAAAGTCGCAATAAACCGTCATGTTTACCTTATTGCCTTGGTTCGGTTACAGTGTTGTTTACGGTGATGACCGATGTTTTTTTTTTCTTCAATCTAGCTGGTAGGTATGTATTGATATTAGGAGTCGAGTTTATATTCCATTAAAATTTGTCGTAACGAGCGCTGTTTATTCGATGTCTGTATATAATATTATGTAGGTATCGGTAGGAGCAAAATGAACATGGTAACAAATTTAATAATAACTACATATATAGGGTATGAACATCGCCGTTTGTTTCCGTGTCATGTTCCTATAATAATTTACATAATACCGTTGCTACTAAAATACTATCCACGATAGAAGAAGACTCTAGTGTGTGACTAGGTTTACATGAAACCTTTAGTGAAACCGTGAAAGTTTAATTTATAAATTGGTTAATAGATAACAAAATCTAATCCGGGGTTCCTTATTATATGAAGTTATGATATACCTTTGTACTCGTAAGTAACAAATTGGATATCAAATACAAAGTTGGAGATTAAAAAAATCGCCGAACACAACTTCTGAACATACTTTTGAAACTAATCAAAAGTTCTACTGGGTAACTTGTTTATCGAGTAATGAAATCAGGCCATACATTGGCTGAGTTTAGAATAGGTACGTATTGAAACCGGGAACCCCCGGGAAATCTAACACGAAGTCCGCAATAAACATAAAAAGAACTTAGTAATGTGTCCGAATGAATATAAAAGAAATGAATGGAAATGTCGATAGATTATAATATAACGGGAATCGCTTTATTTTTGTTCAAGGCTTTTTAAAAATAGACTAATGCCTTTTAAAGTTCTTGATTTGAGTATCTATTAGATAGGTACCATATTAAGCAATCAATGATTTATTCAAAGAAAAAACCCGTCTGCGTAAATTTTTTGACCCATTGTCACTCTCACGATTCAGACGAATCTAATGCTAGGTAGGTACTTTTCAACTTCAAATTCAACACGCCGATTAGGCTCTAAACACCCGAAAAACATAACCCTCCCTCTGGGACAGTTGGGTAAAAATACATAAAACAAAACTTCACTACTACAAATTCTGTAAGGAAGACTTCAGACAGAGTCATAAATAAAATCGATGAAACCTATCACTGCCTATAACCCACTCCATTGTTTGGCATTCCAAACAATAGAAATAATGTGGGCAATTGCAAAACAAATGCGCAAACAAAAATAGTAAAACATATGTCTGTATTTTATCGACAAAACATGCCAGTTCTGTAAATATGTGGGCTGGTTTCGCAGACATCGACAAATGACAATCGTTAGAGATATTTATGGCACATGCTGGGCACTTTGAAATTATGCGTTGGTGCAAAGCTGCTCTGAAATATGTGTACTGCGCTATACATAAATTAATTCTAATGAAGTTCTTGTGTTGCAAACATACTATAATTTTGAACTTTCACTATGTTTGTGTACAATTTTATGATAGTCACCGTATTTTGTTCGAGTTACTGTTCGAAAGTTCAAACCAACAAGAGTTCGCTCGTCGCATGGTTTCTCATCGCGACTGTAGTTATCTGTCATTCTGATAAGTTGTCAGATGTCAGGCGGGGATAGGGAGCAGTGGTGGGCGAACCAGCCAGCTTCCAGTTAGTAAAGAAAAATATTAAAAAGTTGCAAAAAATAATTTTCTCAGCGGTACGTGCACGTCTACGCATACGATGTTCAGAGTTAATCCTAACAGAATATAATATTAACAAAGGGCCACATAGCTGCGGTCATTCACACTTTCCGTAAAAAGTAAGAAGCTTTTCTTAATATTTGACATAATCATGGCGGACTTCTCAATTCCCAAAATTTTGTAGCCAAATTGAGTTTCAGTTGAGGACCCTAATTTAATTTATTACTATATTGAAAAGCCGAAAAATGTTGTAAAACTCTTCTGTTATTTTGTAAAGATAGATAAATTTAGGTTAAATTGGGTTTTAATATCAGAAAGATTTTTAATAAATTGTAAGTTTTCTAAGTATTTTTATTAGCCAGTAAAAAAAGTCCTTTTTGCAGGATATTTTTTAACCAATTTTTTTTAGTTTTTACGATATTTTATAGATAATAAAAAACATTGTTATATATATGTTGGTTTGGCGCTTGGTAGATAATAAGGCATTGCGGGAATCAGTGACGGATGGCGCGAGCCTCATCATTCGATCGCGGCAATCCAAATAGTCTATTCACAAGGCACAATTAAAGAGTATCACACGCGAATCTCTATAAATTAGGATTTCCAAATACAACGGAATTGGATGATTGTTCTTCTCTGAACAACCCGCCAAAACTGACTTTCTTTCCATCTGGCAATTTTTTCCGTTTAACCGACATAAGAATCTTGATCATACAGCCAAAGTCAAAAGGGTTATAATTTACTACGACGGCGATTAAGGCGCCGTCATATATTAGCAATTATTTTGCATTAAATAAATAACTTTCCCTATTTATATCTCAGTGGTAGTAGAACACTGCTAGAGTACCTAAGCAGTCCATTCAGCAGCATACGGTTCTATTTCAGCCGAAAAATTTACCAGAATTAGAGGGCTGGTTTTTGAAGACACTAACAAATGGCGGTCATTAGCAGTCTAACCTGTAACGTCTTTGACAAACGGCACTTCGTTTGTAGAAAATTCTTATAAAGTCCCTTTTGGCAATTGTGCCGACAGTTTGTGAAATACGTAGATGAAGTGAGTGACAAATAAAAAGTTTTATTCCGAGTTAAAGTTTCAGTTTCCGAAAAAAGCGATGCCGTCATGTAACGGCGTAGAAGGAACATTTCACATATCTGCACCATAAAGAGAGTTAAAACCAAGCTTAAATCCGAATTCTCTCATACATTTAGTTATGTAGGTATATGTACAGTGTTAAGAGTGTGTTAATAGAACTCAACTTTTATACTTTGTAACCTTTTTTTGTGCAAACTTTAGCCGGATTACGATCTCTTCATGGGCGCATGTAACTTGTTTCTGCAATAATTTTTTTATTTTGACTAACTTTACACTTGTTCTTGAGGATTTTCCCGACGTTTCCATTCATCACCATCATCATTATCATCCCATAAATTCAGGAATCATTTACTAAAGAAAATGGCTGTATGGGCTTAGTTCCCCTTGCCTTTCCTTCGGGATAAACTAAACAAAAAAAAATTTTTTTTGTGCAAACTAAATAAATTGACTAGTAGATAGTGACCCTGCCTGCGACGCTATAGGTCCTGGGTTCGAATAACGGTAGGTGCAAACATTAATAATTGTGATGAATATCGATGTTTGTTTCCGAGTCATGGATGTTTCTATACTTATCTTTGTATTTATATACCGTCGCCCAATACCCACGACACAAGACCTTAGGGATCTTAGTATTTAGATTAATGTGTTGTGAAGTGTGTGAATATTTATTATTATTATAAAATAATACCTTCATAGTCCCTGGATCTATGTCGTAGCCTCGTGGTGATGAGAGCGAGGCACAGAATGAGGGCGACAGTAACCGCCGCCCCGAGCACTCCACCAAGCGCCCAATTCACCTCCCACGCTTCTTGGGGCTTCTGCGTCAAAGGGATGTGATTAGTTTCCACTGGCTAGGAATCCACGAGAAAATATATTTTTCCGTGGCCCACCTGGGAGTACAATCATTATTATTAAACTCAAGCTTCCGTGTCACAATATTCTACTATCTAGTGATTAGTTTCCACTGACACGAGAAAGAATATATTTCCCGTGGCCTGTCTGGGTGTAAAAAAATCTTTAAGCACAATATTTCATGTCCTAATATACTCATAGGTAATAAAAAATCAACAACAAAACATTGCCCCCACTGTAACCGGTTTTTAGCGGCCTATTATATAATACTATGGGGCAAGCCTCTCGATAGTCCGTAACGCTGTAGTCAAACGGTCAAATCTCATAGTTTTCGCTTGCGAGTCGATAGCGTTACGCAGCGTAAAAAGTTTCATGCCTACTCTACTGATAGTAGTAGTAGTATGTAGTCTATGTAGTTCCAGTCGCAGTTGTTGCCTTCATTCAAGCTATTACTCTTGCTCATTGATCACTGACATGCCTATTTGTAGATTTACCTGTAGTGCCCCTATCTGGATAGGCATATTTTTCAAAATTAAGCAATAAACATAGGTTTCCCTTACAGACTGACTGACAGACTACGTGGTTAACGGCTGAAACGACTTGGCCAAGAAAGCTGATATTTTTGAATATTCCTTGATGAGTGATAACAGGAACAGGGTGGTAGAGTATATTTAGGTATATTTGAAAATTTACTCGGACGAAGTGATGGACGGTTGCTAGAGTCGTATAATGAAGTTTACGAATATTTGTTTATGTAACTTAGATACATATAATCATGCATTTATCCCTTACGGGGAGTAGGCAGAGCACCAAGGGCCGATAGAACCACATGGTGCCACTTCTGATCAATGTTGAGGGTAAAGTTGAGTTGAGATGTAAAAGTTCTGTTAGTAGTGACAGGTAGTCAACCCATCGCCTACAAAATACCAAGACCCTCTTGTCCCTCTACTGACTTGTACAGTATGTCCGGGAAGAGAAGCAGCTGTAGTATTATACTTTTTTTTTCCACTCCCAGAGCATCATAGAGAAGTTTATGTAACAGTCTAAGAATCATATCGGTACTACTAATAAACCGAGCGTAAAGTAATATTTACGCTTTACGTGACTTTTGACAGCAAATATATGGAATATCTGTCAAATAAAACTGTGTATAGGTCCCAGTTTAGCGCGTTTTATAATTAAAGCAATATTTTAATAATAATTATCTGAATAATATAGGACTGGATATTATTCACTCACCGGTTCTAGGAGATAGTCTGGGAGCAGTTTCAACAGTGAACGTAACATGTTCAGATCTTCCTCGCACGTTGGCTGCGTAGACCACCAGCTTTAACTGCCTCTTGGCTCCAAGCCTTCGAAGACTCCAAATGGCCGCGGAGTTTGTTGAATTCGTGACTAGACCTTCATTGGCCCATACTTCTGCTATGTATATGCAGTGGAGGCCTCCTTCGTAACCTGGCAGGGAGATATATAAACTGAATGAGAATATTTTTAGTATTATAAAATTTAAAAAATCTTCACCCGAGTGAGATTTTTTGTATTGTCATAAACGCATGTGTTTAGATGGTTTGATATTAAGAAAGAAGCTAAGTGGAAAATAATAAAGGCATATAAAATTATAAGATTTATGACCGTATTGTTTAATTTTATTAATATTTTATTATTGATGTGTTTATTACTATATCTCACACCATTGTGCTTCTATGGAGTAAATAAACCCTAATAAATGTTTATATTAAATAAGACATTTGCATAAGACAATTTTTTTCAAATAATATTTTCAAACATAAAAAGTAACTTTACACAAAATCTCTAACAGGTTCTTACATCCAACATCTAATAGGTAATATATAGGTACCACATTTATTTTTACCTTTTCCCGTTATTGAACAATGTGAAATAAATTTAATGACGTACACAGGATATTTTTCGTATTTATCCCAAATAATCGATACTTCTTTACTTCAGTAAGATATTTATGAAAAAGATAACTTTGTTTTCGGTTGGCAAATACGAGTATACCTATCTATATAAAATAAGTAGCTCAGTGGTTAGAGCACTTACACGCGGAATGCAGAGGTCGTGGGTTCGATTCCCACCCGGGTGAGGAATTTTTTCCATTTCTTTATTAATAATTTTATAAAATTAGTATCATCTATTCACTAAGACTTAGTGAAGATCTATAGGTATGTTAGTCATCATCAGTCTATTGCAGTCCACTGCTGGACGTAGGCCTCCCCCAGGGCACGTCACAAAACTGCCATGGGGGGTATTTGCCCATAGTCACCACGCTGGGCAGGCGGGTTCGTGACCGCAGTTTGTATTTTGGACTATGTTGTCAACACGGGAGGCGCTGCTGCCCACCTCCCGGAAACCCTTAATCGCCTCGTACGATACCCACGGGCAGACATGGGGTGGTGCGTATTCTCCTCTGCCGGCACCACGCGGCCAGGCAGACATGGGGTGATATGTTAGTACTTAGTACTAATATAATATACCTACAGAATATAAATTGATACCACATTAAAGAGGTATTGGTCTAAAATAACTGATTTTTATTTTATTTATATTATACTCGCATTATTTAAGGTATAACCAACCCACCCAAGAGCCGGATTAATCCACAATCTTATTCCGGCGCAAGGTGTTTATTTTCATGCGGATAATAAGCACCTTTAGTAATTTCCTTCTCGTAATTAAAGTTGACTTAGACCTAATTGAGAGGTACCATGCTATTTTAAGAAAGTCACGCGACGTTTATTTTGTCCTGAAAACTGTAAAAGTTTTACGCAGTAATACCGGGTATAGGATACTGTAATCAGGCCTATTTTGTTGTAATTATAGAGGCAATTTGATAAAGCTATCAGACAAGAAATAGGGTTATCATGAATGAAAGACAAATAGGAGATGCTATGTAGCGGTATTTAACTAATAAAACCACTACCCTTTCATTCTATAAAATTTGATTTACCAATTAGATTTGTTCTAATAACCAAGAAATATCGGTAGAGTCGGGGATATTGGAGAGACGAGAGTAACCTTCAATTAGATTATATACAACAATTGCTAATCTGGTCGAATAAACATTGACAGGACAGCTCCTTGTTATCCTTTCTTCATGGTTACCATATATGAATTAGTAAATAATAAAGGGGTCAGATAAAGCCTTTACGCTACAATTACGCTGATAACGATTATTAAAATTACGGTATCCACTCTAGAACTTTCCGACTCCATCGGCCATCAGTTCTTCGAGCTATGTGCCCTGCCCATTGCCACTTCAGCTTGCTGGACCGTCTGGATCATCGCCATAATTACGAGTATATGACTTAAACTACATACATAAAGCACTTGGAATTATAAATAACTTTTTATGTTATATATTAAGTGTATTTTGTAATAACAATCAACACTTAAAGTACAGCAGAATTAAAAACAAATAAGTACAGGAGAAGACTAAAACTAGGTACCAACCAGCAACACACAGCAGATCCAGCGAGTCATCCGTCAAGTTGTATACAGTGCAGTTGGTCGGCTGGTCGGGCCGAGTCGCCGGCATCAGGTTATATATGCACGGCGCAGTCTGCTGCCCGGCGAGGTTGGTAGCCCTGCATGCTAGGGTGCCATAGTCTGCATCCGATAATGGTGTGTACTTGAGTACTGATCTTCCGTTTCGTCCTTCTATTGAAAAACGCTCCTGGAAAGAAGGGGTGAACTATATTTTCTTGTGTTAACAATTAAGAAGGTATGTATAAAATGTGAACTGGAACTCTCTTCGGGAAATCTTACGGAAAGAGAGAGAGGTGTAAAAAATCAGCAATAAACGAGGAGCCAGAGATGGAGGCATATTCATAGAATTCCATTTCGTCCTTTTTGTGCATAGAATTCTTATGACATTAAAAATAACCTAATGCGAGAGAAAGCGACTGAACACTTTAGTCAGCTCTTACGACATGCACGAAAGGAGATGCAGCTGATGTATTCCATTGAATCTTCGCATCAGCGCAGAGGCTTATAACATTACTATTATTTTTACATTTAGTTAAAACATATTATTTAGGTTCTAAACCTTCTGGATTAACTTAAGACCTGAATAATTGAACGTATCCTTAGCTTATATAGGTAGAAGCTGAAGAAATCTCTACCCATTTCAGGCATAAACTGGGTATAAATACATTTTGTACATTACAATATCATGAATAATTTCAATGTAATTTCTCAACTAAAGGTCAAATCAAATTTTCACAAACAAAAGTAATACAAAAAGGGAATAATGAAGTATTATTAGGTTCAACTTTCAACCTTTGAATTACGAGTATAAGCAGAAAAAAATATGATCCGCCTTAAGATTATTACAAAAGTTCGTACTCAAAATAAGCTAACGTTGATGATCCAAAAAGGTTAAAGGGCCGATCTCATTAGAACACAAAGAATAAACGAAAACGAAGTACATAGTTAATACACGTTAATGCTTAAAAGATATTCGTAAAAATTGTGAAAAGCTTTGGTCCTAAAAGCAGCACACAATCAAACAAATTTCGTTTTTGAGTAAAATACGACATAAACTCGAAGCTCATGATAGTTATTATAGTTCTACGTTTCGCCATGAAATGTTGAATAGTACCTACCTAATAATAATGTTGCTTCTTAAGAAAGCCCTTCTAAATTAGCACCCTTCATGGGATTTCCACGCGCTTTCTGGCAGCGCAATTGGTTGCGTCTCCACTGATATTCTTTCAGTTGAAGATATTCTAATATGAAATACCTTTATCCTCCCCAAATGTCAGGCTAAACCCGACAGAAGGGAAAACTCCTTTGATGATTTCGCCGCGTGACTGCCGATTTTAGATTTTGAGAAACTCACCGGAAAATAGATTTGAATTTGTTTTAACGAAAGTTTTTTATAAATAAACTCTTTGTCAATCCTACTAATTATTGTAAACGCGACAGTTTGTAAGTATGGAGGGATGGATGTTTGTTACTTTTCACGTAAAAACGGCTTGACTGATTTTAATAAAATTTGGTATGTTGTTAACTGACATGGATTATTCTAAATTAAAAAATAATGTTATTGCATAGTTAGTGTATAGGTATGCCATCCATAGTAAAAGTTATCACTGGATTATTGACTAAAATTGTTTTTTTTTTATAATTAATACAAAAAAATCACTAAAATAGTTTATTATTGCATTATTAATTATGCCTCTTCCTTGTAAATTCACTCAATTTTAAACTGGTTGGCAGGAAGAAATAAACTCGCCTTTGTATAGGTACATTGGCTTTGTAAATATTTTATATTTTGTGGTTTTTTCTGTGTACAATAAATAATTATTAATTATTATTAATAAACTATTTACTTTCTTCGTGTTTCGGGATAAAATGTCTCAAATAATAGAATCACTATTATCGTAGCTCGTAATCCGTACGTAGCTTGCTACAAAAATATATAAATAAAAAATGATGGAACGTTCAATTTCTGCCACTGATATATTTTGTGGAATTTTTCATACGCCAATAGTTGTTAGAAAAAATAACAAAGAACATAGTATTAAAAATATTAATAAACTGCTGTAGCAGACCGTAATAATAGTTCGCATAAATCCTTCGCGGCCAGAGACTGGGCAAAATGTAATCCGACCTCAAATACTCAAGGACCGCTACGAGTGTATTATGTTATTATACAAAAAATACTAACATACAACACGAAAATTCGTGGACTATTTGTAAATTTCGTGCATGTTATATAACATGCGACTAAGTATCTCGGGTAATCTCTTAGGCGATAAGCGAGCAACTTGTCACTGGTAATTTACACCTATCTCCGCCATGCTTGACGTTGCTGTGGGATTTTCTTTAGCCTACATGCCCTATTAATCTATACATATAATAAAATTGTAACGAATCGATGTTTGTGCACGCTAATCTCAGAAACGGCTGAACAGATTTCGATGAAGTTTTCAGGAATATATTGTGACAAGTCCCACTTAACATATAGGCTACTTTTTATCACAGGAAAATGTTTTTATCCCGGACAATTTCGACATTTTGTTTTTTTCTGCTGTCCACGCAGACGGAGTCGCGGACGCCCACTAGTAATTAAATAAATAAAATTTGTTCATAAGGGTTATCGGGCGAAATCAATGCGTCGCAAACATTCCTCGTGCAAAGAGTGTCCATAGCCGTTTTGTACACCGTTGCACCGAGAGCAAGCTACTAGATGATAGTTAGTTAACAAGTATTCAATTAATTGGTAACAATTATTTTTATCCTTCATTAGTTATGTAATTTTCAGAAATAAATTGCTCCCTTAGAGTAATAAATCTGGAATACGAATATAAAGTATGTATATCTTTTCACTTACCAAATCAACTTTGATGGACCCAGCAGAGTTGTTGAGGGTCCACTCGAAGGTGTCTGGTGGAGGGAAGGCGTCCACTTCACATTCCACAGTGGAAGGCTCTTGTAAAGCGGCCCCTATGACCCTCACATCCTTCTTTCGACATATTGGTCTATCTAAAAAAAAAAACAGAACATTATTTTATTATATCGTAGGAATATTTTATGCAATAAAACTGGACTAAATACTAATATTTGCTATGTACACATAGCATAGGTGACACATAAATAAGGATTTCCTAACGGCTTAAAAGATCTCCTCAAGGTTAGAAGCTCGAACGTATACGGTTGGCTCTTATACGTATACGGTCAAATTGAAAAGTCTCCTTTTTTTGGTTTTCTTCCCTACACCGCGTGTTTGGATTTGTATTACTTACCTAGAATTCACGAATCCTGCTTTAATAAATTATAGTATGTAAGAGGAGATACCAAATCTCTGTATGTATGTATGTATGAAAATTTTCGACAATTGAAATCATTGTTGAATGAAATTGGACCGCCAAACTTAACAGTTTGACAGTGACAAGACAACAAGGTATTTAAAGCAAAGGTTGTTTCTGTAATCTCTCGTTGTATACAGCCTCATTTTAGAGAGTGCATTATTTTGCCGTAATTAATAAATTATTGACAAAATTTATAAGAAATAAGGTTTATGACTATATTAAAATACGGTCGAAGACATTGTAATGATATTGTCATTATTTAAATTAATTTCGTTGTCAGTTCATTATACTCGTAGAGCAGTGAAATTTATTTCCAAATCGTTATCTCTAACTCCCATTTTTTATTTAATACTTCATTGTTTCTAAGAAAAAAAAAAACAAAATAAAACAACCGTCTACGTTCTTTCAAATTGTCGTAACTTGTCTCGTGATCGAGGTAGGGATATGTGTGTTTCACTTAACCGTAGCGAGATTGATTGTTAAGCGGTGCGGCCATAAGAATTTTAACCCTTTATAGGACGGCCCATACAAAGTGGCCAGTAAACTGGACAGTCACATTAAGGTCGAAAATTCAAAGATTTTTGTAGTAATCATGAACCTTATGATCAAAAACGATAGCTAATAAAGCACGCTGGCCAGCTAACTAGCCACCGTTCAAGGACGCGGCACGCACGTAAAAAATTCGCGCCGTTTTTGGCAGTGGCCTGTCAACTAGCCACTGCGCGTATGCGGACTAGTGTTCGCTGTTATCGCGAGTAGACAACACGTATAATTAATGTGTGTGTAGTGCAATGAAAAACCATGTCTTCGTTCAAAAGGTGAGTAAAACGATTGTGTTATAGTATATTCTGTATTTTCATGTGCCAGAACAATAGTGAACAGGAAAATAAATATGCTATTTTTGTAATTGAAAAATGACCGGCGAGTTGAAAAAACATAACCTATAAATTACACATGTGTATTTGAGATAGTCTCATAATTATATATTTTGATTTATTTATATAAACTATATCATTTCACCCGAAGTATATAGTCTATTTTTATGATATAATAATACAATAAGCACAGATATATGGGTTCGGCAGTTATAGGCTATTATCGTAATTGTTTAGGTATTTTTTTTTGTCAAATTATGCAGATTTCTAGGTAGGTATAATAGTTCTGATTTATAAAGTTTTCATTTTCGTTTCTCTGTTGTTTTAGAAATATCTTCAGTTATCAGGATTTGGAAAACCTAAATGATGACCAATGGGCAGAAATTATGGCTATTACTGATGACCAGGCCATCCATTCTGATATTGGTGGGGATTCCGACGCTGACGACTGTTTTGAAGATGTTGTATCGAATACCAGCAGCCTTAGCACCCGCAGTTGTCATCAGCCATTGTCTTCTTCTGAACCTCCACCCGGATCTTCATCCTCGAACATTTCCGAACCAACACCTCCACCCCAGCTTTCACCATTACCTCCAACAGCACCGTCGCATCCATCATCGCCTTTGCTTGTACCGCCTATAGTTATGGATCAGCCTCCTGAAGGTACTCCTGAAAATCTGAATAAATGGAGCAAGAGAAAATTTAGAAAACCACCAGTATATAAAAAAACTACTTTCAATAGTTACATAGGTATAAATAAGGAAGTCGATCTAAACTCACCTCTCAAGATTTTGAAACTATTTTTGACTCCCTTTTTTTACCAACTAATGATTATAGAGAGTAATAGATATGCTGCACAGTGCCATCAGACTCTAAACCTGACCGAAGAAGACCTGAATACTTTTTTAGGAATTCTGATTATTATGGGCTTTCATAGTTTACCATCAATGCGGCTTTATTGGTCTCAAGATAAAAATTTTCATGTATCCCGTATAAGCAGTCTTATGAGTATGCGCAAATTCTTAAAAATACTGCGGTTTATACATGCAAATGATAACGAGAAAATGATACCAAGGGGTAACGTGGGCTTTGACAGACTTTTTAAGATACGTCCATTACTGACTCATTTTTCATATGTTTTCGGGTCAGTATATAGTCCTCATCGGCAATTGTCTATTGACGAAAGTATGATAGCTTTCAAAGGAAGGTCTACTTTGAAACAATATATGCCGCTCAAGCCCATCAAAAGAGGGTTCAAAGTGTGGGTTATATGTTGCGCTGTCACGGGATATATGGTCAATTTTGATATTTATGAGGGAAAACTGCAAGGTGGACAAAGGGAATTGAGTCTAGGTGAAAGTATAGTACTGAAGTTGGCTTCGGCGTTTGAGCATTTGGGATATTGCTTGTTTTTGATCGATTTTTACCTCCTTGCCTTTATTAGACAAATTGCTTCGCAAAACCATTTTCGGTGTTGGAACTATTATGCCCTCAAGAAAATTTTTCCCTTCCAATAAATTTCCGCATGATCGAGACATGGCTGTAGGAGAGTGCTTCTGCTATGACGAAATCTAACATATCTGTTTCTAAATGGAGAGACCGCGGGAAAAAAGCTGTATGTGTGGCTTCAAATATGCACAACCCAGCCAAAAAGGTTTTGTTAAGCGCACTAATATGCATGGCAATAAAGAGAATGTGTCTTGCCCAAATGCTATAATTGATTATAATAAGTTTATGGGCGGTGTAGATAAATTCGACCAGTACATGGCTTCATACAATATTTCATGGAAATCACGTCGATGGTGGATGAAAATTTGGTTCTACTTGATAGAAGCTGCTATCGTAAACTCCTACATCATTTATAAGGACACTTGGAGAAAGGCTTATCCTGGTGGAACAAAACCTATAACACATCTGATTTTCAGAAGTAAACTAGCCGATGAACTTATAGGAAATTCCAAAATTCCCGTTCAAGAAAACGAAAATGGCGATCATAGACTCGTAAAATCTGTAAAGGAAAAATTTACGTAGATGCAGGTATTGTAGCACTGCATCAAAACCTAAACGTAGTGTTTATGAATGTATTAAATGTAATGTAGCATTATGCGTTGAATGTTTTGCTCCTTTTCATAACTCCGGACAGAAAAAAAAGATTTAATATAGTTTGTTTTTTTCTGAATTGTGAACAAGAAAGTTTCTTTATTATCCTTATCTTTTTTTGAATCGTGAACAACACAGATTTATTTTTATATTGTAATTCTGATAAAAATTTAGAAAATTAAGTCCAAAATTTTGTTTCTTGATTGATACTATATTTTTTTTTAAGTTACGCTAATTGTAAGTGTCAAGTTTTTGAGGCTAAATAAAGACTGATTACGAAATAAACAATCATTTTTTTTTTTATATTATTTACATCCAAAAAAACTATTTTTTATAAGTGGCCAGTTTACAGGCCACTGATTTCATAGGGATAGTAACTGATACAAAACGGTCGGTGGACAGTATACTAGCCACAATGTTTTCTTTATTTTCTCGGAAAATAATGACTTTCTGGAAATTTTATTAATCAATGTTATTATAAATAACACTACAGAATATAGATTTATGAGTAAATATAGTGAATTCAAAAAAAAGTTAAAGTGTGCGTTAAAGGGTTAATGCAGGTTTTGTGTGCGCCGATCATAGTTACATGTTTCAGTATAGTGTTACAATCTCATTATTTTACCTATTTAATACATGTGATGTTGGTGTGCCTAATATTAATAAATAAATAATATATTTCATCATGTGACACCCATATACATTACATACATACGAGTACATAACCTCACGCCTATATCCTATAGGGGTAGGTAGACACACACTCCATTTACAGACAGAAATTAAATCTTACTGGTTACTTGTATAGGTAATTTATTTTTTGTGATCGGGTTTTAGCGAGATAAGCCGCTAAAAGCCTACTAGAATAAAATAAAATACTTACAAACTATCTGTAACTGTAGGGAAGACGATTTTCCATCGCCCTCGACGTTGGATGCTGTGCATGTGTACTTCCCGGCTTGGTGCCGCGACACATTCCTTAGCGCTAAGTTAGTGTTGCCAGTCAATATTATCCCGTGAGATGGATTGTGTTGGAGCAAAACACCCTGAAACAAATTGTGTTTTTAAAATGGAAAGGATAGAGTCCTTTTGTTATTATGTAGTTTACATCTTTTAGTCCTACACTAGGAAGATTTTTTAAAAGTTTGGTGAAAACAATCTGATATAGTTGAAATATTTATTAAATTATTCGTAGACAAATCTTCTCAATGCACTTGGTCACATTGACTATACAGGATGTTTTTTTGTGGCCACCTTTAACGAAGGGTAAGTATTCTATACATGAAATAAAGTAAGTTTATGCCAAAAAAAATGCTGGGAAAAAAAAATTTTTTTTTTTGAAAAAAATTTTTAAATTCCTTGATCGTGCGAAATTTATAGTGTCTAGTGTTTATGTTAGTTTTTTTATAGACAGATATTAATTATTTTTCGTTAAAAAATCCTGCTACGCGCGTCTATGTGCATTTATGCAGAAAAACGCAGTCTATTTACTCAACTTTGGACCCTAATATTTTGGAAACCAGACACTTCCCAGGTATGCTTCCATGGAGAAAAATGATCGTGATGATGAGGAGATTCCGTAGTTTTCGGGAACGTTGACGACCAAAAATCATCCTGTATAGATTGGATTGGCGTAAAATTGCTAAGCAGGTAAAATTGCTGACTTTAGGCGAAACTCACTGATATACTTTTAGATTATTTAATAGGTTAGGGAATATAACAATATAAAGTTACTTTCTGTCGAAGATAATCATATTTTTTTTTAACCAGAAAATTATCGATATTCGGATTTATCTTAAGTCCACCAAAAACAGCCACTAATGAAATATTTCATGTCAGAATAATTTGCACGAAGCAATTTTGCTATTTCATATTGGTCAATCATTTTGTATGATAATTTGCTTAATGCGTACACTGAAACTCTATTCGAGCAAATTAACAATACGCTGATGACGCAAAATGGGTCAAAGCAACTTGTTTTTATATTGACAATAATCGCTGCTAAATATAGTTACAATGAAAAAAATAAACTACGCAGCGAAATATGACAATTGAAGTTTAGTAAATGGAAAAATGGCAGAATAATTTTGAAAATTTATTCCAAAATTCAACCACGTACCGTTTTTATCAAGCACGTCAAAAGTCGAAACAGTTTCTAAAGTTTCGCAACATTTGTGCATTGTGTTGATAGTGGCTTTGACTTTACAGTTGTTTTTCCAACAAAGCATGAACAATTTTACTGTTGACGCACTCAATATGAGCGTGGCATTTATCAAAATAAAGCGTCCGTCATAAATTCACATATTGTTCTGACCCTATCGAAAATAAATTCTAACAAAGGCCGGCCACCTATATGGTAGGATATGGCAGGGTGTAATTATTATTAAAGAGTTATATATAATATTATATATATTATATATATATATATATATATATATATATATATATATATATATATATATATATATATAGATATATATATATATATATATATATATATTTTATTTATTTATTATATAATATAGGTTTTTTTTACAATTTTAATGAAGGGTCACATAATCCCTGGGTGGTTTATGCGTGACCCTTGTCCCCCACCACTTATATCTAAGTACTTATTAATACTACTTACTTTCTATTCTATAGCAGCATTGCCCAGTGCCCCATGTCGCGAGTATGCCAGTTACCACATAAAGATCGAGAATATAACTCAATTAACGAACATAATTATTATACCCATTATAGTTAGACGTTTATGGCTTCCTCGTTACATGTGGGACCGGTTTTACATTGTTGTAGGAAATACTTTTTTAATATCTGTTTATGGTTGTCCCCGCACAGGGACTCAATGACCTCATATGGTAGCTCATTGAGTACCCGCGGCAGCAAGCATGCGTCAGTTCGCCTGCCGTAATTATTATTGAATCGAGGAATCACAAATGTCGGTATATAAGATAGTGTTCGTAATGAACCTGGCCGCGTACGGCGTGTTAAATTAGCAATATTTAACTCTTGTTCGCACAATATCAACAACTTTGTTTTATTGTATATGTCAATGACTTTACAGTATTCAAATAGTGATTTGTTATATTTTATATTTAATTTTTATCTTGGATGGTACAATCTTTTTTAGAATGCTAAGTTGCAATTTATATATGTTATCTATGTATGTATTATATGTTCTGCCATAGCTACTTAGCCCATAGCCTATTACTGAGTCAGCCAAAGATAGGTAAAGCAGTCTTAGTATCTTATAGGGAAGTTTATGTCTTAAGATCACTAATTTCCCCATTATTCCCAATTGAAATGCTATGTAAATAGACCACTGTAAACAAAGGAAGCTAATATTTTAAAAAGATTGTATTGACCTTCCTGGTATATGTTATCTGGAAATACCTTTATTATCTGGATAAAAATACATTTAAATTTAGGTACCTTGTAAAAATTTTCATAGCATTTCAACATAATTATAACATCATGCAAGAGTATTCAGCATACATTATTGCGTGTTTGACTCAATGTGATTAACCTGTACGATACTTACCCTACACAACCAACAGTCATTATATTATTATTTAAGATATTATTTAGATAAGTGTATTATTTTCTAGTTGCGATAAGCACTTCTCTTCACAACATATTGGAATAAAAATGTAACCAACGAAACGGGAATTCTAAAGAGTTCGCTCTGGCATGACATAAGCACGTACTAGTTTTATGCTATGAAATGCGGTCAAGCGTAAACTTCGTATTCTGAGGTTTTTTTGCATACAAGTTTGTTTATTTTCTCCTTTTTTGGTACTTTATAGCTCGCTTTAGTCTCTTTTTCTGCAAATATTGCAAAGAAAAATATTTTTTATTGAATTTTGGCATATTAAACTTAGTTCTACATGCAGCCTCAATTATTATTGTTGTCTGATATTTTTTTAAAAAATTTTATATTTACTAAAACTTTTTTGAAGATATTCAACGTTAATTTCCAATAGCAATACGCAAAATATATGGAGATGACGGTTTGACAAATAGAAGCGATTGAGAAACCAGCCGTTAAAACATTGTGCTGAGGGATTCAGCTTTGTTTGCCGAGATTTGGCTAGTGTATAGCTATCGGGATGAACGTTGCATGTGTAATTTAGAAAAGGCTCGAGCACACCGCGGATGCGTGTGCGTTCACGTAAGCGAATTTTTTCCATTTCTTTATTAATAATTTTATAATATATAATATCTTGACTAAGATAAATTTATAAAAACACTTCTCCATTAATATAATCCGTTAGTCTATGCTTACGTCTACGCATACGCATCCAGTCTGCCCGTGCCTATACAGTTCCATACGTTACAATTCAGAGGTACGTATACGTCTACGCTTACGTGCACGCACACGCATCCGGTGTGCTCGAGCCTTTAACAATTACCGGCAATTCCCTGTAATTTTAGATAACACGGGTAGCACCCGATCTTGACTCGGTTTAGTATACAAAATACCGATTTAGTATAACGTCTCTTTACATACGCGTCATATTTATGCTTTAGTCGGTTTAGCTTTCGATTCTACATTTAACTGTACCCTTCGTAAATGGTTTTAACGAAAAAAACCTACAGGGTGTGTGTGACAAAAACTGAGATACTGAACATGTACCACTCAGTTTTGGGTTATACGATAGTGTTATTACTCGCAGGAAATTAATTTTTGATTTGATTATACCCAATATTTGTTTTCCGCGCCAGTTGTATCGGGCGATCCTGTGACTAGTTAAATGGGCTTATTGGTTATTGTATGATACATTGTCTGTTTTTTGGATCACTAATGATTCTCTTTAGGAGTTGATCAGTTAATTGAACTTTTTTAAGAGCAATTTTTTTTTATTTATCCATAGGTTAAAATTATGTTTTCAAATCATTATTTAAGGCCTACTTAAACAAACCATGCAATTATTTTCCTGAAAAAATGAAAAAAGTCGAAAAGTTTTGGAATTTCCCTGCGAAAATTTTCACTACTTTTCATCTCAGAATTATGGTCTGAAGACACCATATCAATATTTGCCTGACTGTCACAAACACCCTGTACCTATATTACTCTTTACAGAGGATAACAATCTAAACCTGTGTCATAATATATTTGATTTAGTTTAATGAAAATCCGTGGAACGTCGTTATTGAAACTGACTGTAAAACTTACATTGTGTTCCCAGATCACTTTATATGCAGGAGGGTTAGCATCCACATCGCACCCAAAGTACACATCGTCCCCTTCTTCGATGTCATTTGGATTCATTTTCGCACCAAGGTGTATCGTTGCTACTGGTATATCTGTTAACAAAATAAAACATTATTATATGTAGTAAAGGCAAGGTTAACTGTTCACTTAAGAAAATACTATATACGAGTACTGTACTAAACTATAACACGCGATTGTGCTGATCACGTTTAGTCGCTGTGAAATATAAAACCATCAAATATTCTTAACAATTGTATTTTTTTATCGTCGTATCAACGTAGAGTATTGTATCTATATGAAAATAAACTTACTACTATTGTAACGTGATATACTATAGGCCGCCCACGACTTCATTCATGCAAACATTGGAATTACACACTTGGAAAGAAACGTGGCTAACTTTAGTTTCCTACGCCTTGTAGTTTTGGATTTCCGCTTCCTTATCTGTCTTTCACTTAATAACAACGGTAAGGAAAGAGATTTATCATGGAGAAGGAATATTTTTAATTTTATTTCTTCTCCATGAGTTTTATTATACAGATCGATGTATACTGGGAACATAGACTAAACATAAGCTACATAGCGCCAGTATCGCTTAGTTCTATTGTGCCCAGGGTAAGCATATTCTAGTTTTTCTACTTATTGACAGGGACATGAACAGAAAGTTATTTGTTCACATTTGCGCCTGCAGATCATATTATATTGGAAAGCGTGCTCTATTAGCTCGCTTAATGTATACTCTAAGACTTGAATCAAGAGCGAGTTTGATCATTATAAATTATCAATACAACTTGAAGAAACAAATTTTGTTTATTTCGCACCACCAACTCGATTACACTTACAAACTTAAAGTCCGATTCAAATTATCTTGACAGACCAAGTTTTGAGGAAAATTGAGTTACCGAGGAAACTTGAAAAGGTCGTAGCTTGTAACAAATTCTTTTATAAGCAATTCATTTTTAAAAATATGGCGGTTTCAATGTTTATTAAAAATGGTAATATAAATGAAATTGTATTAGGCGTTATTTTATTTTATTTCAAATTAAATATGCATTACAGAACATTATCATTACAAATCATATAAAATTACATGAACGATAAATTACGTTACAATTCGGAAGTTCAAACATTCACTATGGGTGCGCCCACCACCGGGCCCTACACCCTCCACTGACCCTCGGATCTGATAACTCATAACTGCGAAAACAGGCACTTGCACTAACTACAATCGCCAATGCTGGGTGCTCGATTCTGGTTTCTCGTGGCGATTGTAGTTAGTGCAAGTGCCTGTTTTCGCAGTTATTAGTTATAAGATCCGAGGGTCAGTGGAGGGTTTAGGACTCGGTGGTGGGCGCACCCATAGTGAATGAAAAACGGTAATGGTTATTAAAAAATATTTCTTGTGATATAAACAGTATTACCAGAGATTAGGTACATATACGAGTAATAGGTATTACATAAACATTACATAGATTTTACTGTGAATAGTACAATTTTAGTAATGTTTTTAGTGGAAAAAAAATGTTTATAATAAAAAATATACCTACAAGGTCGCATTAAAAACCCAACTTACTTATCTTTACTAAGTAGCAAGTTCAAATAATATTAAGTTAAGAATTTTAAAAGTTAAAGCAGATGGAGCCGCGAGGAATATCTAGTACTGTACACAGCTATAGGTATAATCGAACGGATTCCAACTTTCAATACCCGGATTATCCTTTAAAACTAATTTAAAACAAAATTGATTTTGGATTTAATTTATAATTTATGAGGGTATTGATTTATCATTAATTATAATGTTGGCATTATTTATTGTTGCGTAGCAAAATATTTTCATCGGAATTACATTTTTACCCGACTGCGCTAGAGGTTATGTTTTTAGAATATATGTATGTTATGTATATTTCTTTGGCACGCCCCAGAGCCTAAAATGCTTTTCGCATTTGAGCTTTAAATATATCATTAGATTTGTATTAGATTTATATACGCTCACATAATAATTACTATTCAAAACAGAAAATATACAAGAGATAGGTTATATCTTAATTAGATTTCTTCCAGCAAATTATTAGAACCAGTTACGAATGAAATATTCAAAACTGAAACTAATGTTTCAGCAGGCAAAGTCACTACCAACGCCAATAATTCCACTATCGATACTGTGGATATAACATAAGACACAAATACAACCTAACATGAAGTACTCACAGTATATATTCAGTCGTAACTTAGTTTCAATAGTTGAGTGGTTGAATTTGGAGTGCTCCGCTCTACATGCGAGCAGTAACCCATTGTGTTCCTTCAATGGCGTCCATTTGAGAAGCGATTGAGTCTCATTGGCGGCGTCCGAGTCCTGAGAAATTAAAACGATTGGTATGGTAATAGCAAGTGCTTTTCGAAACCTAGGATTACAGCTTTTGTGGAAATTAAATTGGCGAGAGTAAAATCTATAAGTTCTGGCAATGAGAAACTGTAGATCGAGCCTTGTATTGTACTCTGTCTGATGATGATTATGATGATATTGAACATATCATATTTATATGTTTTGCCATTTTAATGTATGCATAATTTTACTAACGTATTCTTGTAACATGACAATGTTTTTGAGAATGAAAAAGATGCTTTGATGTTTCTCTTTTATGAGAAATGAACGACTACCATAAACGGATTTTTATGTAACTTGACATATAGTATACTCGTACACAGAGAATAAATTCAGAAGTACGCAAAGACATATAATAAAATGGTATGAATATAGCTAACTGTCCACAAATTGTTATTTGAAATGGAATAAAAAGGAAAAACATTAGAACTTACTCTACGTTTAGTGATAGAACTTATTTGCTTGCCACCCAACCACCACGTGATGGTGGCAGGCGGCCGAGCCCCAGCTGATCTGCACCACAACTCAGCAACAGTGCCCACGGAGAGCGGCTGCTCCCTGGACAGGATCTCCACATTCAGTGGCCTTACTGTAGACAACGAAAACTGAGATCAAAAATGTTTATACGCGATTATTTCAGCTTAATGAGTATTTATAAGTGGTGCCTGAGATACAGGGTTTCCCTAGTTTGGGTGCCAGTTGCTCAAGAATTGTGTATCCTGCCTAGCTGATGTGCACCCTCAAAATTTATTGTAAACTCCAATGCATTAAGTTAAGTATTTTGATCAATAAGTTATTATTAAAAATAATAATATCTCTTGAGAAATTCTCAGGACTACAGAGTCCCGGTCCTTTGAGATACCATCGCCGACCGCACAATATGATACACCCGGCGATGGTCCCCGCCATGTGCAAGACTAATTGGAATGCAGATCTATGTCATGCGATGGAAAATAAGGTCATGGGCTATGGGGATGATTTTTGGGTGGAGTTGGATAATTGGGCTATTTTAAGGAGACTAACGGACGCTTGCCATTACAACCAAGTCATAAAATTGTAAAGGTGGCAGTGACTCGGCGACTCATTTCATGGGCCCCCTGAAACGGCCGCACGCAAGGAGCCACAAAGGGGGCAACATTTGGTGAGCGGCTAGGGTGGAGGGGTGCCCCTGGACTTTTAACCGAAGCCAACTCGCTACTTACGAACGGGCATGTCCACCCTCGAGCTGTCATAGTTGTCGCGACTCCACTCTGCTCGGCCGGCGAAGGCAAGGCAGAGGTGGGGGAACTGTTCCTCGTCAGACCTCACTCCGGCGCCGGAGATGAGAAACAGGGCCTTCCCCCGGGACCACTTCAGGTCCGTGGGAACGCTACCTCCCAACAGCTCGCCACAAGCTGCCTTGCGGGCTTATTATTATTATTATATAGAAGTAATTACTTTTACACAAGCAATTGCTTGTGTAGTTTTATTCTTACTTTGGTTTAGAATCTTTCCAACAATAGAACTGTCAAAAGTCAAACTATAGAAGTACGGATTAAAATTGCTTAGCAATGAGAAATACTAAAATAAATTTACATTAGATAAGGGCGTTAGACGTGCGCCTAGCACGTGTCGCACAGGCACAGACTATACAAGTTTAGGGCTTTATTGTGATTACATATTTTAATTTTGTGAATTTTCTATACTTTGCTTTTTGTTTTGTTTAGTGGGTACTAGCCAGGCACCCGGCAACTCGTTCTGGTGAAGGCAGACTCCCTTCTATCCCAATCCACCTCGGGATTCTCACCACCCTTAAATGCCCCGAGGTAGAATAATTTCTGTTATTATTTTTGCATATTTTACAAGAATACTTTTAAAATTACAATCTTAACAAAATTATTACATACATATAATCACGCCTTTATCCCTTACAGGTTAGGCAGAGCACCAAGGGCCAATAGAACCACATGGTGCCACTTCTGACCAATTAGGGTATAGTTGAGATGTACAAGTTCAGCTAGTAGTTATTATTAAATTATTGATAGGAATAAATGTAATACATATTTATGTTATTTTTTATTTTTAGGGCTTATATAGTATAGTTATAGAAATCAGATTGACTCATCGACTGTATAATTTTCCTATTGTACATATGTATAAAAATATCATTACGCAAAAAATATCACAAAGTATCTAGTTTAGAGGATTCTCGGAAACAATAGCAAAATCACAATTACATCGAAATGCTATCAAAGTGAAGAAATAAGCGAAATACATTTTCCGTTGGCGTCAAGTAAGCCAATAACCTTGTGCGTAGATAAATAGCTATATAGACAGCTTAAAAAAAGTATTTTTTTGCTATGTCGAGAGTATTTCTTTGTACTCTTGTATAAATAATATCATAAAGACGTATATTCTCTATCAAGATTCACCAGGCACAAGCGATCGGACAACAACATGACCGGAAACAAAGGATCTGAATCCACATGATATTTCTTGATGAAATAGGACAAAAACAAAATAAAAGAAAAATCAAAATAAGAGTATTTTATATGATTATGTCTATGATTGTCTATCTCATTAGTTATCCGTCAATTGATTTTATTTACCAATCGTAATTAGTATTTTATTAGTATATTTTAATTCATGATTGTCGTCAAGTTTATGGTTTCGACTTTTATTTTAATATCTGATGAGTAGAATATTGTTGTTTTGTGGCATAATGTAAACAGTTATTTAAATCGTTTTGCGAGACAGATTTTTATAATATTTATCTTGTTTAATCATATTTAAAATTAGAAGTTATATTTGTAACACGTAGATGTAGATTGAAATTAGTCTAACCTAAGAGCGTAAATTTTTCTATTAAATTAAAAGTATTGATGAGGAACCGATGTAAACTAAAGAGGAATAAATAATATCTCACTTAACACCTATAAAAGCAAACATAAATAAATGGTACATTCGTGTTCTAAGTGATAGCCCAGCGGTTAAGACGTGCATCTTCCAAGCGGGAGGCGTAAGTTCGATCCTAGTCACGGGCCTGTACCAATGAATTTATTTAATGTACAGATTTTAATGTTGCAAAATTGTCACTGAGCTCGTGCCTCGGAAAGTACGTAAAACCGTTGGTCCTGCGCCTGATATCTCTCCGGTCGTGTCGGCTTTCCGTCCCATCGGACTATGAGAGTAACGGAATAGAGAGTGCATTTGTGTTTGCGCACACACTTGTGCACTACCTAATCTCCTGCGTACCTGGCCAATCTCCGTAGAGATTGGTCGCCTTGGCCGAAATACGGTCGGAGATCAGTAACTGAGGACACTCCTTTCAGCTCAGTGTTCTCTGTTACTACTATTATTAGGTAGTTAGTAAAAGAAGCAAAAATTTACTGCTGATTGGTGTAGTGGCTCCTGGAGGGCAATCGCGCAAATGTTGCACGTATTGACCAAAGCGAAACCACAACAAAAACGTTATGTCATGCACATTTCGTGTCGCGCTAAATTCAGGTAACGTCAAAACAGTCAAAAGTGAGACTTAGGAAACATCTGAAACGTTATCAAATGAAACCAAAAACGTCCGTTAAAAGGTTTGTAATTTTTCGCGATTGCCCTCCTGGGTTCGAATTCCAGTAGATGCAAACATGATGAATATCGATGTTTGTTTCCGAGTCATAGATGTTTCTATACTTATATATGTATTTAATATATACCGTTGCTTAGTGCTCACGATATACAAGACTTTATAGATCTTAATGTGGGACTAAGTTAATGTGTCATGAAGTGTGTGAATTCATATTTATTTTGATCTTATTATAAATAAATACATAAATAATATAAAAAGATTTTTTTTATTATCTGTAAGAGGATTCCGAGGTCAAAACTCTCAGACACTACAATATCATTACAGATTTCCCGTGAATGCTTCTACCATATCTTAAAACATAACTCATGTAGGTATATACAGTAGCAAAATAAAGTTAAAGGTGTTCACACAGCAGTTATAAAAGAATGTGGGGAAACATTTGTTTAATAACCCCTTTTTAACAAATTCTAACAAAAGTTATAAATTGTTAGTTATATTTTATTATAATTCAACAAATTATAACATCATATGATGTGTTAGCATTACAATGTTATCTTAATAGTAAGCATTGTTCGATGTTTTAAACTATAAATATGTACCTATATTATAATGTAACAAATTATAACATCATATGAACCTCGGAGCAGGATGTTAGCTGACTTAGGACTGAATGTTATCCGATGTTGTACAACGAGCTCAAGTAGTATTTAATACCCGCATGCAAATACATACTTCTTTTGTTTATAGGATTTTACAAGTTCTTCATATCAAACCAATTTGGTGTGTACATAATGTTCTTTTATACTACATACAGTTATAAAATGTTATAATGTTACACAAAACCTGCCATGTGGGAGCACATTTACGATAGCAAGGGAAGCATTATTCTAGACAAAAACAGAAAATTTCAGAATTTCAGCAGAATTATAGTTAAATACTTACAGTAAAGGTCAACTGTAACTGAAGCTCTTTGATGGGGTACCAGAGGAGTATTATCAGCTGTACACGTGTAGACAGCTGATAAGTGACTCCTTGTAGCGTTTCTTACAGCTAATGTCAATGACCTCGTCACGCCCGACGGCTGCAGCTCAGCAGGTCCTAAGGTAGACAATACGGTATCTCCCTGCAGCCATTGCACCCTCGGAGTGGGGTTACCTGCAAAATTAAACCAAGTTAACCCCAATTGCGCGAGTTGAACTATAAATTTAGAAATTTCAATTTATCTCTGCACGAGCGATGCCGCTTCAAATTATAAGACTAATTTAAATTTTAAGATGTTATCTTCATTGCTAATTGGAGCGGATGATTCATTAAGTGTAATTTAGCAAATTCGAGTGATGAAATTTGTAAATGTGTGGCTTTTGAATAGCACGATGTGAAGCTTCTGCGCCGACTGGCTTTAATTGAAATTTATACATGTGTAAAGTATACAATGGAAAATTTTATATTTAATACGAATAATTATGTAAATTCCAGATTATATAAGGTCTACCAAAAGGTTGTGATTATCTTTCTAGGATGCACCCGTAAATAAATGATTTTTATAATTTTAGATTTTAGATGCCTTTAATGAAAAAAATAATTTAAATTAACTCGCTACTTTTCGAGAAAACATTAAAATAAACTTCAATCTCATAATACAAAAAAATAAATACATGCTCTTCTGTATCCGTTGGCGAGAATGTCGTTAAAGTGAATTAATTATACGCCGACAGAGAAAAAAAAATATCGGACAATAGTCACATCAAGTAAATGTGTGCAACCTTCATGATCTATGCGTTTTGTATGAATGTTAATGTAGACATGGCAGCACGTTTAAAAAATTCTTGGCAGCTCTCTCTTATGGCCTTAGGCAATTTACTTATATAAGTGGGTGCGTACAAAATAGTGTCGTTGAGGGCGGTGTGCCGCAGTTTACACAACCGATCTCTGAAGCGGAGGGCGGTTATGTGATTGGCAGGTCTTTGAGAAAAAAAATAAAACCTCCAGTTTTGTACGAGATAATATTTAAAGATTTAAAGTACTTTGAACTAGCGTAACATAATATTCTTTAAAATATTCATATTAAATTGATGTGAATATTGTGTATGATTGTGCCCAAAAGATCGTCACTACTTCTGGTTAAGGGTGTGGGTGACAGCCAGGCAAATACTGAAATGCTGAACAAGTACCATTGTGTTGAGTTATACAACAGTGTTATTACTCGCAGGAAATGTATTTTCGATTTGATTATCAGTAATCTTTACTCTCCGCGCCAATTGTATCGGGCGATCCTGTGACTAATAAAATGAGCTTATTGGTAATTGTGTGACACATTGCTATTTTTTGGATCACTTGTGACTCTCAGTTGATCAGTTATTTGAACTTTTTGAGGACAACTTTTTTTTAAAATCATCTAATGGTTAATTTTTTTTTAATTTTATTTCATTATCTAATGCCTAATTAAACGACCTAAACTATTATTCATCTGTAAATATAAAGAAAATTCCGGAAAATTTTGGAATTTTTCTGCGAAAATTGTCAGTGTTTTCTGCCTCAGAATCATGGTTTGATGTCATGGTATCAACATTTTCCTGGCACAAACCCCATGTAGGTTTTTGATAAGATATACTTTGAAAATTTCTTATCCATGTTCCTAAACCCTTTAGTAGCTTAGAATATTCATCAAAATACATGTCCCCCAAAACTATTAGCTCTTACGCTGAAGTCATCAAAGGCCTATTCCAAGTCCATACTTCATAACTAAACACTACATCTCCTTCTACGTAGTCTACATTTCAATAGTATTGACTTATGATACTAGATTGTAACTCATCAAAATAAACATGCCAAACAAGTACGCTCCAAAATTAAGTAGCAACTTGCCCCGTGAAGCATACTTACCCCCAGTTACGGTGCAAATTAGCTTGAAATCGCCCCCCTCGTGGTAGGGGCCAGCTACGCCGGAAACCTCCTTGCCATACTCGTCAAATATCACCGGTCGATCGGGAAGCTCTGCGGAAGGTAATTAGGGAAATTATTTTCGAATACTACCAACACTTTGGGAATTGGGCTATTTATCTGGCGATACATAACGAATGAGGCTTTTTGGATTTATCTATTCGCAAGTGTACACGTTGAATGGTTTCAGGTGAATTTACATTTTATACTTTAAAATAGTTATACATATTTATTTATTTAAATTAAATAAAACTGTGAGTAAAGGCACAATTAATGGTTTAAGGCGCAAACTTTTAAGTACTTAGGCCCTATAATTTAAGACGATTAGGTATAAAATATTTAAAACAAAATTCAGTCCAAAGACAAACTCAAAGTCACAAATTATTAAATCCTTGCGCCAACACGAATTTCGCAACGTAATTCGATATTCAAAAACAAACCCTGTAACATATAAACAGAGACGTATCACAAATCACTCGAACAATTTCCCGGAATCAAATCATCGATATCCGAAATGTTCGAATTGTTCGAACCGGTTCAATTGTCAAAGTCACGATATTCAAATCCGACGGGATCATTAAGGCGGGTGATGATGCAAAAACAACGGAAACGCTCGCCGATTCAAATATTCTCGTATTATCATTTCACGAGCGAATGGTGCCCGAAAGTTTTCCACTCAGTTTTCGAATGAGAATTATCATTTTTGTGGCAACCATGTCTGGTTTTAGCATCTGGCAGTGATAGCAATCAAGTATAAAAAAATCATGTTGGATTATAAGAATCATTTTCAGTAAGTTATTGAATTTTAATAAAGGTTTAAAATGTTAAATAAATGGAATATATTTTAATAACTTATTGCGTACGAGTATTCTACTACTGGGAATGGTAATAATACCCTCCCTAATTCGAGCCTATATTCCTGTTCTTCTGGTAATAGTGGCTTGCACTAACTGGAATTTTTCCATGTCATCTCATACATACATACATATAATCACGCCTTTATCCCTTACGGGGTAGGCAGAGCACCAAGGGCCAATAGAACCACATGGTGCTACTTCTGACTAATTTTGAGGGTATAGTTGGTCATCTCATCTACATATTATAAAACAAACTAGCGGTCACGCATGACTTCGTCTGCATGAGGAAGAATTGCATCTGTGCGAAGCCGGAGCGGGTCCCTAGTTATACATATAGGTTCAAACCTTCCTGTTGAATCAATATATCTATAAAATACCACATCAAAATCCGTTGCGTACTTTTAAAGACCTAAGCATAGGGACTTTGTTTTATAATATATGATGATGAAGTGATCGCAAATGCTGATCTTGGCAAGCCATAGCTATTGAGGCATCCATATCTGTACCTATACAGGGTGTAGGTGACAGCCAGGCAAATACTGAAATGCTGAACTAGTACCATTGTGTTGAGTTATACGACAGTGTTATTTCTCGCAGGAAATGTATTTTTGATTTGATTACCAGTAATCTTTGCTCTCCGCGCCAATTGTATCGGACGATCCTGTGACAAATGGGTTTATTGCTTATTGTGTGATTAATTTCTGTTTTTTGGATCACTTGAGACTCTCCATTAGGGTTGATCAGATATTAAAACTTTTTTGAGGGCAACTTTTTTTTTGTTGAAAGTCATGTTTTGCTTAAAATTTTATTATTAAGTTATTATCTAAGGCCTAATTAAACGAACTAAACAATTTTTTTTTTCTGAAAATATAAAAAAAATGCGACAAATATTAGAATAACCCTGCGAAAATTTTCAGTGTTTCTCGCCTCAGAATAATGGTCTGAAGTCATGGTATCAATATTTGCCTGGCTGTCACAAACACCCTATATACCTATATATTAAAAGAAAATCGTGTTAGTTACACTATTTAAAATTCGAGAACGGGTGTACCGATTTACCTGAAAATGGGTGGGGAGGGCGGAGCTTAGAACCCGGAGAACCGGAAAAATATTTTTATCCCGGATGATTTCGACAATTTGTTTTTTCTGCAGTCCACGCAGACCGAGTTGCTAGTATATTATAAAAGAGTCGTGATTGTGGCTATACCAGCGAACACTTATATCGCTTAAAAATAGATCGAGTGGTATTGATTGAATCTGCCTCTGTGATGATAAAAAGATATTGATAAATTGAACAAGAAGCGGGTACAGTCTTCTTATATTGATAACTTAATCAAAAAATTAAAAAAGATACTTAAAAATGTAAAAAGTTTAATATTTCATCTCATAAAAATAGAATGATCGATACAGGAGGTCGAAGTCATTCATTAATAATAAATGGAAGCAGTGGATTAATATAATATATTGAATACTAGCTACCAGACCTAGCTTCGCACTGTATCAATGCTAATAATATACATATAAATCTTTGTCTTGAATCACTCTATCTGTATAAATAAACCGCATCAAAATCCGTTGCGAAGTTTATAAGATCTAAGCGTTCCTAGGGACAGATACATATCGGGAAACAACTCTATGTTATGATAGAGATATTTCTTTTTTTTATTTATTTATTAAGCGCACCAAACATGATACAAATGGGTATAAAATTATTTTACAAATTATGGTACGACATGGTCTAGGTTGGGCGCACTCCGGCCAGATGGACTGATGACTTAAAGAGGACGGCTGGTAGTTACTGGATGGCAAAAACGGGAGATCGAGCCATGTGGTGTACACTGGGGGAGGCCTACGTCCAGCAGTGGACTGCAATAGGATGATGATGATGATGATCTAGGTTGCACCACAGATCAGGTGAGTACTTAATCTATATAATACACAAAATTTCAATTTTAATATTTCTATTGAGACAAGATGGAAGCCGGTATATGTAGACCTCGTTTCGTTTCTGTCATGGTCCAGGAAATAGAGTTCTGGGACATTTGCCCTGTAGTGGGACATATTATCTAATTTGTTCTAGATGAAGCGTCTAATTTAAGGTTTATTTCTTTCCACGAAACTAGAAAAAAAATTATAAGAATCAAACTCCATTAACTTATTATTGTGATAAAAAAAACCTACGCACCTAATCTAATATGACAAAAGCGCACAGAACCAATTTTTAAACCCACGCTTTTATATCACGCATTTAATAATATTACAGCATTCATTGTGTTAAAAAAAAGTAGTAAAAAAACTAGGCATTTTCTATCGTAATCACATCCTACGCAACGGATTTTGATGCGGTTTTTTTAAATACATACATACCTATAGAGTGATATCAAAGGAAAGTATATGTTATGTATAACTCGCGACCCACCCTGGCAAACCTTTACACGGCTGTATTTCTCTTACGCGGACGAAGTCGTGTGCAGCCGCTAGTATAATATATAAACAAAAACACTGTAATCAAGAGAGATACAATTCCGAATCATGCTCGCAAAAAGATTTCAGAGCTACCGCTTTGTGGCTTCGATTATCGCTTGTTTTGCATGTTGCGGTCAACGGTATCGCACGTGTTGACCTCTACAGTCGATAACGAATGTGTACAGTTTAATCCAGTGGTCGAAAAGCAACGAGAAATTTTGTCGAATAGGTACGAGTACTCGATATGAACTAATTTTGCCCAATACATCCGAACTAAAAACATAGTCAAGTCCTTTAAGAGGTATAAATCATAAGGTTAATAAAGTAAAGATGGATGGTAGTGGTGACGGAAGCGCCGCATTTTGGGTACAAATAAATACAATAATAGAGCGACTGGTAATTTTTTCGTAAGAATGAAAGGTTTATGATTCTCAAAGCAACTAGATTTTTTAATAACAAATCAAGCAGCATTTCACGTTCGGATGTAAAAAATTTAAATAAAAACAGTTTAGGAAAATCCAGTGCTTAATATCAGCATTCCCACAATTTTATTGAATGAGAATACTTATATCGCCGAACCTTTTGTTTTGTTCGAAAGGTTCCTCATTTCCTCAGCCACGTTCGCTCCCGATCCTAGTTTGTTTATCCGCAATTTAGGCCATTTGGGTAGCATTCAATACGGAAAACAAACCCACTTTACAACTACATGCTTTGAATCTTATATCGGCAACACAAGATAGAAAATAACAGAATTCACCCGCACGTGGTTGTGTACTAAGTTTGGTCTGCGGTACAGTTTTGTGTTTATATAGGTACTTCGTATATTTATCGTCGACTAAACGTTTGCGAAGAGTGCTTGAATTAATTGAGAGTTTATTTTTAGACCGTATTTTTCTATTCGTTTTATTTTTAGAGAGCTTTAAATGGATGATCTTGGCTGTGTAATTAAATTGCTTTATTTACGTTTATTAACGAAAATTTATATTGTAACGATCATAGCACTTTAGAATAATATTGATAATAATTTCAATGTAATAAAAACCTTATGTTTTTCTGTTGATATTTCTTATAAATTTTACCAATAACTCCTTTTATATAATACTTCGACTTAATCCAGAAACTTATGGTAGTAACGTAAATAGTATTATATTCAAATATATAATTTTATTTGTATCCAATACCCAAGCGTCCGGGCAACAATATGATACAACTTCAGAAAACAGCTGTTTCTGTTTCTCCGTTACTGTCAATAAAAACTTATTTCTTAACAAAAACTTTTTCTCGTTGTTCAACTTTCTTGTGGAATTGGCGGCACCGAATTTGTTTCATCTGGACAAGATAGCAACACAATAGATTATAGAAAAACATGAAAAAGCTGGGGTGAAATATAAATATACAACGTAAAATAATAATGAAAGACATACGTACGTATATAGTTTTTTTACGTGTAAATCGAATTTATGGCAACATACAGACAAAAATAATTATTTTCAGAGAGTCTAAGTATTGTCAGTGGCATTATACATTTTAGCGATGTGGAAAAGAGTGATGAAAAGTTTTTTATTTTTTACATTTTAATCTACATAATATACATTATCGAAATAAAAAGATTTGTCAGTTCCATAATTGAACTATTTAACTTTTTGCGAGTATGTGTTGCCAATTTGACTATTTTGTACAGCTATTGAATTGAATAAAAACTTTGATGTGGGCCAACAATTGCTTCATGAATGAAATGATTTATTAATATTTTCGTCAATGATTATCTTAAATAGATAAAAAATTAAGGTGTTATAGTTTTACACAATATGTATTGTAAGGCCATGTACGTACAGTAAAAGAAGTAAAAATTACTGGTTCAAGGAATAAAAATTTCTTGAAATCTTGAAAAAGGTCTGATCATTATGAATTTTACCTATGCGTAGGTAAATAAAATCTATGTTGAATTCCGTAGCTAAACTTATAGACCTAGAGCCTCACCAAATATCGTATACTTTGTACACACAATTCAAGGCTCTGACGTGAACTTTCTTTAAGGGTCGGCATTGAATGGCAGTTGATATTAAAAACATGCCAAGTCTTAGTTTTAGTGTATTGGTGGATAGCTAATTTAACATACACCTTTATCCCTTACAGGGGTAGGCAGAGCACCAAGGACCGATAGAACCACATGGTGCCACTTCTGACCTATTTTTAGGGTATACTAGACGTAATATGCTATTCGCTAAAAATCAATAGAACTGATTTACACCTAATACATACATACAGTGTTAGTGACATACATACATACATATAATCACGCCTTTATCCCTTACGGGGTAGGCAGAGCAACACGGGCCGATAGAACCACATGGTGCCACTTCTGACCAATTTTGAGGGTATAGTTGAGATGTACAAGTTCGTGACAGCCAGGAAAATATTAATATACTGACTTCAGACCCTAATTCTGAGATGAAAAACACTGAAAATTATCGCAGGAGTATAAAAAAATCCGATTTTTTTTTATTTTTTTCTGAAAAAATTAAGTATAGTTAATTTGATTAGGCTTTAGATAATGGCAAAAAAATAACGAAAAGATAGATCATTTTTAAAAAAGTTTTCCTTAATAAAGTTAAAATAACTAATCAATCCTAAAGGAGAGTCACAGTAATATAAAAAACAACAATATATCACACAATAACCAATAAGGCCATTTAACTAGTCACGGGATCATCCGATACAATTGGCGCGTAACCCTTACTTATAATCAAATTAAAAATGCATTTCCTGAAAGAAATAATACTGTCTTATAACTCAACACAATGTTAGGTGCTTGTTCAGTATTTGCCTGGCTGTCACACATTGTATGTGTGTATGTAAAACTAACCGTATATGCCTTCATACATATTCTCAACAACATACAGGATGTATGTGACCATGCCATATGTATCCTGTCCCTAAAAACTCAATATTATCAGCCCTCTTGTCTCGAACTAGCCACTGATAGAATCTTATTGTGCGGACAGAGAGATTACAAGGAAGATGTTCATAACGGCCTGCCTACGTTCTATTAGCCGGACAAGGAAAGTAATCGTGTTAAGTAGTAACAATTTTACCTTTTAGGTTAGTTTACCATTAAAAGTATGTCAATGAACATGTCTATCTAATTCCATATAATATTTTAGTTACTAACATGAATAAGGTGAGCATTTTAATATTGAAAGAGATTCTAAATTCGCCTTTTCACAGTTTACGTTTACAGTTCGGGTATACTATTATATTGTTATTATACAGTGTGATGTGAATAATCTCGTACAAAATATATGACTAGCGATAATTACTCCTGTGTTCAAAACATCGTTATAAAGTTATACACTGTTTTAAAATAACATTAGTCATAGGACAAAATAAATAGAATATCTGTCAAATATAGGCAATGTTTAGTCTATTTCAAAAGGCATTTGACGTACCAGGGCATATAAATGACTTTCGTTTATATCACCTTTCTATGCTGCAAAGTAATAAATCTGCTCAGCTAAAATCTATTCCTAAAATTAAAGTTTTAAGCAAGTTTTTAGTTTCGTAAAACACATCTACGGGGACCGCGAAACCTCAGTAAATTTTTCAACGTACAACCGGTTACTTTTTCCTAAAAATACGTCTTCTGTGAAATTCTGAAAACATTACCTGGTAGCAAAAATCCTTAGAAACACTGTACAAATAAGGGAACAAATTGCAAGTAATTGACTAATATGGAACATTGTGGCGTGAGCCAGCTTTTCCCTTTTAGTGGAATCGTGGCCTTATCTTTGGGGTCTGCGTGACCAATTCTGTTTGTTTGGGTGAGATTTTTTGCCAAATAATAGTGAGTTTGGGCTTAATACAAATAACTGCTAAATGCCAGCTGTTTGCGTATGTACTTGTGCACATAATATAATATAAGGACGGCCGATTGGTCTAGTAGGTAGTGACCCTACCTGCGACGCCATAGGTCCTGGGTTCGAATCCCGGTAGGTGCAAACATTGATTTGATGAATATCGATGTTTGTTTCCGAGTCATGTATGTTTCTATACTTATCTATGTATTTACCTATATATACCGTTGCTTAGTGCCCACGACACAAAACCTTAGGGATCTTAATGTGGGACTAGGTTGATGTGTTGTGTAGTGTGTGAATGTTTATTTATTTATTTATCTATTATAATACTGTTTTATCTTTTCCCACAGACATTTCATACGTATATTAATATCTTTTTTGCATTTAAATAATACTACATTATAATAATGAATATATTTTTTATACGATTAAACTCTAGAGAAAGATTAGGTCAAATGTGTGTATATTTTTTTAAAAGTAGATGAAGAGAAAGAGATATGTCAGGACCGTAGCAAGTGTAGATCCGGAATCTCTGGTTACCCTTTCGGGAAAAAAGGCGTGATTCTATACAGGGTGTAAAAAGACAACAATGTTTTTTAATACCTCGTATTCTTTGTAAGGTTACGATCATTTTCTTTTATGGAAACAACCCTGGGACGACAAAAAAAAATATGAAAAAATACTGTCATTTTATTGCAAGCAATGTATTCGTTTGATTGCGCAAAGCACAAATGTACCTACAAAACTAACATTATAACATTTTGACATGGTATCTTTGAAAAAAATGTTTGGTAATTGATTTCAGATGGATTTATGTAAAAAAAAAAAGATAATACTAATGTAACTTTGGGCCTCAATATCTTGGAAACCCGTAGTTTCCCAGGGGTGCTTCCATAGAAAAAAATTATCGTCATGTTACAAAGAATACGAGGTATTAAAAGAACAAAGTTGTCTTTTTACACCCAGTATATGTAAAATGTGCAATAAAATAATAGTAATTTTAACTATTAGATAAAATTCACTATGGGTGCGCCCACCACCGGGCCCTACACCCTCCACTGACCATCGGATCTGATAACTCATAACTGCGAAAACAGGCACTTGCACTAACTACAATCGCCACGAGAAACCCATAGTGAATATTTGAACTTCCGAATTGTAACGCCTAATACAATTTCATAATCTCGTGTACAAATGGAGTAAGCGAATGTCATTGCCTCCACAAACCTATACAGGTTTAGAGGTAACAGAATATTAAAATGTGTGATACACTGTATTTACCCTAATAAATTAATAATAAAATAAATAAATAATTTATTGGATAAAATAAAAGACTTGATTATAAATTGACTTACAGCCAATATTATAGCTACTTATATAAACTGTTGTTAATGTTATACGATTATACGTATTATTTATTATCTGAAGATTATATTTGTACGTTAAAGGATAAAGCCGTTTGCTGGATTTTTATTGGAATAATATTGACAGTGTTGAGAGAGTGTAAACGTTTTCGCAATAAAATGAAGTAAATGTCGAATACAACTTAATTTCTACGATGTTTTAATAAATATAGGTAGATATTTTTATATTTTTTTCAATAAAGTATGTTGTATGTTTCTAAAAATTAATCTATCTATAAAACAAAAATCAATCGCTTAATGCATTGCTAAGCGCAGATCTTGAGAACGGCTAAACCGATTTTGCTATTTATTTTTTACACTACCTTGAAGTACGCGGATGGTTCTTACGGAAAGGAAAATGTGTGATTGGTTGGCAGTAAAACGTGAACGCATTCGAGTTCGAAGTAAAAACTTACACTAGGCGTACAGGTGCATATCTCATTTTTGCTTTCGCCGATCGTTTACAAAACTCTTTGTTGGTCCGTATCATTGAGGATAACCTATGCGATTTATATTATACAGCAATTTAAACGGCAAAAAGGATAATGTGATATAAGCAATAAAACTAATGATATTCCGGATCTGAAATAGGTATAGAAAAATACCACTGAATCGTATATTCATGAGTCCAAGTCAATCCTACCTATTTTTTTGTTAAAACGTTTTCGTGTCGATTTCAGGGATAAAAGCCAGCGGAAGTTTGGTGGCGGCAAAAGCTTTATGGAGCTTTATGGACGTAATCGCGATCGCCATGGCAAGGTCATCCCTGCATAGAGCTAGGTGCTATCAATAGTTTTTTGGTATTAAGAACATGGATTTATTACTAACATAACTACCGTTAGCTGGTCGCCTGGTGTTATCGAAATGTAAAACCGCAACCTAAAATTCTGCATTGAGCTTTTCATACGATACAAAAGGTAAATGGTGTAGCAAATCGCATGCCCAATAGATAATCTCATTATGAGCAGTTCATATATCACGTTCTTAATAACTTGTGCATGGGTGGCATCAATTCCTGATAGCTTTCAAATCCACATGGAGATGACCATTGACCAATGGTTTATAGCTAAGCCCTAAGTTGAGTTTACGTCAGTAGATTTTAATAATAATCTTCTGTTAAAAGTGCTAGGTAAGTTTAATTATGTATCTGCTTTCCATTTTTTTGTTAAACTGAATAATATTATGTACCTATCTATGTGTAGAGCTGTTGCTTTGCTATACGGGAAATACCTGTAGTAGGGGTGTAATTTCATAATTTGAAGAGAAGCAGCTGTCGTATTATACATTTTTTCCGCCAGAGCAGCATAGAAGAAAAGCAAAAGTAAATTCAAGTTGCAAAATACCTGATTTTATTTGAAAACAAAAGCATATAAGTATAGGTAGATAACTTAATAAACCAAAATCGCTCAACAATTTGTTTAGGAACTAGAAATATATGATATAGCAAAAATAAATAGAACAAGTATATATTAACTTTTACATATTTTAATTGTGTATTTTAGAGGGGAGGGAAAGTTGCCCGTAAAAATAAAATGAATTTTCTATTACCAACGCTGATGGGTACAAGTACACACATGTAAAGTTTGCTTCGATTCACGAACTTTTCAGACTGTATCCACTCTTCTAGACTGTGAAAATACTCTGAAATAGCCTAAAAATAATTACAGTTCTTCCAATAGTTAACGATTTTGGAAGAAACGTAGTAGTTCTGAAATTAAATTGAATAGTTTGATCAATAATTTAGTAATTGAAATTCAATTGAATTTATTAATGAATGAATCTATCGATCTTGTGAATTATAAATTAAATATTAGTTACTTTCAAAAAGCATTCAGAATGTATGATTGACATCAATCGATTAATGCTATGGAAAACTAAAAGTGAAGTATAAGCGAAATGTCTATAAAAAATTGAAGTTTGAACATAATGATTTATGATAAGGGGATTAAATTCATCTAAAGACCTATCTTATCTAAGCACAATTTTCTTGTACTTACGATACTTATTGTTATAATATTTTGGTTGTCAGTGCTTAATTTAATATTAGGCGTATCTGTCTAATGCTTCACATTCTGTTATTTCTATTATTTTTTAAGGACGCAGTTTCTTTTTTGTACACGTAGGTATTTATATTATAATTAGTTTTAATACTTCATAGGCGCTTCTTAGGAGTCCCGGGATTTTCTATTCTTTATTTGCATTTTTTGATCGCATCCGGCTAACAAGAATTGTAATGGAGGGAATAAGTAGTGGGCCAATCACGGATATGTAGATTAAGGTTGGATTTCCTAGGAAAAGGTCGTAAAGCATTCGTAATTCGAAGGTTAAATGACGTACTACGTTATCTCTATAATTAAATTAGCGCAGTTCTTTTGAGAGCAGTAATTCACACCGTGTTTGTATAGAAAACGTTCTGGTGACGTAATTCATCGCTGGATTCGGCCGCTGAATTACGGAACCGCCATCCTGTAATTAGTTTAAGATACGGTTATAATGTTGTCGGCCTCCGCGTCCCGCTACTTAAGTAATTTAAATAATATGACTAAAATTTGATAGTCATAAACTCAAACTTTACCTTCATAGTCAACTTCGTTGTTTTCTCAGGTTGCTCATTATATTATGTAAGTTAGGTTTCTAGATGCAAGTTAAAATTTATACAAGCATACCAGCAATGTAGACTCTTTATGTTTGAAAATATTAAAGTTCGCTAAGAGCTAAGAAAACTTAACCTACAAACTTATATTAGATAGTATATTTCACACTGTATACTCAAAAACTTACAGTTTTGATTTTAGTCTACTACTAATATAAATTATAATAACAGTAATCAATTTTATTACAAAAATACAATAAAGTCATATACAAATGTACTTTACCACCTTTATCATTCGCTATTTTACTGACTGACACACAATGTACAAAGACGTAAAATACCCCAAACATGTATGTAGACAGCTATATTGCATTAGGAATGTAGGGGAGTATATAAGACACAACCCCGTAATTCCCATGGGGATTAGAAGAAACGGTATAAAAAAGTTTACGTAGATGAAGTCGCCAGTGCCCGCTAGTTTATATTACCTACCTATTGCTCTAGTTTGATATCCATTTCATTTCACGTTGATACTCATATAAGTTTATCAAAGAAATCGACAAATCAAACCATTATGTAATTATTTGACATAAAAGCAAATACAATGAATTTATCGATTGTCATTTTTTATACCTATAATTTATTATGTTACTTTCTACATTTTTTATGTCAAACATAAGCTGGCGTTTTGAGAGGTTCAGATCGTCTAAATACAAAATTTTAAGAGAATTGTTAAAGTCAGCTCTCCTTTCAAAAAATTCTTGAACATCCAGTCTCAAAAAAATGTAACAAAAGAATGTAACAAACAGACATCCAAGTTACTTATCCTAATCCAATGGCAAGATACCTTCAGGTCGCCATAAAATTTTAATTTCCTTCCTGACCTACATTTTTACTGTCATCGGCTGAACGTAAATCATCTCGGACTTGTTGGGGCTTTCCTTAAAGTTTTCGTGTTGATTCCACGAGGATAAGGTAGGGTCAAGTTTACGATCGAGCCCGTTTTATCGAGATTGCCATGGTACCGGACGACTTTTCATAGCCTTTGTGGCCCTATGTTTCGGGTTGAATTATTTTATTAAAACACAAAAAAGGGGAGAAGATGCAGGGCGAGATTAGGTGAGAATTTAGAGTTACGTCTCGCATTATTATGATCGGAGTACAGCTGTAAATCTTTTATGTTGAACGGATGCTTGTAGTTGATAGGGGCTTTACACGGAAGGAGAAGGGTATCACGACCTTCGCGTTTACAAGGGTTAAGTCTTGCTGTAGTTTCTATCTAAGATCTGTGCGTGGCATTTGAATAATGTAATTAGTTTATTGCTACCCGGATTAGTTATGCTCTTTTGAACAGATTAGTAAAATGTGTTGAGTGCTGATTGAATTTAAGACTAAATACCTAAGCCTCATTTGTTACTTATTATCACATTAACTACTCTACTCTTGATGTCTAGTGTTGTAGTTGGCCGTAAATGCACGTATATATCTTTATGATTTACTTGTTAGATGATATCATCATAATCCATTACACTATGTCAACAGCTATAAAATAGAACTATGAATGCTGCAACATAGAAGCTCAGATAAAACAAAACTCACCGATGACATCAAGAGCCACCCTATAGTTCTTCGTCGGGGATACTTGAAAGTCGACCCGACATCTGTAAGTGGCCCGGTCCCGCGCTTGCACATCTCGGACGTGGAGGGCTGAAGTAGGCAGGCCGAGCCATTTGGATCGCAGGCCGAATCCGTCGTCTTGCCAGTGGGCAGTCGGCCCGGGGACTCGAGTGTCGTAACTGCAATGGAAACATAAGAGTGGGTAAGGTTTATCACACTATATATATATATATATATATAAGCTATATAAGAAAGCGTCCACAAGTCTATTATATAAAAGAAATTCGTGCTAGTTCATTAATTAATGAAATTTATAAAATAGTAGGTACTTCTACAAGTTTCATAAAATTAAAAAATCGTAGAGGAAAAGGTGCCTAGTACCTATAGAAATTAGATTTTTATAAACGAGAAGAAATTGCACAAATCTTTTAGATATTTTAATGAGAAAATTTTACGAAGTTCCTTATAGAATAAGTAGAGTATTTATATTAAATTAAAATCCCAAATTCTGTAATAACTTTCATGAGTATAAACTGGAAGTAATAATATTCGTTATACTGTAACTGGTAATATAAATTGTTTTTAAATATTATTGAAATAAAAAAATTTGCTAAGGGACGATAAGAGCTGACGCGATGCTGCCCGCTTATGTTAATACATACTCGTATGTAGGTACATACATAAAATCATGACTCTTTCCCGGAGGGGTAGGTTCACTGATTTCCACTTGCTACGGTCCTGACACACCTCTTTCGCTTCATCTACTTTCATGATATTCTTCATGCACGCTTATGTTAATAGAGAGACTAAAATAAACTTCATTTACTACACGTAAAAGTAAACCCTAGAACTGTGGGGTAAGCACGAACCTTTTTACGCGGCGTAACGCTAGCGACTCGCTAGCAAAATCTATGTGATTTGACAGTTGGACGATAGCATTACAGACTATCGAGAGGTTCGTGCTTACCCCCCTGATCAGCTCTGCTGCGTAAAGGAAAAATCCCGATAACGAATATAGATTAAATAGCGATTGAGGAATGAGCTACTAAATTGAAAGCTTTTACAATAAACAAATTCTCATTTTATAGAAAACAATGAGAACCCAACTCAAGTTGACCTCGTGGTCAAGGCTACATCCGTAATGAACTTTTAGATTAGATTGTAGGTACCTAATATAATTTCCTGTTTCATAATTACTTTTCAGAAAATAAAAGATGACACGGTATTATTTTTTAACTTTCGTAGTTATGGGGAACCTTATTTAAAAAAAGCCCGAATAAAGGTTTTTCTTCAATTTAAAATAATGATTGTATGATTTCATTGTCTTTTATCAATGAAGTAATGTAATATCTCCGACAGTTAGCCATTCATTGTAAAATCTTTTATTCGTTGAGACTAATTATGTGTTTTTAATTCCGTATACCAGCCTGTATCAAATAGTTTATTAGCAATTCAATTCTGTATTCATTGGTTCTCATTCTCATCATGATCCAAAATTGGATATACTTTCCAGGTGTCGCGTCCAGTGATGGTAATATGTATTGATGGTAAATAATATTATTTGTTTTGCCTTACCACATTAAATATTGTCAGAACCTATTCTTGGCCTAATTATAACTTAACACCTGTAATTATTATAAAATATAAATGATGTTGGTTTTCCTAGTAAAGAAAATAAAAATCAAATAAAATTGTTTTCTACAATAAATACATTGTAGTATAAGTTTTATTCCCAGCTGAGTGCCTTCGCTTGTATTTATAATCACAGTGGTGATATTTAATTTCAGGGCACTGAGTGAAATTTTGTATGATCTCACGGTCTGACATAGAACATACAAATTCATGGGTGAGTCTTGGTTTTGAATCAACAATGTTGGTGGCTAACAAAACCTCAGGAATGTTCATACAATCTTGAAGAATAAACATGAAAGGGTAAATAGCACACTTCTGTCGAACGTCTTAGGGTGGTAATGGGCGATTGGGCGTGACTATATGTATGAATATTCATATCTTTTCGTTTAACATGCCACATTCTCAAACCCTGTGTAGAATTCCTCAGCCATCGATCCAATGACATACTATCTAACAAAGGGAGTCGAGCGGATACGCCGTGAGTTGATACCGTGGCTAGGTTTGCTAACTTCACAAATAAAGTTACACGAGTGTTGAACACTTCACAGAGAGCCAAGGAGCGTACAACTCTAGCCAATTATGTAAAACAAGGAAGTGGGCTCTAAATTTAAACTTGAGCAGACATCCGTCAAAACTGCGGGCGTACTCTTAACGTGATCAAAATATATTTCAATTAATTTGAATAAATTATAATCCTTGGGGACAATTAAAAGAAGAATTTGACTTGACTTCGGTGTTAAAGTGCTAAAGTTTTCTGGTTAATTGACGTGATTTGTTTAAAAGCTTTTAAAGGATATTTTAATTATTTTTAGCTTTTTTGTAACATGAATATATTGAGCATAGTACTAAAGACCTATCTTGTTGAATACTTAAGATGTTTTTACAAAATAATTTTAACATTGTTTAAGCTAATTAAACACAAAAAGACAGACATTACATATATTTCGCTATCAAATATCATTCTTAAACATTTTTAAAGTCTAAGGAAGTACGCATCTTCACAAAATTATATGAAATGCAGGCAACAGGGGGTTTACTCTGAAATACCGCTTTCCGGTCCGACCGAAGCCCGACCGAATCGAAACCTTTGACTACTTAATTGCTTCGGATTCACAACTCATTCGGAACCATAGAGAATAATTCACATTGACTAATATTATAAGCTTTCTATTATCTACCCTTATACCTGTCAAATAGAGTTGGATTGAACCGAATGAAAAAAACGGCGCGACTGATCCGATCGAAGGAAGTTCGTAGTAGAAAACACCTCGATATTCGGCCGATACTTCGTTTATCGTCACTTCAGAGTAGACCCCCAGACTACAGCTGAATCACGGAACGTAACTTCTCTTGGAGTTTCCTCCATTAACCTGACCATGCAAGAGTTACTTTCCTCATGATAAATGACTAGTAGACAACACGGAGAACCTGCCTAACGTTAGGAGTAATCAAATGTTTGTTTAAATTCAAAAATATTACATTACAATTACATTCATGACCATAGAAATATCTATTCAATCAGGTAGATTAACACCCGAATCACAAATTTCGAGTACAGGTTCCCCTTCTTATTAAATTCGAAGTAAGGTACGTAAACTGTGTTTGTAAGAAGGTTATCATTTAATCATTTAATTTAATTTTGTAAGAAGGTCATCATAATGTAACTGAAAATTGAGACGGTAACCCTGACTCAAATATTTAACAGCCCCAAATTCTAATTCATTGGCACACACCTATGCTAATATTGGGCTGGCCTTTTGAAGCGTTTGAGGCCACTGTTTGAGTTTGGCGCTCTTCGCGTCGCGGTGAAAAGTTTAACTTCACCAATTACGCAACTTTTACGGAAAGGCGTTTTATATAGTTATTTATTTGAAGGTAAATTGTGCTGTGTAACCTGTGCGAATGCGGGGTTTTACTTAAATGCATCAGCTGCATGTCCATCCATGCATGTCGCAAGAGTCGACTTAGGAACTCAGGCGATAAGCTAGTTACTTGTTTTTTTTTTTTTTTTTTTTTTTTTTTTTTTTTTTTTTTTTTTTTTTTTTTCCACACACTACACAACACATTAACCTAGTCCCACATTAAGATCCCTAAGGTCTTGTGTCGTGGGTACTAAGCAACGGTATATAAATACATAGATAAGTATAGAAACATCCATGACTCGGAAACAAACATCGATATTCATCATATCAATGTTTGCACCTACCGGGATTCGAACCCAGGACCTATGGCGTCGCAGGCAGGGTCACTACCTACTAGACCAATCGGCCGTCAAAATCCGTTAATATCACTTACATTATGGTATGATGAATGTAGCTGTGGTATGCGATCTTGCAGTTCTGACTACCCCCTTTCCAGGAACACAGCCGTGTGAATACGTATAATATAGTTGCATACTCGTATTCACGCACACTATCTATGTATGTGTGAAGGGAAATTGTGTAGTACTCGTACCAACAATTTAATTAGTATTCTTTACCTATAAAAGGTATTACAATAAAATTAAGTAGCGCATGTATTGATTAATAGAAAAAATCAAAATATAAAAAAAATTAAGCTGTAGAACATTGGTCTTACTCGCACCAGAGTAACATCTTGACTTGACACGTTTGTGGCTTACCACAAGGCTGCATATGTCGTATAAGCTATATCTATGGCACCTATTATAATGTTGTATGCATCCATCTACGTCTGAAATCATGCTATTGCAAAAAAAAGTAGATAAATGTCAAATTAAACATTACAGTTGAACGATCTTCAATAACACTTCTTGGATGTAATGAAATAGGATGTTTTGCTCCAAATATATAAAAATTAGTACTCGGTTACTATTACTTAGTCCATTTCATACTTGCCAACCGCCAAAACTGTAAAAAAATCTACTTTTATAATCAAATTAAATTACCACCCATAATAGCACAAATATGCTGCAGGTGTGTGTACGATTAAAAAAAATACCTGTCCATTAGTTCAAGGAAAATTGGCTGGAAGCTAGTTTCATAATGCTATTCACGCGAAACCACACGAGCCTTTTTATATCGATAAAATTTTCCAGGCAATCGGGTAATTAGGCTCAACATTATAACGGTGCCGTATTTTAGGTCACCGATATTAAAATATTGTACGCACGTAACATTTAACTGGTAGCAAATAGTATGGTACATTCGTCGGCATTTTTTTTGTTTAACTAACATACTGCCCTTAATTCGGTGTGTCAAAATAAGTAGTACACGGTTTCTTTTATTTCCCGTGGGAACCTTATTTTTATATTTTTGTTGGGCTAAAAAATTGCTCAATCCGTTATTTATAACTTGGTCACAATCAGATAAAGAAGATCTTAACGACATTTGTGTTTCAATGGTAGATTCCTGTACTTATATCAATAAAGCATGACATATATAATGTAAATGACATATATTTTCATATAAAAATTGTATGTATTATGTCGTCAGTTTAGACTACAGCATTATGACAGATTCGGAACAAATCTTAATAAATTTCGTCATTCATCAGGGCATAGAATAGCAAATATACTTAACCATGTTTGATTAAATTATCTCTTCAATTTGACTGAGATAGATACTTCAAGCTCGAGTGTATAGGTATTATATCTAAGATATGTAACATACCTACGTAGTTTGGTAGAGACGAAGTTCTCGAGAGGTAAACTTTGAAATATAGCTCCCGATCTCAAGTATTTCCCGCCTCTTGTGACAATGTTTGTGGAACGGTGCCGCAATGCGCTAGCATCGAGTGGATACATTTTTATGATACACTACCTGATGCCCGCGACTTACTCCGTGTGAATATTATTTGCTATTATTGTCTATCTACCTCATCATTCACAGCCCTCGGAAGTCCACTGTTGGAAATAGGCCTCCCTCAACAACCTCCACTCCGAACCGGTCGGAAGCAGCCTGCATCCAACCGACGCCGGCGACCTTGGCCAGGTCCACCACATGGGTGGCGTTTGCCGATACGTGGTATCCACTCTAGAACTTTCCGACTCTATCGGCCATCAGTTCTTCGAGCTATGTGCCCTGCCCATTGCCACTTCAGCTTGCTGGACTGTTGAGCTATGTCGATGATCTTTGTACGTCTGCGGATCTCCTCATTTCTGATTCGGTCACGCAGTGAGATCTAGAGCATAGCTCTCTCCAACGCCCGCTGTGCGATCCTTAGCTTCTTTATGAGACACATAGTTAGAGACCACATCTCGGCACCGTAGGTCATCACCAGCAGCACGCACTGGTTGAATACCTACGTCTTTAAGGACTGGGGTATCTTGAACGCAAAAAAGCTTCGTAGTTTAATAAGCTTCGTAGTCGTCTATCTACCTACATACATCTAACAAAATGTCGAAAATATCCGTGATGAAAATATTCTCCCGGGATAAAAAGTAGCCTATGTCCTTTCTTGAGACTCTAGACTACCTGTGTGCCAAATTTCAAACACATTGTCATATTATCACAAACTTTCACAAATCGTAGTAAATTATAATTATATAGGCTATCAGCTGGTATTCATATTCGTTGTTAAGCTATTCAAACGATTAAGTTGCAAGTTATTTACTCATTCTTTAAAAACTTAAATTAAATTCTGTACTCAGTAAGTTGTCGACTGAAAATGTTTGGTAAACTATTTGAAAATCATTTTGGAAATTAAATTAAACTTAAGTTAAATAATTGGAATTTAGAGATACAAAGTTGTAATGCCATAGAGACTTAATTTATGATTAAAATAATGATAATTATCTTGAAAATATTATATATTTATATACAAATAGTATATAAACTCCAAAATGACATGAATGTGTGATTGAATTGCTAGACACCTTCAGCTTAGAATGCTAGAATTTTGGCATGTTTGTTACTTAGTACAGGGGAGCACAAAAAAACGCGATATTTCACGAGAACGGGAAATAAGGTAAAAAGAAACTTCAGGATCATAAACTTGATCCCGCGGTTACGTTTAACATATTCGTAGATTTATAACAGTATACTCGTACTTGACAAACTCAGGCACTCCACTCCAATTTCACATCAGAATTAAGTATATTTTTCAACAAATTTATAGTGCTTGTTCCAAACAAATTGCATCAGCGAGTGACGTACAGAGTCGTATACATTTGTTTACTTCAATTTACGCTTAACACATTGATTGGAATTTCTGTCGAACGCAATTTTCAGATTTCGTATTCCACTAAAATACATTTTAAATGTATATTTTATTATTATATTGTATATTATCACATACTTAGTCAATTTTACTATCTTCTCGAGTTGGCTAAGTGAAGAATATTGAGAATTAAATGTTACATTTTCCATAAGCGTTATTAATTTTGTTGGTCAAGATAGCACACGTCCTTTTGAATGACAATAGGCAGGTAAGCCTAACTTTGACTTGATACCCTTATCGATTAACGAGTAAGTATACTAATGTAATTACTAGTAATTTCTTAATATTTAAATTAATTGAAACTATTTTTACCGTAATTCTCCTTTTTCTATTGTCGAGTTTTGACTTGAAGCTTGTGCGGGTATCAGTCTTCTAGGTGTTAGGCAAACTCACCAGCATCTTGGTAATCATAAGAGTTACCAATTGCCACAGACTACTTCATCACACTACATCATATCAGCACATTTCTGTCCATTGCCAGACTTAAGCCTCCCTCGGGCCACAAGGCTATAGGGCTGTAGACTACGCACACCCGCCCCCTTATTACCTAACTAGCAAAAGCAACGCGATAACGAAAATTGTACAAAAATCGCTGATTGCTTGTCAAATTCGTATTACGTTAAACGAATGTCAAAGGAACTTTGACATTTCAAGGCGAATATTGTACAATTTTCGCTATCGTATTGCTTCCGCTTTGCTATTGCCTTTACGTAATCAGGGTGCCGTACGTACCTGTACCGTATTTTATCGTATAATTTAGTCTGGATATTCAAAACTATGTCACATCTTGAGCACAAGGTAAAACGTTTAAATTAGAAAGTGCAGAAGCATTGTTAACATTGGAATTGTAATATAGGACGTTGAACTTTTAATAATTTCGAACAGTACAGAGACGGCAAAGTTAAATTACCTTTGCATTAATAAAACTAAAGTAATTTAAATTTCCAAAGGCCGTATCGTTTTTGTTATCTGTGTAAGACAGTGCAAGTTTTGTATAAGCAAACATATTATATGAGTAGCTATAGGTATCTTCTATTACATATAATAAAATTGTAACGGATCGATGCACGCTAATCTCGCTAAGAAACGGCTGGACAGATTTCGATGCAGTTTTCAAGGAATATATTTTGACAGGTCCCACTTAACATATAGGCTACTTTTTACCCTGGGAAAATATTTTTATCCCGGATCATTTCGACATTTTGTTTTATCTGCAGTCCACGCGGACGGAGTCGCGGGCGTCCACTAGTACTGAATATGCATAAGTATAGTGTAAAAGTTATTCACGCAAAGTAATTTATAACTTATAGGGCATCCAATAAAAACATTTAAACATTGAAAACGAATTCACTGTTCAATTTGACAGGTATTAAATATATTTTTGTTGTCGAAAGTCGTGAACAGGTGTGTAACTTTACATGCTATTTATCATTCACTATGGGTGCGTCCACCACCGGGCCCTACACCCTCCACCGACCCTCGGATCTGATACCTCATAACTGCGAAAACAAGCACTTGCACCAGCGTTGCCAGATGCACGATAATTATCGTAGATCCACGATAATTTTGAGTGCCATGTCATAAAAATTTAAATTAGGTATCGCACGATAATTCGTTCAAATTCTACGATATTTTTGTCAAATCTACGATAATTTTGTAAACATTCAATTTTACCCGTAGGATTGCATACCTTGTCCGTTTCATATATTATATTCCGTCTCTTTTATTCGGAGTAAATTCCAACTTCTTAAACTCGTGAGCGGAGGGGAGGTAGGATTGCATACCTTATGCATATATTCTATCATGCGATAAAAACACGATAATTTTGCAACAAATATGACATAATTTCGCAATGTACGATCTGGCAACATTGACTTGCACTACCTACAATCGTATGGCTTGTTTTTCCACTAAATGAAACGACCATGACATTTCGTCACCTAATATGGGGGACCGTGGTCCTGTCGTCTACTGGAAAAACAAGCCATACTATGTAATACATTTCTGCTTCCAAAAAAGCCGTGATTGTGTCGTGGCCGCGTCTCGATATAATCGGTTGCAGTTTGTCATTGCGGTAATAAGCCCAATAGATCACTTTAATTTCACTCATTCGTTAGGTGACATAATATCAATTGTTTGGCGGCAAAAATCGTTCAATATAAATATTATGACAGGATTGTTTTTTTTTTGGCATAAACTTACTTAATCTGATGTATAGAGTACTTACCCTTTGTTAAGGGTGACCACAAAAAAACACCCTGTACAAATTTATATTTAAACACTGCTTATGTTCGACTTGCGATATGATTTTTTGTACTTCTAAAGACTGCAATAGTTTTTAATGTAAAATTATTTATTAAGTATAACAATGTGCCTATATAGCATTATTTTATTCAAATTTTCTTTTATAACATCATTAATCAGTGCTCAAAGATAAACTAAGTAACAGGTTTTCATAAGTTTTAGTTCAAGAATTTTATTATATAGAAAACTTCAAGACTTCGTAATGTAACCTCTGTGTTCGGTTCGAATTTTGTAGTTTATTGACCCGCATAGCGTGAGCCCGATCTTATCTCATACTGTATGATGTAAAAAGCTGTATATTTTTCAAACTCTCGACTTGGCTACAACATTGCACTTTACGGGTTATGATAGTAAAATTCAATGGAGTGAAGTTTGTAAAAATTATAAAAGCAACTGTGTAGACAAGAACAGGAAAACAGGCGCGGACAGGGACCTTAACGGTATCGACTATGAATGAAAAAATTCAGAATCACCCATGAATTTTATTTATTTAGCTATCATCGATTATAAGGAAAAAAATAGACAGTTCTAAATTTAATACGATTTTCTGGCATATTTGGCTTCCGGTTGGTCTCTTTTAATCCAGCAGTAGTCGGCCAACATCCTTGGACTCCATTTACCTTGATAACGCTTTTCCATGGCCGAAATGTCCTGATGAAATCTTTCCCCATGCTCATCACTTAAAGCCCCTAAATTCTCAGGGAAAAATCTAACTGTGAATCTAGTAAATTAATTTTAAGTGACATATTACAATTTAAAGCATGCCAATATGAGCATCAACTCTTTGTAGTTGTCATACTACACAAAATTTAGGGAGTAATGTTCAATATGAACTGTCCAAAAAATTAGTTATACAACAAATATGTGGGGCCCAAGGTTTGTCTTAATGAGCAACCGAAAAAGAAAAAATACTCATGATAACACTGATAGTTGTAAAGTTTCGTTTTTACTTGGCACTACGCACAAGCACAGTATTTGACAAAGTAATTAAGCTGTTGTTTTTTTTTACGAGCTCCTTCTTGATCCTGTAGAAACAAAATAAGTGCACTTTCGTGTAGCATGTTAGAGTTCGTGTGGCATGACCACTGTTGATCAGTGTTATGAATGAAATTTAGTGAATTTAGAGAATGAAAAAAATTCATTGCTTTGATCACTAATTGGAACTTCATCGATGGAAGTATATGTATGTACAGCAAATGAAGCTTTGCTCAAGTTCTTTTTAGACGTCAAAGTAATTAAGCTGTTGGAGCTCCTTCTTGATCCTGTAGTTGTAGCATGTTAGGAATACAGATGAAATATCTATGAGTATGTACAGCAAAGCTTAAAGAAAGTGTTTTAGAAGTAGACATGTGTTTAACCGCAGTAGCGAAACTACTCATATGATTGAAGTAAATTAGTAATGTTGACCGGCTGACGTAAGCTTTATTGCATAGACGCGTTTTTATTCCAAGTATCATCATGATTTCAAAATGAATAGCCGTTTTAATTTACGCAACATCATAACACGAGTATGAACAATAAAATTCAATGAAATACGGCGCACAATACAGGTACGTGTGGTTAAGACTGCGTCCATATTGAGCGGAAAACGTTCCCAATCCGAGGGTAATCGCTACTGGGGTGCGCTTCCGCAAAAATATTGAGCCGGAACGAAGGCGAAACAGAAGACCGTTGTAGAAGCTCGGTACGAAGTAATAATCACTTTACGGCACAGTTCGGCACGATACAGATATTTGCTTTTATTCTTTTATACTCGCGACCGCCGTGTGCTAAATTATAAATTAATAAATATTCACACACTTTACAGCAGATTAACTCAGTCCCACATTAAGATCCATAAGGTCTTGTGTCATGGGTAGGTACTAAGCGACGGTATATAAATACACAGAAAAGTTTGGAAACATCCATGATTCAGAAACAAACATCAATATTCATCAATGTTTTGCACCTACCGGGATTCGAACCCAGGACCTATGGTCAAAATATACCATATTACTCAAGCGGTAAGTAAATATTGCTCCGCATCGCATTTTGCTAACGGTTAGTAATTGCGTTTCGGCCAGTGACGTGATTATAGATCTAAGGTTTCGGCTCAAAATTTTTGCAGAATCCCCCTTGATCCTTACGAACCGTGTTCTCGCAGCTCTGTCGTTTGTTACCGAATATTGCTTGTCACTCAGTCACTGCCACGTGGATTTTATGAGTGACGTGACTTTCTATTGGATTCCCGGTATTATAGGTACGCAGCAGGTATAACAAAGTGAAAAAAAGCTTACACAAAATAGAATTATTAAAATTTTGTTTTGTTTCTATTTATCAATTTTCTTTACCATGTGATTATTTTACCTATTATATTTCTTTTCCTTTCAGAAATTAATAAAAGAAGCTTTCATAGTGAATAACAGTTTTATAGCTGCTACTTGTAGGTCCTTTGTCTGCCGTTCTATTGTTTGGACAATCAAATAAAGTATTCATAGAGCAGAATCGGCTGTCGACAGCAAAAACAGTAGAGTGTGCACAAAGCCTTAGCTTCACTCGCATTTCATACGATTCTGTATGCAACAAATTCTCATTAGACAAAGATTTATGACGTAAAGTGCCCTTACGATGCGGTAGGCGTTTAATAACGACACGTGAATAATATCGTGCAAATCGTGCGTGAAGCTTGGATACGCCAAATTGAGTTTATTTTACGCGTTAGAGTTCACTTTATGCGCAACAGTTCATTTAAGGGCGATACAGCTTTGACTAAAAGGCTTTATTTGACGAGGTGATATTAAATGGTTTCGGCTTTTAAAAGTAAATTGGGTTATTAAATTCGGCGCGCTTTGAAAATACGCTCCTGTTTTTGGCAAGTGTATTTGTATGTTGTGGCTTTATTAACGTTTATTGGACATTAACTCAAATGATAATGGACGTTTTTATATGAGCTTTGGCCCCATACTATGACAGTCATGGGATGTTCTAATAACGTACATATTCACATGGATATATTATTAAAGAAACTGCAGGATCGCGAACAAAACTGTTTTCATCCATAATATTTCGTATAGGATAACTAAAGATAGTATTTTAGAACCTTTAGGCCTTAGGTACTATGGAAAGGTAGACTTAAACAATACATACAAACTCCAACCAACGTATTACAGAACACAATGAGCCTACCCATAAATCCGAGTGTCGCCACTATCTATGTACATATCCCGACTATATTACACTGTTTACCGCTACTTGCTAAGTTGTCCACCTGAATACATAATACAGTTAAACTGAAGCTAAGCAAGACGTATGGGGCGGGCAGTTTCCTTAGTGCATTTCTGGGCGAGTGATAGATGGCCGGCCTGTCGCTTTTGGGGCATTTTTGTACACACCTCAGACGTTTTCACACAATGTTTCCTCGGCCCACAAGTGATAAATCTCTCGATGTTAGTACTGAAAAACTGGTAGTAGGGAAGTATATTCGTTGGCTGTGGATTTTTTCGTTTGTTATACAGATTAAGCGGAAACGTGAATGCTGTTTTTGCAATGGAGACTTGTAAGGAAAATGCTTTATCAAGCGTTAGAAGGATGTACTTACTCGTGTAGGGGCCATAAAACTTACTGAGAACGTAAGTGGTTTACCTACGAACTGTAAAAATAATATTTTGGAGAAAGATTGGCTAATTTATCCGATATAGAATAAAAGTGTAAATGAAAATTGCTAAATATTACCACTTTCATCGATTCTTATCTCAGTCGTTAGTTTCCTGTGCTGATGCGGGGCTTCACTAGAATACATCAACTGCATCTATTTAAGCAGCAGGTATTTAAATTAACGTATGAAATCCAATATTACACATACTGGGTGTAAAAAGACAACTTTGTTCTTTTAATACCTCGTATTCTTTGTAACATCACGATATTTTTTTTCTATGGAAGCACCCCTGGGAAACCACGGGTTTTCAAGATATTAAGGTCCAAAGTTACATTAATATTATCATTTTTTTTACATAAATCCATCTGAAATCGGTTAACAAACAATTTTTTCAAAGATACCATGTCACAATGTTTTAATATTAGTTTTGTAATTTTAGCATCAAACGAATACATTGCTTGCAATAAAATGACAATATTTTTTCAAATTTTTTTGTCGTTTTCCAGGGTTGGTTCCATAGAAGAAAATGATCGTAACCTTACAAAGAATACGAGGTATTAAAAAAAATCGTTGTCTTTTTACACCCTGTATATGTTTAAAAAAAATGTTCTCATATTTCTACAAAAACACCCTTATTACTAAACAAAAATACTCAAATACTGTAATATAAAAACACATTAAACAAAATGTGGGCACACAGACCTTCAATTACGCAGACAAGACACGTCGATCTCATAACATTCATTTAGTCCGGCCATTAAATAAAACACACAATTTGATTACACGATGAACCCAGATGTGCTAGACAAAGGAAGGACGTGTAACGTTCTTTTGAATGCCTGTACGCAATGAGTTTTTAGCGATAACAACTTTGGGACCGGCGAAAAAATAAATAAGGATCCTTTTGACGAGATATGTCTGGCGTATGTTTTATTCTTTGTTGTGCCAGCTCTAGACTTTTGTTTCAATTCTATTTTCCTCATACATTCAGTTAATAAATAATTTAGAATAAAATTTACTATCAAATGGTGTTTAAAATTTAAAATAATAATTCGTTATTACTTGTTAAAATTAAATACAAATACGAAAACCTACCGAACATTGCCTAAGATCACTAAAAATTAATGTAAACTTAATACTTGAATTATATCACTATCAACTTACACCTGCATAGATTCCATTGCAAAACTATTACAGAACTAGGTCAAACAATAAATAAAAATGCCAAATTTCGCGTTCGCTCAATAAGTCGATACCAGTAACTGCGGTAACTCGCGCTTTGCCAGAATGTTATCAAACTGCCAAAAGCTGGGCACGAAGTAATTGCTGTGGGCATTGTTCGGTTTTTTCAGCAGCTAAACAAAGGTTAATACCCTGTGTAACGACAGAACGTTGCTTTGAAAATATTTTGTTAAATTGAAAAATATTAGAAGGAACAATTTTGGGATAAGCGTTGTCATGTAATATCATGTTATTGGCCAATATGAGTAATTTTGTAACTGACAGGCACATATACACACACAATTGAAACTATTTGGTGTAAGAAGCTGAAATTAGGCGTAAAAATGTAAAAATCACTTGAGAAGTGCAGATTATTGTCCCACGGATGCGGCAAAAACCTAAATTCTGTTCTACATTATCTGATTTTTTAACCACCATAATGCAAAATAGTTATTTTGTTGTTTTTCATAACCTCAAGTCACGAGTACCCTCAACCAATAAACATGAATTAAGGATATCAAAAAAGCAAATGAAGCAATAGTGATGTGTCAGGTCCATAAAAAAAGAGATCCGTAATCTCAGCCCTTTCCGGAAAGAGGCCTGATTTTATGTATGTATGTATTTTTTTTCATAAACTATATGATCTAAAAACCCTAACTAACCTGTACACAGGGTCGTCATCTCGATACCAGACGACAAGCAGCACGCTGTCGTTCTTCTGCGGGGGTCTGGAGTCGCAAGGCAGGTCCGCCTCGCCGCCCACCACCGATGGTACCCGTGTTACTGTGCCCGTCACCAGAGATATCGGGCTTCCTGAGGACAATAGAAAAAAGTAATAGGTAAATCTCCCGACTTAAAAGCGCCCGTCTTAACCATTCGTATATCACCACTTTAAATAATGATTGAATAAGGATTAAAAAACTATGATAAAGGTCGAAAAGGCCACAATTAACACGTAGGATTTAGTTGGCTGACCGGTGTAAAGTGGGTGGATATGCAATTTATACATTTAACCGACTGATTTATTAAATGTCTATGTCTTATTTTTACACTTTTCCCTTAGCTCTTTAAGAAAAATGGACACAAATATAAAATATGCATGTATATGTATAGGTACCAATATGGTGTGAAAATTATATTTTAGAAATTAAATGAATAAAAATATATTTTTCAATATATTAATATTATAGATAAATCGTATAAGCTGCGATAAGACTCATGAAATTATGATGCGAGAGTTGCTTAAAAAAGTTAGAGTTCGTTATTTCGAAATCAACAAAAAATATTCCTCGCACCTCAGCCTCGCACAATATGGAAAAGGGAAAATATATACTGACGCTGATGAGACTTTACGTACAAATAATGAACTGTAAAATTCGAAATTTTGACGTATTCGAATCGGAAAAATGAATTTAAATTGCCGCATAAACGATATGGAAACGAGAGCCGCGGTTTTGATCTATGTTCGGTACATGGCAAAGGTACTACGTAGTATTTCTAACAACGATTTTTATAAAATATACAGGTTGTAACAAAAGGGGTTTGTTAAGCAAACGCAACGCAAAAGCTATGAAAATAGCCCACTACATAGAAACAAAATTTGAGACTGGAAATTAGAAGTTTATTTTTCAACATGTGAATAATCTCTATAGTAAGCTACCCTTTTGTAATACCCTGTGGTCTCATCTTTTGACTGGTGTTAAAAATCCTCCTAATGGATGGACTAGATACTCGTAGAAGACATATTTCAACTATTTCATGTCCCTCATGCTCAGCATCATTGCCAAATCTCACTAATATTATAAAGGCGAAAGTTTGTAAGTATAGATGGATGTCACTCTTTCACGTAAAAACGGCTAGAGCGATTTCAATAAAATTTGGTATGGAGTTAGCTGACACCGGATTAACACATAGGCTACTTTTTATCCCGGAAAAATATTTTATCCCATAAAATTTTTACATTTTGTTTTTTCTGCAGTCCACGCGGGCGAAGTCGCGGGCGTCTACTAGTCATTAATTAAACTACTGCGAATAAAATAATTGCTTTGGTCCTTTCGTACATCTGATAATTATTTAGGTGCCGCAACCTTTTCTGAAATTATGAATTCGCTCCACCCATTACCACTTCATGGTAGTGGTTCTCTGTATTATACTGCGCAGTCTCCATCCTGCGCCAGCCCCCCTAGCATTACCACGCATCGTGGATATCGTATCGTCTCTATACAAAATTCAACATGGCGGCTATATTTATCGTATTTTGACAGGTTAAATGTCGATTTTTTTTTCACACACTACACAACACATTAACCTAGTCCCACATTAAGATCCCTAAGGTCTTGTGTCGTGGGTACTAAGCAACGGTATATAAATACATAGATAAGTATAGAAACATCCATGACTCGAAAACAAACATCGATATTCATCAAGTCAATGTTTGCACCTACCGGGATTCGAACCCAGGACCTATGGCGTCGCAGGTTGGCAATTGGTTTATTATATCGTGTTTCGCAGATCATGCTACTTGGGCAAATCTCTCTGTGGTCATATCGGCTTTTGTCCCATCGGACTATGAGAGTAACGGAATAAGAGAGTGCATATGTGTTTGCGCACGCACTTGTACACTGTACCTTATATCTCCTGCGCACCTGGCTAATCTCCGTGGATTGGCCTTGACCAAAATACGGTAAAAAAAGGACATTATTATTATTAGTTTTCATTAGCTACATTGATTTATCGGAGCTCGCTATAATTTCTACTCCGTGGTTCAGTAGCTTTTTACTGGCTATGGTAAATGGATAAGCCAGATGTGTTGGCCGAAGCGACATGACAAATTATCCCGTGTAACATGACACGTGACAAGAAGATTTGCCACCTTTTATTATGGAATGACCCCTAAAAAAGGGATATATTTTGCGTGCGCTTTTTTTAGTGTACGAAATACGTTTGAGGAAGGAAGCGCTCATGGAATCATGTTGTCCGTCTGTCTGTCATGTTTACTCTGAGATTAATCTATTTTGTATCTTTCAAGTTGTAAAATGTTTGTACCTATTTGAGAAATAACTACTGTAATAGCTTTTATTTATACTTGTACAGGGAAATTTTATACAAAACGACAGTTTATGTTAATGCAGCAATAGTTGTTTTTGTACATAGTATAATTACTGACATATTTACTGAAAAAAAAACCATTATAATTTTCGTGAGAATTATGCATAATGTTTATGTTTAAAACATTGCCATATTTTATAATGTGCACTTTCCGTGAACTTTATTCCTTAAAAGTCGACCAGTGCCACTCGAAGTATACTACTCAGGGGTATCGTAAAAGCCATTTCGAAATTTAATGACCACGTAATGTACAATTGTAGGCCAGCAGAAATATGCCTACTAAAATACGGTAGTTTATTACACTCAAGATAGTCTCATAACAGTTTTTACGATCACACTATGAATGGTATTCATACGGTGGTAGTAAACAGTTGAAGCAGGCATCACGCGCTTCTAAGGTTAGACTCTATATTATATGGTTAATGTAATATTACTTTTTAATATCAAAATTTGACATTGGACAAGCGAAGTTTGTTATCACGACCAATCGTCGTCGTCAGCCTATTACAGTCCACTGCTGGACGTAGGCTTCCCCTAGGGCGTGCCACGCCAAAATGCTTGATCTCCCGTTTTTGGCATCCAGTCACTACCCAGCCGCTCTTTTTAAGTCATCGGTCCATCTGGGCGGAGGGTGTCCAACGCTACGCTTGCTGAGGCGTGGTCTCCATTCGAGAACCTGCTTACTCCACTCTATGACAAAATATGTGAGCAGCCCACTGCTACTTCGATTTGCTAAATTTCGAAACCACGGCTGTCACTTTGGTCTTCTGCAGGTTAATCTTATTTCGTACTTTGTCTATTACGACGAATGGGAAGCCTTACTTGACACGTAGGCCGGTGTCAATGTGGAATGATGTTTCATTGGCTCTATCATAATCTCTATTGAAGATTCAAATATATTTATCGGCCAACCGTAAGATGGTAGGGTATTCATAAACTGTTTTTGTTGTGAAAGTGAGACTTATAATTTAAAAAGTAAATGAAATTGTATTAGGCGTTACAATTCGGAAGTTCAAACATTCACTATGGGTGCGCCCACCACCGGGCCCTAGACACTCCACTGACCTTCGGATCTAATCGGAGATAATCTACATATATTTCGCCAACAACCGTGGCATCCTCAGGATTATAGAAATTAGTGGTTTACTAATTTACTAAACATATATGTAGATTATTTATCTAGTTTTTGATTTCGGAATAGTGCAATGTAAAGTCTTGCATGCTAGGTGCTCGGGTCTGGTTTCTCGTGGCGATTGTAGTTAGTGCAAGTGCCTGTTGTCGCAGTTATGAGTTATCAGATCCGAGGGTCAGTGGAGAGTGTAGAGCCCGGTGGTGGGCGCACCCATAGCGAATTTAGAAAGTTAAAATTTAATAATAAAACAAGCTATATTACAGTACCTAGTCATATAAGATCCAAACTAGAACTTTCCCGTTTTATAATAACAACCCAGGGAATATGTGGGACAAGACTAAGCAGTGTTTATACGAAAGCCGCAAACCCGAGATATTTCAAATAGCATTAGCTTAGAACGGGGTGAAATCCTCGAGGCTATGGTACGATTCATACGATGTAGCGGAGAGGCTAGATTACTTTTTTTTTGCTTTTTTTACGAAAATTTTTAGTAAGTATATGCTTATACGAGTATATGCTTTATTGCGCAGTGAAATGTTATGAAATTAAAAATGATCAATTATGTGCTCAAAAAATTACCCAAATTATAAATAATAATTTATTACACCAGAAATATGTTTTCCAAAAATATGTCATGAAGGACAATCATATTGATGGGTTGTTTATTGACAAAAATACACAAATTATAAAATATCACGTTATTACAAATACTAACTACATTATATAAAACTAAAAACTAAATTAATCTACATGAATATTTTTATTAATATTAATTAAAAATGTGACACGTCACCTACGAAGTTTTCGAGTACGGGTGTTATTTTACGCTGTGTTATTCCAAAGAGGGTTTGGATGTGATATATTTATTGATTTAATTAATCCGAATGTGACTTCTAAAAAAAGCGAAAACTTTTCAATAAAATGATTAAATAAAATCTTAAAGACAAAATTTACGAAATCTTAAAATATCATATCGCTCATAACTCACACTCACACTATTCTGCAAAAAAAAAGGACAATGGCATTTTACGGACTCGAGCTGACTTTGTGCGACACGCACACCTGGTCAAGCAAAACCTTATTCACTTATGGAATTTACATGATATGGTTACAGCTAGTTTATGAAGCAAAATTCTCACATGCTCGGTAAGTATACAGTGGTGGGTATAGGTAACAGAGGTGTATATTAAACAAAATACTACGAGAACAGCGCACTATAGAAAACCTATTCACAAAATGTGAGACTCGAAATGCTATGTTTTTTCCAGATTGTGTGGAAAATACCTTAATAACTTAGGGATATTCATTCACACAATCATTAAATTAAACATATTATTATAATATCTAGTCTCAATATTTGTAGACAGATATAAATTGGGCTTCTATTATAGAAATCAGTTTAACATATCGCTTTTTTACACCCTATAGAATATAGTCCATTTAAATATGCAACACGTTCGTTTAATTATGAATGGAAATAGGTACTGCTACGTTAAAATTTCTTTATTTTTATTTATTGACATTGCAAGATTGATTCGAATAAAATATTATTTTATTATTTGTTTATAGATTGTTTTATTTACGTCATAGCAGAGAAATTGACAATTTCAACGTTTTTATCTTGAAACAAATTTATTTACCTTTACAAGCGTTCGTAATAAATTGCTATTTTAAATGTAAGAACACTAGCACGTGTCATTTTTGTTTTATATGTTAATTACATAACTATTAAGACTCGCTTGTATGCTAGGATCTGATGCAAGTACTTTGTGAAATACAATTATTTATATTTGATATAAGTAAAGTATCCTCTCTCTCTCTCTCTCTCTCTCTTCGTAACCAGTTGTTAGTTTGAGAATTTGTGCCCGAAGAGCAGCGGTAGGCTCACCGCTTTTGACGTCGAACTAGTGAAAGTTTGGTGCCTTTATAGTTCAACACTTTTGGGTTTCTATAAAATTCACCGGAAATAATACCACGAAACAAAACCAAATAGTGGTGCGGGTCGTAGCATGCTACGGATCTGCGTAGCGCGCTACGAATTGCACGAATTCCAATCTACAACGTAAAGAACCTTCAGCTATCAGGTTTTTTAGGAAAGCGGCTTTGGAGAAACATTTGATGTATTGACAAAGTAAAGATACCGGTAAGTATGTTTTCGCGCGGCCGCTATATGACGGCACCGTTATCCTAGGAAACTACAACTCTAGACTCTTGCTTACTTTTAAATTTAGCTTTGGTTTTATATATTAACCTTTTAAATATATTTATTCACAAAAACGACTGGCATTTTCATAAAAAGACTTCGAACATTTCCATTCAATATTTAACAAGTCAAACAGACTCGAGCATGTCTTTCGTTGTTTCGAAACACAAACTCGCGTATCGCATGCCACCCAGGAATTAATGAAAAATGGCTTATGCGTAGTCAAAACACACCCCCAGGTCCATTAACAAGTATTATTGATGATGTAAGGCGGGGTCGCGGCAATTTTGGCCCAATGAAAAGTGAAAACCATTATTAAAAGATATTTATGCGTGTTCGCCTTTGAAACTTTCATTATGTGCTTCAAAATTTATTCCATGGCACTTAGAATAACGCCTGTTTATGCGTCCATAGTACTTATTAAAAGGCTTGACCTCGATATTTTAAACGTTAAAGTATACAGGGTATTTTTTGTCGTCAAGGTTTCCGAATACTACGCGTTATCCTCATCATCGCGAACATTTTTTCTCCATGGAAGCATACCTGGAGCGTGTCTGGTTTCCAAGATATTAGGGTCCAAAATTGAGTTATCAGATTGCATTTTTAGAAAAGGATTTCTCGAAATTCCCACGGGAACTGGAATTTAAAAAAATCTGATATTTGAAATCAAATTAAATATTTATTTGCCAACCAGTGTATACAAAATACAATAAATAAAATATCTCCACCTAGTCACCTTTTTCAGATATTGCAAAATTATATGCATAAGTAAGTATATTGAAATAAATAAATAACTTAAAATTAACAACACATTAGTTAGACGGATACCCATCAGACAGATAGGTACTCATTTACAGAGTAAAAACATCTTTCATTCAGGTAGTTTTTTAAATTTATTAAGAAAGGTTTACACGGACGAGGTCGTGAAAATTGGGAGCGTAAGTTCAATCCCAGTCACGGGCCCGTACCACTAACTGAGTTATTTCATGTACGGATTTTCTAAAATTTACACTTAGCTATACCCGAGGAGGGTTGGCGTCAGGCAGGCAGCCGGCCGCAATACAAATGTCAAATCTGTGGAAATATGAATTTCGAAAGAAACCATATTGCGCCGACCCCATGAATAATGCATAAATAAGGGCAGAGAGATGATGGTACGAACGAAGTCGTGGCTTAGTTTTTTACATGCTTATAGCTTTGTAAGTGAGAATGTTCTGTTAATATAATGTCCAATTAGTCCAATTCCCGACAACTGGAAACGGCAGTTATAACGGCATATGATTTGCACTAGTAAAGCTGAAGCAATGCCATCGTAAAAATTAACAACAAAAAAGTCCTTATTTATCCAAAAAGTGGGCTCCGAAGAAATAAGCCTTGACTACATAAAACATCATTTATATTTTTAGTTTGAGATAATTTTGGCCATTACTTTCTTAAAAGCCAATAATGATTAATGGTAATTCACGTTCATAATATGTAAAATATTCAGTAAAATAACAGAGAAATAGATAACTATTTATTTAAAGCTTCCAGAAAATGGTGGATTGAAGACAATTAATTTAGATAGCAACTGAGGTTCGAATCCCGATCGTGGCAAACATTGAGATGTAAAAAATATTTGGATCTTTTCATATTATCCAATACACAATAAGTGTTCTAGCTTATTATAAGCCCGAGTTTAATCCAAGCATAGTGTTTACAACTGAAACTAATTCTTTAAATATAAATATCCAAATATAAATGTCACCAACCCGCCTGCCCAGCGTGGTGACTATGGGCAAATACCCCCTATGACAGTCTTATGGCGTGCCATGGGAGAGGCCTACGTCCAGCAGTGGACTGCAATAGGCTGATGATGGTGATAATGATCACATACACATCAGCCTATTGCAGCCCACTGCTGGACGTAGGCCTCATCGCACGCTACAAGGCAGGTTTTTGCCCATAGTCACCACGACTCAGAAATCAATATCAATTATTTGCGCCGTTTGGCGTGGAGACGCTGGGCCCTTGGGGACCAGCGGCGCTCCAATTCTATAAGGACCTGGCCGGGCGGCTCGTGGAGTCCACACGTGACCAAAATGCTGGCTGCTACTTAGGCCAAAGAATAAGTATAGCAATCAAGCGCGGCAACGCAGCCAGCATTTTGGGCACGCTACCTGATAACGGAGATCGGTTGACCATCCTGTAAAACCGGAACTAGTCGACCGATCTACCATATACACGCTAGCCCTAAGTAGTTTTTAACTTCTATATAGGTATATTAATTAAATGAACTTCTTTTGAATGATATCAATTAATAGCTTCAATGTTTGTAATTTGTGTATGTATTCGCATGGAGCATTAAATCTTTGACATCATTAGGGGCCTATTTTTCCAAACGTTAGATCGCCTATCTGAAGAGTAAAGTTGATGCCGTCTCTATTATGATCAAATTTTAGAGAAAGACAGCATCAACTTTATTTTTCTGATAGGCTATTCGACTTTTGGAAAAATCGGCCCTAAACAAATCAATCATATATAATTAGAACAATTTTTACCGTATACATCCATTGTCAAACCAACCCACCTGTCCAAATAATTCCCGAACCCAATATTATGACGTCACAACAACACGACTAATTGACAATGAGCGATCGCGGAGTTGATAAATAACTATGACCTCAACAGGCGGGCTACAGAACTTGACAACTGTGTGGTTTTTGTGGTCTAGCAATGCCATTGACGAAACGCATAGAGGAGGTGACCTAATATACTTGTAGATAGTTTACAGAAAAATTGTAGAATAAAATATCTTATATAAAAAGTGCACGAAGGCAAAAATGAGTACTAAAAGTATCATGTATAGAGACACTTTTTGTACCTTTTTGTTTTTACTTTTTGTAACTTTTTTTTACTATAAATATTTATTTTATAACTAGCTGTTGCCAGCAGGTCTGCTTCATTGGTACAGGCCCGTGACTGGGATCGAACTTACGCTTCCCGCTTGGAAGGTGCACGTCTTAACCACTGGGCTATCAATCGCTGTTGCGAAGATCGTGGGCGGAAGGGTAGACTCGATGGTAAGCAAATGTGAGCCTGTTCATTGTGCGCTGCGTAGTCTACATTAGCTGTCGTGTCGCGGGTCTACATTAATCGCTTATCCTCTTAGACCTTCGTTCGTAAGTAATACACGTACATTTAAATCTAGATGCTGAATGAGATTTATGCAAAGTGAATGCAGATTTCTATTGAGGAATCGCCCGCCACCGGGCCCTATACCCTCCGCTGACCCTCGGATCTGCCGACTCATGATCACGAACACAAGACACTACAGTCGCAACGAGAAGCCAGATCCAAGCACCTAGCATGCAACCATAAATACATAGCTGCTAATCCGAAAACCAATTAAAATTTTAATCGACATATGTTTCGCCAACACCCGTGGCATCATCAGGATTAGTTTTCCATGTTAGTTCTATCCACCGAACCAACTAGTTAGGTCAGCGGAGGGTATAGGGCCCGGTGGCGGGCGATCCCTCAATAGAGATTTGAACTTCCGAATAGTGACGCCTGATACAATTCAATATTGAATGCAGATTATTTTTGGTTGTTTGTTTGATATCTATTTGAGTACAGGCCTAATCAAATAAGGCCCCATTTTTCCAAACGTCCGATAGTCTATCAGAGGAATAAACTTGATGCTGTCTTTCTCTAAAACTTGATTATAATAGAGACAGCATCAACTTTATTCCCTTGATAGGCTATCTGACGTTTTGGAAAAATCGGCCCTAAGTCAACAATCTACTATTAATAAAAGACTAATTTGATTGCACTTTTAATATTATGGTTGAAAGGTATTTTAAATAATTGAAAACACCTTTCTATTATGTTTTGATACCTACTTTAAGGGTCTTTAAGTATATTCATGTATCTTATTACGAGACTGCTTCAGACGGAGGGTTATGTTTTTTTAACATTATTTTTATTTATTATGATATATAAACATACGTCATACTATGACTAGGCAATATAAAAGCATGTCATCATAAAAAGGCATATGAATAGCTCCAAACTACATCTACTGAATGACTCGGTAATAGTTCCTATTCGATTCATTAACCGGTATCCGATCTAAGAAAGTTAAGTGGGCAAGTAATAAAACTAATAAATAAATACACAAAGCGAACAAAGCTAAGAAGTTAGCACATAATATACTTACAGAGATAAACTTTTCTACGCCTTTAAAGTTTAAGCATTATTATTACTCGAAAAAGTTTTTTAGTACAGCAAAAGTGTCGTAAACGGTAATGCATGTTAGAAAAGTTTGAAGAATTTCACTTTAGCTCAGTTTGCACAAGGTAAGCTTTGCTCTTAGAAAAAAATTAATTAATTTCACACAAAATAAAACATAGGATTTTCCTGAATTTGGAAGTAGTCAATAAAGTTTGTCTCAATGCCACTTGTACAGTCTTTAATTAACTAGAAACTAGCCGCGGTGTCATTGGTCGTTGAATAAAGATTTAATCATTTTCAACTATTTTAAAATGAAATAACTCAAACAGAACATAAGAATAACATTGGCTCACCTTCGAGGGAAAATTTACTTTGTGCTCAAAGTATAAGTAAGATTCAATGCTGTGTGGTGTCGGGAAAGTAGGAAGAACAGCACCATCCCAAGTAAACCCATTTTCGGGTGGTGGGCAGATGCAATGTGCGGCTATCATAAACATTTTACTGAAAACACATGCATCCTGCGCTAATGCGGTGCTTCACTGGATTAATCAGCAGTATCCACTCCCACATATGTCGTAAGAGTTCCTTTTTAGTTAGGTGACCTTTTCCTGCTATACTAAACGTGGCTATACCGTGTGCTCGGGCTATCCCATTTTGCTTACAAAGCCATGTAAATGTATGAAAATCACTGTTGCTATGTTGCCAAAGGTCTTCTCACATGGAGACAAAAACCCCCATTTGAAAAATTTAAAATCTAGTTAAATATTGAATCAGAGTTTGTATTGCAAACGTAACTACCAAAGCCTCATAAGAGAATAGCCTTTAGACAAAGTTTGATGTAGTCTGACGAACATAATAGCTTTCGTCCCACGAATTCGGGCAGTTAAGCACTGTGTTAACTTCAAATACGGAGTAACTCTACACTTGTTACCGCAGGGCTTAATTCCTACTAATTTGGATCAATAGCTACTCAAATGGATTTATAGTTGTTCACTCAGCGTTGTGGGTATTTAATCCTATAATATAGAGTATCCCCGAAATGTTCTGCCAAAATTTAATTACAAATTCCCGATGGACTGTTTTATCCTCAATGTAGGTTATAACCTAATTGAAGGAAAATAAAAATATAGGTGAAGGTGAATTGTTTATGAAGTAAAAATAACAAAAAAAAAATTAGAATAACAAATTAGATAACGGAGTGTTTTGTGCCAATAAGGAAAGCCTCCTCTTCCTCCCTCGGGGCAGAAGCTTCCGAAAAGCCGATCTTCGAGATCAAGTATCAGGAAGTCAGAAAATAATATTAACATAAAAGTACGAGTGTCATTAATACCTTAAAATAGAAAATGTAATTTTATTATAATTCAGGGATGGAGGGATCAGGCGCAGGACCAACGGTTTTACGTGCTTTCCGAGGCACGAGCTAAGTGACAATTCTACAACATTAAAATCTGTACATGAAATAAATTCATTGGTACAGGCCCGTGACTGGGATCGAACTTACGCCTCCCGCTTGGAAGGTGCACGTCTTAACCACTGGGCTATCACTAATGTATTGTAATGCCATGGAAGTGTCAAGGACTGGAATTATGAGGCACCGAAAAGTCTAATGGTGCATCGAAACTGTTAGTATTAGATTAGCACTCTATGTCTACATCTTATTCCTCTAAAACGGATAAATTTTCCTATTTAAATTCAAAATTTAAACTTAAACCGATCTATCACTTAATTGGTCATCTTGGTGTTTATTCCATTTTTCAAGTAGGAAATCTTCTGAGTGCCTCTAATCTAATTTTAGAACAATTGTCCAGGCACTTCGATCAACATTTTTAGCAATAAGCAGTTGCTTCACCAAGGGGCGGTCTACTATCGACGCGGGAGTTGAGTTGTCAAGACACATTGTCGACGCTTGGGAGGAGTAATGACGCATGGATTTCTGTGACTTGTCAAAAGCGTTTGATTGTGTCCACCATGAAATTTTAATTCGAAAATTAGAACATTATGGTATACGGGTGGGGCCCTCTACTCTGATGTCCTATTTGAACGATAGGATTCAGAAGGTAGATGTGAACGGAAAACGATCACCGGGATCGCGCGTCACAATAGGTGTCCCACAAGTTTAATCCTTGTCCGTTTTTTTCCGTATTTATATAAATGATTTGCATACTTTGAGGGTAATGAGCATGAAATGTATTGTTTGCGATGACACCTCCTTACTATTTAAAGTAAAGAGGCAGCTACTTATGACGTGGTGAACAGGCTCTCTCTAAAGTTTTTGGTTTATATAAATTTGTCCTTAATAGTGGAAAACGAAATTTAATAAAAATTTTCTACTCCCAACGGAAACAAGTTAGAACTGATGTTTACATAGGCGACAAGAGACTGGATCAAGTGGATTGACTTTCTTGGGCATAACTTTGGATGCCAAATTACAATGGGGTCTCACATTAAAAACTAAGTAAGAAACTTAGTCTGCAGCCTAGCGTTAAGAGAATTCTGTCTACTGAGCGAGACTGCTAAATTTTTATTTAGCAATTTCCATAGTATAATGACATCCGCAGCTTGGCAATATTTATCTTACAAAAAGGAATTCTAAACTTAGGGTCCAGGTTACATTACGTGAGAAATTTAAAGAATTGAATATAATGACTTTAGCTTCGAATTATATTTATGAAAATTTATTATATGTTCATAAGAATTTAGATAAATTTAATAAAAATGTCTGATGTGCACAAAATAAATACAAGAGGTTAAGTTGTTGCTCATGTGTCAAAGTCAGTAAATCATTCATGGGTCATGTATACTTTTCTACAAAAGCTTCCAGATACACTACAAAGTGGCTTGTTACCTATCTGTAAATTTAAAAACATTGTGAAGAAAAAACTTGCATGAAAGAATATTATACAGTATTAGGAATATTTAAATGATAGCGAGCCATGGAAGTGAATTGTTCTAGCATTCCCAAGTTACGCAATCTATGTTTTACTTTTAATTTAGCTTAGTAGGTATAGTTAATATGTGTGGTGAATGTGACCAGAAGCGCTATAGTGTATCATGCGTGACTTCTTCATTCAAATGTTATTACCAGCTATAGGTATTATATACTCGTATTTAAGTTCTGAATGACACGTTAGCTCTTCTATTCACATTTTACCGTCGACTTGTACTATTGTACACAAATATATATTTTTTTATATTTTATAGTTAGTTTAGTAGATACTTATTTGACATTGACTTCTACTCTGTGTACACATTTTTATTTTTTATTTATACAGTTTAAATTTGACATGGACCTGTACTTACTTTGTGTAAGTGGGTATGTAATTTATATGAATTTAAATTAATTATGTTATGATAATTGAATTTATACACACTAAATGAGTTAAGTGTTACTATCTGATATCTTATCCAATGTAAGATTCTTTTGTTAATATGTTACTTAGTTTTGACTGTGTCGCTGGGAGTTTTCTTGCTATTTCTTCTTCCAAGCAGTGACACTTCACTGAGATAGTGTAACAGTAATAGTAGAATCATGCGGTGTGTCAGACCTAATGTTGGTTTTGCCATAAAGGAGAACTGAGTAGCAGCTCTTCTGAATTTCGTCTTTAGGCGACCTTAACTCTTATTAGCTCCACGTTGGTGGCTATTAAGCCCTGAATCGCTAACTTATGCCTGACAGACCGTAACAAATCGCACCTTGGGGTGGTAACGTTGCCAAAGCAAAAGCTTTGCGATTTATTTATTTTTGGGTTGTTTAAATTCACCTCCTTTTTTGTTTGGTAGCGGTTTCATTTTTGGGGTGCGAACATAGAAAGTAACATATAATTAGACAATCGACAAAAGTGTTAATGCTTTCATATCGAATAAATGATTTTGATTTTGAATTTGAAACGAATTCCATTTTTCATAAAATAGTGCCTCTAATCATCAGTTGCTAAACCTAAAACTTGTAATAAAATATTAAGCACCAAATTTTCTCCCTACTCCCACTAAGTACCCAAACAATATATGTTTTTTCCCATTGATCGTGCGCTGTTACTTACAGGCAGTTTTTGATATAAATTTCGTGTCGGTGCATGATCTATTATTGTTACGTTTGCTTTACCAAAGCGACTGTGAGCTAAACTTTGCAATAGTATTGATCCTTGGCTAGGACTCTGTACCTATAATTAGTCCATGTGTGTTGGCTTGCGTGTGGAGCACGTCGCATGCTACCAATATTCATTTGTTCGCACATTGTTTTTTTTAATGTTACCAGAATTACTTTATTATAGGTAATTTGTAGGTTATATATTGGTTTTACTAGAACTACTGATAGTTGTAGTACGCTACTAGTAAGATATAGACACCCACGACTTCGTCCGCGTACGAGAGAATATTCCCTATTCTCGTTGGAATTTCGTTAAATTTTCGCATGTCTTCTAGTCATAATCTACCGTTCTGCCAAATTTCATCTTCACTGGTATAGTAATTTTGTAGATTTCGTGAGGAGTAAGTGAGTAAGGAAACTTAATATATACCTACTTTATAACCTACACCTAAAGTTGCTATCGTAAGAGGTCATTAAGGGTTTTCGGGAGGTGACCAGCTGCGCCTCCCGTGTTGACAACATATTATTTGAAAACAAAAGCCCGCATGCCCAGCGTGGTGACCTATGCAGTAGCCTTGTGGTGTACCTAGGGGCCTCTATACATAGGACTTCAAATAGGCTAACTAAGGGAAAAGGGGTGATTTATACACTTCTGCCTAACCTCTTAGGGAATGACGAGCAAATAGTATCAAAGCTTTATAAAAACCAAACGATCATGTAACACATACTAGAAACGTTCACCTGGTTCTTATACCGCAAATTTATTCATCAGCGGAGACAAGCTTGCTTGTGCCTGTGAATATGAGTGTAAAATTCCTAGTAGATACTTAAAGTTAATGAAATGCTGAAAAGGTACAATGTACAAATACACAAAATATATTACCCCTCATTCAATCAGCGGTATAAATTTCAAGAGCTAATGTAACATATAGGAGTCCAATTATCTAAAATACATTATAATATAGGTAGTATTAATGCTAATGGAAGTATGTACTCGTATGGCGTAGTAATAAATTTACAAAAGTAATATTTTTTAAAATCTATCCAATGCCCCATTTCAATAATTACTTACTAATTAATTTAATTAGTTTACTTAAAAAGGTAAGATTGCAATTTCGAAACCGTGTTTTATCTATAATTTTCTTATTCATTTTAAAGTGACGAGAATATAAAGTTGTATTAATAGCATATACCTACACTTTACTAGATAAGATGATCTCCGACCGTATTTCGGCCAAGGCAACCAATCTCTACGGAGATTGGTCAGGTACGCAGGAGATATTATAGTGCACAAGTGTGTGCACAAACACAGATGTACTCTCTATTCCGTTACTCTCATAGTCCAATGGGACGGACACGGATATATATATATATACATAGGTAACTGCTAATGCTACGTAAGCATTAAGTTCGCCCTTGAGTCTTATGTAGTTCAATAAAGAATTTATACTATCGGTACATCATATTATGAAAATTTAAAGTAAATTAATTTATTTATTTATCGACATTAAATATTTACAAAAAGGTAGATATTTCTATAAGTAAATTAATTGTAACTGTAAGGTAAAAGAACCTGACACCTTTAAGTTTACAGTGACATGGGTACAATATACTCTCGTCCATGCCCAATACAGCCTATTCTTTCCCGGACTTAAAAGAAACAAGAGCAATAATGAAACAGCAATATAAAAGTTTTCTATAGTAATTTGCTTTTCCTCAGACGCAATACATTACGCCATAAGTACAAGTACATTGCGCGATGGAGAAAGCAAATTTTGATCCTAGGGGTGATATAATGCAAATTTCTTCAGATTTTCTTTTCAAATCAAAATCAAATTACTGAACATTTTGTACTTGAGATATCAGGGGAATAGCAGAATAATTATAATAAGATTGCGAAGTCTATTTTAGTTAATTACAGAAAAGCTCCAAATGGGAGGGAATTTACCAAATACGCCATTCATTTTTATATATTTATTAATGCATATTATAATATAAGCATATTATTTTTCGGCCGACATTGATAGTTCACGCGCAAAACATAATATGTAAATATTGCTCGTGGTGCCGGCAGAGTAGGAGTTGTACCACCCCTCCCCGCCCGTGGGTATCGTACGAGGCAATTAAGGATTTCCGGGAGGTGGGCGCCTCCCGTACTGACAATTTAGTCCGAAAATCACACTGCGGCACCAACCCGCCTGCCCAGCATGGTGACTATGGACAAAAGCCTTGGCAGTGGCCTTGTAGCGTGCCCTGGGGAGGCCTACGTCCAGCAGTGGACTGCAATAGGCTGAAGAAGACTCACTGGAGACCATCAACATGAAAACGATCGATAACATTAAAATTCCCAGATTCATCATAACAATTTATCAGATCGTTAATATGAAGAAGTTACGGGTATTCATCACAATTCTCGTTACGTTTGTAGCATTAAGCTCGACAAAACTCACATCATTTGTTCAGTTAGTCTCGTCCGCGGAAGAAGGACCAAAAGGAGGTATCTATAAGGTGCTCATAGAGCACAAACGCGCTAAATTAAGGTTTCCTTTGGTTTTGAGGTTGATTCGATCGAGAAATAATGTTAGTATCTTGTCTTAGCTATTTGTTCTAAGTCATTCGAACTTTCGCCAGAATGTTCGCCTGAGAGTTATTATCTTTTTTTTTGACTATCGCATCTCTCATTTATTCTAGATTCATGATCTCGTCTACGTGCTCATTACAACTCCGTTACATTCAGTTCTTTCGGGTTCCTCTAGAGGAATAAATTTGAATGTTTTTGCATACGGTGATATAAATATTTACATATATTTATTTATATTAATGTGTTTAATCTTGAGTTTGTAGGGATGGATACCAAAACAATTGAACGGATTTTGATGAAACTTGACGGTTTTTTAGCTTAAGCCTACAGTTTAGTATTGTGGTACGTCCAATATACATCCTACTTATATTATAAACGCAAAAGTTTGTGAGGATGACCATGTACGTTAGTTGCTCTTTCACGCAAAAATGATGAAAATGTTTTGATGAAACTTCCCAATAACAAAGGGTGTAATAGAAAGGGTATGTTAAGCGAAAAGCTATGTTACCGAAAACCTATTTCCAAAATTTGAGACTCGAAATCACATTTATTTATTTTTCAAGATCGTATAATTCCTGAGTTGTTTAGGAATTATCCATACCATTTGGAAAAATAAACATGTGATTCGAGTCTGAAATTTTGTGGGTAAGTTAATTTTAGTGGGCTATTTGCATAGCTTTTCGCTTAATATACCCCTTTTGTTACACCCTGTATAGCTTATATCCCGGGTGAATATTTTAATCGCGGATGATTTCGACGTTTTGTTTTTCTACAGCCCACTAGTACACAATATATTTTGGTTAAACACCAGTATCCTAACAAACTCAGCTATACTCGTAATTGTACAGGTATCACTATACATGCATATATATGTATACAAGGCCGTGTTTAGAAAATTGAGTAGATAGAACTGGCATCATAAAGGAGATGCCACATTCACGTTCATAACGGGGACAGACATTAATGATTAATAGGTAGTTTCTAGCTTATCGCCTAGTTCTTACGATATGCACGGAAGAGCATGCAGCTGATGTGTTCTAGTAAACAATACTTTCGACAATAATTTATTTAATAGAAAAAATATAATGATAAAAAAAAATACTTACCTCAACCTATGTAATAAATACCATCAGCACTTTTATAAAACGCATCGGTTTTCACATCAAAAAGTTTTTCAACTTGGCGGAATTTTTCCGCATATTCCCGTCCATTTCCATACCGTTCATAGCCATCATCCGGGACTGAAATATGAAATATAATGCTCACTAATGATCCCCTCACATCCACCTGCTGTGTCCAAGCCATGAAGGAATAATGAAATAGAGGTGTCTTAATGACGTTTGTTCGTAGAAAAATGGTTTTTCATTGCGCATCCACACCGCAGTCACTTTTGTTGGTTAACGTATCCAAATGTTACAGAGATTCATAAACATCCGATAAAAAGGTTATTTTTACCTGACTGCACCAGAAGATGGATTATGTTTTTCGAGTGTAGTATGTACCTATGTGGTGGGGGTGGCTCACCGATTGCATGTCACTCAGAGAGCTATGGAAAGGTCAATGCTCGGAATCTCGCTAATGGACAAAGTCCGAAATGAGATTAGCAGAAGACTAAAGTGACAGACATAGTCTCGAAATGGAAATGGACGGCAGACTGAAGTGGCAGTTGCCAGGCCACATCTGTCGTAGAACCGATGCACGGTGGAGTAAGCGGGTTCTCAAATGGAGACCGCGCCTCGGTAAGCGTAGCGTTGGGCACCCTCCGGCCAGATGGACCGATGACTTAAAGAGGACGGCTGGTAGTGACAGGATGGCAAAAACGGGAGATCGAGCCATGTGGCGTACTCTGAGGTAGGCCTACGTCCAGCAGTGGACTGTATAGACTGACGACGATGTACCTATATAGTTTTATAGTACGCTCAATTGATCCATCTCGGTCTACAATGATTACAGCATCTCCTCCCTATTGTTTCTTTAAAGTCCAAGTGATAATGAGTCTGGGTCATTGAGCCCATTAGTATTGTCTATAGATTCTGGTACTGTCAGGTAAACAAATGGGAAAAGCTCTCTCGCTAAGATATAGGATATCGTCGTAAGACTTTTTGCACTTGAGTGTATTGTTCGTTACTTAAAAGGTTTCATCCGTAGGGTTGTGAATTACATTTGCTTATGATTGTATTATGGTTAGTAATGAAGTAATACTTATTATTATTATTTTTTTAATAAAACAAAACACTTAAAAGGCAATATCCAAAATATTTTTTTAAATAACTAAGGGCAATAAAAATATATTTCACCATGTCTTTTGTTACGTTGCATGTATAATAATGATATCTACCCTTAACTTTCTAAGTTAGCATCTGCAATGCTTGCTTATATATTTTTTCTTATTTATACAGCTGGGTGGATTAATAATAATGACATATAAAAAAAACTTGAATGTATGTATTAAAAGTAGATTATAATTAAAAATAAATACATTTTCGGATCGGATATAGTATGTTCATAATGCCATAAAAAATTGTGATTTACTAGTACAGTGACATGGATTATACAATTTTTTATTTCAATTTATTTATTTATCAAAAATTTGTAAAAAAAAGAAGAAAAAAAACCTCGTCTCGTTCCCATTTAACAATAATTGTCCATGCAAAAATAAATTACTGCACAAAGCAATAAAGACTGCGAATAAAGAATTAGCTGCCATCTTTTTGAGCCAATACAATTATGCCTTTTGTTTCATCTGGAGATACGTGCGCGGGAAATTGCTTGATAGAAACAAGAAAGACAATGTTTAGTCGCCCGCGGAGGTTTGTGAATGTTGAATTATTTATTTACAACGTTGTTTCTGTATTTCTGTAGCGAAACGCAAATAAATGAATTCACCTTGGCCTGCGAATGTTTCTTTCAGAAAAGCCTAAAACAATATGAATTTAAATTTCAAGTGTAGTGATTTTTGTAATCCAAATCAATTTTGAACTATTTTTTCTCAAAGTACAGGCATTATGAAATATAAATGAAAACATGTTGTAAAAATCCTCGTTTCGAAAATAATACATGCATATACAGGTTGTTTTTTCGTTGCCACCTGTCGTATAGCAACAGTTATGTAGGAGTTTGTAGCCTACCTAATAAATATAATAATACCTACCTAACGAAATAAAAAGAAAAGATGAGTTACACGAATTTATTTACAACACAAATTAACACAATATAGAAGAGAGATCACTATGAACAATGCGTGAAGGTGAGTGAGGGTGAGTAAAGCGTGGATGAAGGATTATAGAGTGTAAAAGTATAGGAAGTCGGTGAGCAGAGTCCTCTTGAGGGTCCTGGGTTGACGGCGTTCCAGGAGTCACGCCACGCCACGGTGTAGTAGTTGCAGGCAGGAGTTGAAGGTACTGGATCCGACGGACGGGTCAGTTGTAGATGCAGGTGCAGAAGTTGTAGGTACCGGACCAGACAGCCGGGTTAATGTTGTAGATGCAGGTGTAGAAGTTGCAGGTATCAGACCAGACGGACGGGTCACAGTTGTAGATGCAGGTGCAGAAGTTGTAGGTACTGGATCGAACAGATGAATCTTCTCGGTCGCGGATTACTGAACGCGACGCGGGCGCGGATTGTTCGCGCTGTAGAAGTCCTGCGAAGTGCAGTAAGGGCCCCGGGACAAGGCCTTATAATTCCGTTCTTCACTCTGGCTGAGTAGCCGACGGAATGCTTGACGTTTTCCCGTTTGTATGGTTTATATACGATTTTTTCTCTCCTCAAATTCTTGAATTCAAAATGAATTTTATTTTTCTTCATGAAGTTTTGTTAAGATTTGAGTGTACGAAAAGAAAAATAAATTGAGCTCCTAGGACTTCTAGAAGGTCCTCAAGGTTAGTAAATCCTACACACCCTTAACGAATGGTAGGTACTCTTATGTACATCAAATAATTTGAGTATATGCCAAAAAAAATGTTGAGAAACGATGTAAATAAAAAAAAACATTTATTTTCTTGATCGGGCGAAATTCATAGTGTCCAGTGTTTATGTTAGTTTTTCATAGACAGCTATTAATTATTTACATTCATACAATCACGCCCCCATCTCTTACGGGGTAGGCAAAGCACCATTATTATTTCTCGTGAAAAAATCTTGCTACGAGCGTCTATGTGCATTTATGCAGAAAAACGCCGTCTATTTATTCAACTTTGGACCCTAATATCTTGGGAACTTGACACTTCCCAGATATGCTTCCATGGAGAAAAATGATCGTGATGATGAGGAGTTTCTGTAGTTTTCGGGAACGTTAACGACCAAAAAACAGCCTGTATATGTACACACGATAGCGCTCCCGATATGGGGTGTCCAGAATTGCAGGATCATAAGAGAGATCTCAGAGCCATGCTTAGCATAGCGGGAAAAGATGTTAATGATCAATGACATGTTGCTAGTTTATCGCATTGAAAATAATGTCGATATTAAATAACAGTACATACCTACATTTATTTCAGAAAAGTTTATTAATCTTGAAGCAAACTGGTGTTATTACTTTTGACACGTCATTTTTCAACTAAAATAAAAATGACTGCTAACTACCTTTGTATTTCTTTCAAAATATATTTATTTACATGCTTCAAAACACAGATAAAGATGAGACCCCATTAGCGCTGATTTGTATCGCGTCGTCGTCGCAACAGATGGATGACGCACGACGTCGAGACTGCGTCTCAGTTCAATCTTCGCAATGGTTATTCGAAACACTGCCCTTGGATGGACCGGCGGGGTATGAAGCTCCGACAATCATTACCTTCCCTCCCGCTTTGTCTCTTGTCAGTTGATCCGTTGAAACGTCGCGTTCGGCAACCCAACGTATTAATGTGGCATATTATCACAATATACGGCAACGCAATGCAGCAATGTTGCCTCGCCCTAAATAGAAAGGGGCAACTTACCTCAACTAACATACCTATGTCACTCACTTTACAATTTCAACAGCAGCACCAGTAACAATGACTATAATAAAATACATTGCATTGTAATATGAAATAAATAATGGTACTGATTTTAAAACCATTTATCTACTCAAAGGCAACTAAAAGAGCAATCTATTTCGAGTTTCCCTTTGCGACACATTTTAATAACTGAGCTAGAAGTAATTGTGTATCTGTGCATGAAATGAAAAACCAATATCGTGTTATTTTACTCTCTTTTAGTATTCCACATTTTATTTTAATAAATTTTAGCCTGAATAAAATGTTAAATTGTCTTGTTTAGCAAGATTGTAATAACTGTATAGCAACTTCACATATAATTACAAAAAAATGAGGTATCCGGCGACTCGGACCGCAACAAACTCGGACCGCGGTTTGAGTCGCCCGAATACATTTTGCGTTCGGCCGACTCGGACCACATACCTAATTAACTCGGAGTTAACAGAAAAATCTGTTTGGATTTTATTTTATGTTATACTAGTAGCTGCCCATGACTTTGTCTTCGCAAAGAAGGATTACGTATCAGCATTCTACCCGTGCGAAGCCGGAGCGGGTCGCTAGTTATACATATAAACCTTCCTCTCGCGATATCTATAAAATATACCATACTCGTATTATACTACCGTGGATATATGGTTACGAAACCCACATTAAGACTGAGTTTATTTTATATGTAGTTTTCTTTAAAGCTATATTTTTTATAGATCGATAAAAAATATTTAATAGCTAAGTAAACATTGAGATTTTACACCTACCAAGATACCTAAATAATAACATTATTGAATAGATTTGTTTTATTTCTAACACTTTTTATGTTAACTGTACTAAAAGTGGTACATAAACAATGGATTTTTGTTTAAAATTGCGAGTGGTCCGAGCCGCCTGACAAAATAAATAAATAAAAACGAATCAGTCAACTTGGACCGCGGTCCGAGATAAGCAGCGGTCCGAGTCGCCAGATACCTCAAAAAATATGCAAATAAATAATAAATATTCACACACTACACAACACATTAACCTAGTCCCACATTAAGATCCTAAGGTCTTGTGACGTGGGTACTAAGCAACGGTAAATAAATACATAGATAAGTATAGAGACATCCATGACTCGGGAACAAACATCGATATTCATCATATCAATGTTTACACCTACCGGGATTCGAACCCAGGACCTATGGCGTCGCAGGCAGGGTCAGTATCTACTAGACCAATCGGCCGTAAAAAATATGTTGGAAACAATACTTACAAGTTATTAATTATTAACGCTTTTACACAACTGTTATGACACTTTAACCTAGTCCCACATCCCTGAGGAATTGTGTCGTAAGTACTAAGCAACGGTATATAAATACATAGATAAGTATACTTATCTATACATAGCAACATCCATGACTCTAAAACAAACATCGATATTCATCATTATCAATATTTGCTCCTACCGGGATTCGAACCCAGGACCCATGGCGCAGCGAGCAGGGTCACTGCCAACGATACCAATCGGCTTTCAAATATGTTTTACACCTATAAATAAAAGATATTTTTTTGTAATAAATTGTAAGTTCATAATTTTAACAATATTGATAGCTTGATAAATATATAAAATTGCCCAGCAAATTGAGTGCGAAAAACATATTTCTTACCTTTTATTAAATGTCGGATAATTGTTTTATTTTTAAAATAACTACAACGTGATTTTCTAAGAAATTATGACTACAAGTTGATGTAGTACAAGTTTATGTCCGAGTTTATTTCCTAAAAAGTCGCGCCTAAAAACAAAAATATTCATTTTCAACTAGGCACGCTCTACTTGCCACAATTTACTTATTATGTTATCTATGCCAATCAAATCTGAATCAGAATAAAAAAAAACCAACAGCCCAGTAATTCAAACGAGATAAGCCCTAATTACATTTCAAATACCAAAACGCCTTAGTCCAGACCTTTTTATACCGCCTTTTTTCCGTCTCGGATTCACGTTATACCGTACATTAGGCGGCGTTGTATCGGAGCCGATTTCCTTCGAAATAATCAGCGACCACGTGACCGGCCCTTATCTGTCCGGCCCGAGATTTATAACAGAGGCGTTACCTCGGTTTATCTTTATCTAAGCTCGGCCCTGTATTCCATTACGGTATCTGAGGAAACGCCAGAAATACGGGTCTGGTAATGTACTCGGTGTTTGAATTTATAAAGTAAGGGTACTGTGTTTATAATGGGTCTTACTTACAATTATATAAAAAATATATAGCTTAGGTAACCTAATGACTTGATTAAAGTTAGCCTTTATATATACTTCGCTTAGATTGTTTTTCAAGCTGTTCAAGCTAGTTCGTGTGAAATTTGAAATTTCGAAATAAACTAAGCTCTATCATTTATTTAATAGCACATAGGTAGAATCCGTTTATAAACTTTTGAAATAAAATTTAGCTTCTATTATTATAATAACACACTTTTAAAGTATCAATATTTTTATCAATCTTTATAAAGGGCAGTTCTTTTAAAAAAAATTCCATCTAATCCAATCTAAAGCTTTCCTTCTGCGTATTTATTTGGTCTTAGCCGAAATCTATAAAAATGACATATCATATAAAAAAATATTGAAGACAAAAGCTGCGGGTTTGTTATTATTACTAACATTTACCTTAGCCATCACAAAGCCAATGTAAAGGGGATATGTTACAATTATAATAGTTATTTTTAAAATGTAGGCAAAGTAAATACATTTTGGCTAAAAGTAAACAATTTTTTAGCCAATTTCTAAGTTCCGTAACCTAGGAAGGTAACTTTTAAATTAAGCTACTTTTTAGAGCGAAAAGTGAAGCGTTTTTGTGAGAAGTGCAAACATACACTATCGATAGTTTAGGGAAATTTTAATTTTTCATTCTGGCTTAAGTTAATGAAATGATTATTTATTTGCTTAAAATGTGGTACAATAAAGTAACATTAGATCAAACTTTATGTTACGGAATACGTTATTAAACCAAAAGTAGTTTATTATTAGTTTTGACAATTCCTATTTCATTAACCACGTTTATATTGAAAAATAAATTGGTTAATATATCAATTTCAAAATTAATTTTGTGGTTGAGGTTATTTAATTGAGGCTAAATAATAATTACAGCCAATATGGCGTGGTTTGTATACATTGTCTCAGTTTTATATTATAAAGTATCGTCATGCATGACCCATACTTAATAGCACTGATATACATTTATCTTACATCTAAGTCTGACTAATGACACTGTATTGTTGCCATCGTCTTTATTGCAACTACTCCATGTCAGGTAAGTACGACATTTATTGGGAATACGAACCTTAAAGGAAAGAAGTCATTCGTATAAATCTCTGTTTATTCAAGAATTCCAGCATGAACGGATATCGAATAAATGTGGAAGCCATATCGTTATTCCTCAAGTTTTGACGATTGTTTTTCTTTTGAATAAATCGACTGTCTTTTACTTGCAATAGGTACTTATTAATAGTGCTTTTGAATATTTTAAATATAATGCACGCACGCTGAGGGAGGATACAAAGTTGCGGTGGGATATTATAGGGTTATATGAGGTCCGAAGACAGGGAGAGGATACGATAACCCTGAAATTTGGCAACTTACTCTACCACCGGGAAGGTGATCATAAGTCCCAGGGTGGTGTTGGGTTTATCGTCCACAAGTCCCTCGTAAACAGCATCGAATCCATCACGAGTGTGTTGAGCAGGGTAGCATACCTGATACTCAGAGTATCAAAAAGGTACTCGTTGAAGGTCATCCAGGTATAAGCGCCGACCTCGACGCATCCGGATGAAGAGGTGGAGGTTATGTATGAGGACATAAGTACAGCCATACATACCTCTAAAACTCATTTCTGTGTTGTTATGGGGGACTTCAATGCGAAACTGGGCAAGCGGGATGAGAATAAGTTGAAAGTGGGACAATTTGGATCCGGCGACAGGAACCCCAGGGGCCAGAGGCTGGCCGATTTTCTAGGGATGGAGGGACTCTTTATGATGAACTTTTCTTCAAGAAGCCGCCTCATAGGAAATGGACCTGGATCCATCCCAACAAGCACACGAGGAACGAGATAGACTTCATATTGACCACCGATAGACGGATATTCAATGATGTCTCAGTGATCAACAGGGTGAAAACCGGTAGCGATCACCGAATGGTTCGAGGCACATTGAATATTAATGTCAAACGGGAGAGATCACGACTAGTGAAGTCTACACTCCGACCCTCATCCGTGCACATTCAAAACCCCGAGAGCTTTCAACTCGAGCTGACAAACCGCTTTGCTTGCCTAGAGGATTGCATGTCAGTGGATGATATAAATAACAGGCTGGTAGAAACTGTCCACACGGTGGGGTCTAAATTCTTTAGACCTAACCGTAGAAATAGACCCCAGAAACTAACTGATCATACCCTCAACCTCATGGCGGAAAGGCGCGCAATATCTCTGCAGTCCTCTGATGACGCTGAAGCATATCGGCAGCTCAATAGACGTATCTCCAAGTCTCTGCGACACGACATCCGCAGCTTTAATACTCGCTGCATTAAGGAGACAATAGAGCGAAACCAAGGCTCCAAAGTGTTCGCAAGAGAATCATCTATTGGGCAGAGCCAGTTGACGAAGCTGAAGACAGATGACGGCAGTATAGCGTCTACCATACCAGAGGTGCTAAGGGAGATTTAGAGGTTCTATGGACAGCTATATACCTCGGTCGCTAAACCTGTTAGATTAGGCAAAGACCCAAGAGCCAAGCTCACCCGACACTATACTGAAGACATCCCGGATATCAGCCTGTACGAGATTAGGACTGCCCTTAAACAACTCAAAAACAACAAAGCGCCAGGCGACGATGGAATTACATCAGAGCTTCTAAGAGCGGGTGGAACTCCGGTACTGAAGGTCTTCCAAAGGCTCTTCAATTCCGTCCTGCTCGAAGGCGTAACGCCGGAAGCATGGAACAGAAGTGTGGTGGTGTTGTTCTTTAAAAAAGGCGATAAAACCTTGCTGAAGAACTATAGACCCATCTCACTTCTGAGCCATGTCTAGAAGTTGTTTTCAAGGGTAATCACGAATCGTCTTGCTCGCAGGTTTGATGACTTCCAGCCTCCCGAACAAGCCGGTTTCCGAAAAAGGTTTAGTACCATAGACCATATCCACACGCTACGGCACATTATACAAAAAACGGAAGAGTATAATCGGCCACTATGCCTAGCGTTCGTGGACTATGAGAGGGCCTACGATTCGATCGAGACATGGGCAGTGTTGCGGTCTCTCCAGCGGTTCCATATTGACCATCGATATATCGAAGTGCTGAAATGTTTATACAGTAACGCCACCATGTCGGTACGAGTACAGGAGCGGAGGGAGCTCGATGCTTGAAGTTGTTGACGAGTATGTTTACCTGGGACAGACGGTTAAACTAGGTAAGTCCAACTTTGAGAAGGAGGTAACTCGGCGAATCCAACTCGGCTGGGTAGCGTTCGGGAAACTACGAAGCTTATTCGTGTCCAAGATACCCCAGTCCTTAAAGACAAAGGTATTCAACCAGTGCGTGCTGCCGGTAATGACCTACGGTGCCGAGACGTGGTCTCTAACTATGTGCCTCTTAAAAAAGCTCAGGATCGCACAGCGAGCGATGGAGAGAGCTATGCTTGGGATCTCTCTGCGTGATCGAATCAGAAATGAGGAGATCCGCAGACGTACAAAGATCACCGACATAACTCAACGGTCCAGCAAGCTGAAGTGGCAATGGGCAGGGCACATAGCTCGAAGAACTGATGGCCGATGGAGTCGGAAAGTTCTAGAGTGGATACCACGTATCGGCAAGCGCAGCGTGCGAAGGCCACCCGCAAGGTGGACCGATGACCTGGCCAAGGTTGCGGGCATCGGTTGGATGCAGGCTGCTTCCGACCGGTCGGAGTGGAGGTTGTTGGGGGAGGCCTATATCCAACAGTGGACTTCTCAGGGCTGTAAATGATGAAATATAATTATTACTGTATGCGAAAGCAACGTCTGTTTGGCTTTTACGGCGAAACTACTTAAAAGATTTAAAAGAAGGTACACGAGTAGTCTTAGGAGGTAGAGCAGAGGGAAATACATAATAGACAAGTTTTTATCCGGATAAAATATTTTTTACTGGTAAATAACTTTATGTTTTCTTCTGTAGTCCATACTGACAAAGTCGCGGGTGTCCACTAGTATAACAATAGTTACAAAAGTACGAGTACAAGATTAGTTACTAACATAAACGTTATTTTTAGATATTACCTACGCATATCTTAGCAGACTAAGTGACTAGTGAATTAATATTCAGAGACATAAAGTACGGATGAATTTTTATAATAATTTATAGTATATTGTGTATATGTTACCGGAAATGTATGAAATCTAGGAATTGTATACAAATCCTAGGAAATGTATACAATTCCGAAGCTATTTAGGAAATGTATAAAATAATTTTTCAAAAACTATTTAATACATAGATATCCTGGGAAATGTGTACATTTCCTAAGAATTGTATATAATTCCAATATAATAATAGGAAATGTATAAAAATAATGCTTTCTGTAATAAAACACGTTGTTAAAATGAGAACCATAAGCAAATATTTAAATTTTCCGCAGAGAGATTATCGTCTTTAACTTAAACATGTAACCGTAACATTGCGCCGCTGCATCATTCTTCTAACCTATTTTGCCAGATTCAGATCCGCCGAAAAAGGTAAATAGAAATAAATATAAATAGAGATAAGCACGCCCTTGTATACAGTTTACGTGGCACTAGCGCGATTGCCTGATCAGAGGAAGCAATACCCTCCCCTCGCTGATATCTTAAATGCTTTATTTATATTTCCGATTGCTATTTAGGAAATGTATAGCTTTCCTAGGAAACATATCTAATATAATTTATTTCACACACTTCCGTGCTATTTTAGGAATTACATACATTTCTGTTAACATATATAAATTTGTAACACATCCTGTACTATGTAAATGCTAGGAAACAACACAGCTAACTTGGTAATTATAATTATATCGGATCTATTTTATATTTGTAATGAATCATGTAATAACTATATTTTGTGCAAATGAAATTAAGTAGCACAAAATTAAAGCGACTGCTAAAAATCTCTACTCAACTTAAATTCTGAAAAATCTGGTTTATATTGTAAAACGGCCTCCTTTTAGGCTTCTATAGGCTTTTACAACAGCTCCCTTTTAAATTAATGAGCAAATCCTTCAGCCTCGCCCTACGGCAGTGTGATTATAAACAGAAGTTAAAAAAAGAAAAAAAAAACAATTAAGTACGATTCGTCTCCCCGCGAGAATGTTCAAGCCTTCTGTTTTAATTAAAACCTCGTTTTTTCAAAAGTATTTTTCTTACCTCAAAAGGGAACTTCATCGATGCAATATTGCGATTTAATATTATGTTTTATGCAAATCGATCGTTTTTAATAACGTCTCTTTTGAAAGAGAAGTATTATTTTCAGTAACGATACGGAATATAAATAGTGCAAATAGAAGATGAATTTCTAGGAACAAGGCAAATGCTTCTAGTAAACATACATTATATAGTCACGCCCATTATCTCCCAAAAAGGTTGTGCAGTAGTGTGCAAATTACACACCCACTTTTCATCAATTAGCCTATTAAATTCCACGGGTGAGCCTACCGCCACTTTTCGGGCACAAAACAAAAACAGAAATTCAATACCAGTCAGACACAGGATTAGTTCGCTGTGGTGTCCCACAGGGTAGTGTACTGTGTCCACTTTTATTTATCATTTATATAAATGATTTCCCCAAAATCACTCATCATCTGGCATCACTATTTGCAGACGACTGCACAATAATGTTTGTAGGTAAGGACAAAAACAATATTGAAACTGACATTAATAATACATTAAAAAATATTATAGATTGGAAGACATCAAACAACCTTTTAATTAACTTTGACAAGACAAAAACTATGACATTTAATAATAGAAGAAAGACATGCAGAGAACTTGACATAAAATATAATTCTAATAGTATTAGTAATATCAATATAACAAAATTCTTAGGAATAAATATTGACTGCAATTTAAATTGGAAAGCACATATAGATATTTTAAGTAAGAAGATAAATTCATATTCGTATGCGATCCGAATGTTTGTGTCCCAGTCAGATGTCCTTAATGCATACCATGCTTATGTGGCTTCATCACTGAGATATGGAATTGTCTTTTGGGGTAATTCTACGGATAGGGATATAATATTTAGATCTCAGAAAAGGTGTATTAGAGCAATGGTTAATATAAAACAAACTGACAGCTGCAAACCTTTCTTCAAATGTCTGAACATATTACCATTGTCATGTCTATATATTCTAGAAGTGCCAATGCATGTAAATAATAGTATAGATTAATATCCTAAGTTCAAAGGGGAAAGGAATAATTTTAGAATATGCGTGCCAACATGTAAAACAGCACTGTTCAAAAGAGTATATTTGGTATGGCACGTAGAATTTATAATAAACTACCCGCCGACATTTGTAAAACTGACAACAAGCAGTTATTTAAAAAAAAGGTACATGAGCTATTAATGGATGGTGTTTTCTACTCTATTGAGGAATTTCTTGAAGCTAAAATAACCTGCTAGTTGACACTGAAATGGTATATAAATTCTATTTAATTTTATTAGTGCTTTTCTTTCTTTTGTGCTAGTTCACTTTTATAGGTTTAAAGATTTGCGTGCCAGAATTTTGGCAAAATATGTTGGATCAATTTTTGCATAATTATCTTCAATGTAATACCCATATTTTGAGCAAATAAAGGTTATTGTATTGTATTGTATTGTATTGTAACTTTTATACCTTCAAAGTTGTCAAATTGGTGAAATTCTAAAGAAAGATCAAGCCAAGAGTACGCTAAACCGACGAGCGTGCGTGAAGAATATCATGAAAGTAGATGAAGCGAAAGAGGTGTGTCAGGATCGTAGCAAATGGAGATCCGTGAACTCTGCCTACCCCTCCGGGAAAAAGGCGTGATTTTTATGTATAATTAGTATAATAATTTTATATCATCATTGATTTGATTGATTGATTGGTAAACGACTTAAGAGTATAGTAATGAAATAAGTACAACCATTAAAAATCCGGTATCAGAACGGGCATTGTCCGAGAATTTATTTAGATAAAACCTATTAATATTTTAAGCATTTTCGCATAGATAACTAGAATGGTTGTATTACAGAAAAACCTATTAGAATAACAAGGCAACCCTAGGATTTCAATATAAAAACAAGCCGTTCAACCACTCAACGATCCGTAGGCGCCTATCCTAACATCGGCTTACAATAAATCCGTTCGGTGTTTGTCCACTATACCACGTTATGACAGTTTTTCTTAATGGGCAAGTAAGCAATACTTATTGAATATTCAGTGGTACTAGTAGTTACTCCATAATTTTAAAGAGAATCTTTACACCTACCAAATTTTTAAAACAAGAAAAGTTTTACTGGCGATTGTTTAAAATTTGTAGTGATTTACTACTGAAACTTTTAAAAAAATTGTGTGATTTTATCATTAGTGACTACAATAATTTAACCGTTGAATATATTTTTCTTAAATCCTGCAGAGAACAGTAGATCTGGGAATAAGAGTGTTCAAACAATTCAAAATCAAATTGTTCATCTTTTCAACAAAAAATAATAAACTATTAACATCTCAATCAATATTATCATCAATCAAAACAACGTACGTGTAAATAGAAACCTTCGTCGGCTTCCAAATAGATGATACCATGGAAACCCACTCTAGGGTAGTGTCGAGCTGGGTAGCTTTACCAGCAACTTTACCACCTCAATAACCCTACGCTCCAGTCATAAGATTTGGAATGGCGTGATATAGACGTAGAATTGATATGTAGCGGTGTATACTTGTTCCCCGTTTTTGTGCCTACTGCTCGGATTAGGGGCTAATGGCCACGGGTGTACGATTAGGCATAGAGATTGCGAGATACATTCCGATATTTGTAACTAGTGACCGCCCGCCCGCAACTTCATTTTCGTAAACTTTTTCATTGATTTCTATTAGTCACAGCTTGATGGTATAAAGCCTTCCTGGATAAATGGACTATATACCGCAAAAATATTTTTTATTTTCCATTCAGCAGTTCTTAAAATTAGTGCGTTCAACCAAACAATACACGTTAATTGGTGCACATTATAATTTTGTTTAGTTGATATTAGTAAAATCTGTTTAACTCTGTTTATGTTGGTGTAAGCAAATTATGAGTGTTTTACTATGCACAATTAACAGAACGTTCATTTGGAATATAGATAATTGATTTTTATGTATAGCGGTACAAGGTTCGAAGTTATTAGAAAAGGGTCTATACATTGTAAGTATTGCATATTTTATTTTATTGAAATGTGTGTCCTCGGTAAGTCCATAAAATATACCTATAGAGCTCCAAAATGCCGAACATTTTACTCAAGTTTCTTATATACTATAATTTGTTGATGGTAATTATCAACTAATTATAGTAAGGACAGGACATACCAACAAACATTATTTATTATTCATGAAGAATATACACTATTTATAGGTAATACTTATGAATTTTTAACAAAATATCCTTTTAACCATTCATTAAATAAAAGTGAGTGAACGGTTAAAGCGCTCTGCATTAAATCTCTTTAAATTTTATTGACTACGATGCGGGAAGGTCAATAATAATAAATAACGCCGGCTGCGGGCTACAGAGATGATAATAATAAATGGACATGAATTGCGTATTTGTATCATTTGCTATCAAAATAATATAATTTATTATCTATTTTTCGTTCTTTGTCCTGTGCTGATGCGAAGGTTCACTATAATATACTAGCTGTAACTCCCTTCGTGCACGTCGGAGTCGATTTAGCAACTCAGAGGCATTCCTTCAGGCCTATGCAAGTAGCTGGTTGTTGTTTGTTAGTAAGTTTTAATAACTAATGGGTATTAAGATTTTTTTTTACTTTGATCTATGATTTCATGGATCTAATATCAACCAGCCCGCGTGCGCAGCGTGGTGACTATGGGCAAAACCCCCCTGTGGCGGTAGCCTTGTTGGGTGCCCTGGGGGAGGCCTACGTCCAGCAGTGGACTGCAATAGGCTGAAGACGAAGACATATACTCATACTACTATATATACTATAGGCTGTTTTTATATCTTAAAAGCCTATATATTGCTTTTTTAATATTGCCTTTTATATCTTAAAAGGCAATATAAAATAAAAGAATCATTTAAATATCTAACTAATCACTTTTCTTCCGAAAATGAATAAATACGGATGTAAAAGTTAATTATCTAGGTAGTTCATCTAAAAGCACGGGTGTAAATAAACAAAGCTTTTTTCTGCAAACTTCTTACATAAATAATAATTTCCGATAGTTTTCCTCATTCTGCGATAGGCGAACTATCTTGTTATTGCATTGGAAACTACGGTAATAAGAATAGAAAAGCGAGAAATCAGACCACTCTTCGAACTTTGCCGGAGCTTTGCTTGGGCTGTGGTCTAATGTACTAACTTCTGCGGTAAGAATATAAAATTTATGTACCTATTTAAGTGTTGTATAAGAGTAGATAAGTAATCTTTCTCTACAATAATACAAGGTATTTTATTATGAGACTAAAGTAAGTTGAGAATTTGTAATTACGTTATTAGGTACCTTATATGCTCTTCAAATCGCCACAAGTGGCATAAGATCGGCTACATGCTCTAAAGGGACGATATACCTTTACAAACCTTAGACTGGAATCCCAAAGGAAAGCATAAATGTGGCCGACCTACGCAGACTTAGTGGCTACGATCATCTCAGAGGCGAAAAAAAGTGGGGAAGAACTGAGCGAATTAAAGGGCAATGCTCAATCCGAGTGGTGTAACGGCATATAGAGAAGGCCCCTTTCTTCATTTAGAGGAAACAGGAATGTGATGTGAGCAACGCCACCGTGTCGGTACGAGTACAGGAGCGGAGCACTGAGCCGATTTCTTTGCAGAGGTGAGTGAGACAAGGAGATGTTATTTCTCCGAAGGTCTTCACCAATGCAGTGGAAGACGCCTTTAAGCTTCTCGAATAGAAAGGACTGGGCATCAATATCAATGGCGAATATATAACTCACCTTCGGTTCGCAGACGACATCGTGGTCATGGCAGAATCGCTGAAGGATCTAAGCACAATGCTCGATGGTCTCAATCGAGTCTCCCAACAGGTAGGCCTGAAGATGAACATGGACAAGACGAAGATCATGTCGAACGTCCATGTGCCGCCCACTCCTGTACTGGTTGGGAGCTCGATGCTTGAAGTTGTTGACGAGTATGTTTACCTGGGACAGACGGTCAAACTAGGTAAGTCCAACTTTGAGAAGGAGGTAACTCGGTGAATCCAACTCGGCTGGGCAGCGTTCGGGAAACTACGAAGCTTATTTGTGTCCAACATACCCCAGTCCTTAAAGACGAAGATATTCAACCAGTGCGTGCTGCCAGTGACGACCTACGGTACCGAGACGTGGTCTCTAACTATGTGCCTCATAGAGAAGCTCAGGATCGCACAGCGAGCGATGGAGAGAGCTAAGCTTGGGATCTCTCTGCGTGATCGAATCAGAAATGAGGAGATCCGCTGACGTACAAAGATCACCGACATAGCTCAACGGTCCAGCAAGCTGAAGTGGCAATGGGCAGGGCACATAGCTCGAATAACTGATGGTCGATGGAGCCGGAAAGTTCTAGAGTGGATACCACTCAAACGCAGCGTGGAAAGGCCACCCTTGAGATGGACGGACGACCTGGTCAAGGTTGCGGGCGTCGGTTGGATGCAGGCTGCTTCCGACCGGTCGGAGTGGAGATTGTTGGGCCTATGTCCAACAGTGGACTTCCCAGGGTTGTAAATGATAATGATGATGATTTATAACTACTTCAGTAGCGCCATCTAGTTTGCTAAGAAGTAGTTCATTTTGTATGGGGTATTCCCAGAGATTTGGTATTTCCTCTGGTGTTCCTAATAGAATCAATTAAGTGAAAAATTCTAATTTAATGATAAAATATACCAGTTTCAGATTTTTCCTTTGTATTCATCTAATTACTTATCTGTATGTAAAATTTGAACTTTCTAGGTCATCTGGAACTGGGTTAGAGTTTTGATCTATAGGTCAGTCTATGATAAAATTGTCGATTTTTTGGACGTTAATATCTAAATAACCGTTTGAGAAGTGTTTAGTGTTTATGAAATTTGTTTATGAAAAATGTCACCTGATGAATGAAGAATGAAGTTGATGCTGTCTCTATCATGATCAAGTGTCAGAGAAAGACAGAATCAACTTTATTTTTCTGTTAGGCTATCTGGCGTTTGGTAAAAAATCGGCCCTAAATAGGTTATAAAATGTATGTAAATATGCTTTAATTAATAATTAATTTTCGATGTATTAACATAATAATCTTTTAACTTCGACCGCCTTATATTAAATTATTCTTTATAAAACTACCGAATGGGTGTCAATAACGTGCATATTATACTAATATAATAAAGATTAGCTATAAAATGGAAAAGCATCTGTTAATAATTGTTACAATTATATTTTTCCTGTGTACCCTTAAATATTTTCTTTTATTTCGTACTAACGTTTTTACAAACACAGTTTTAAGCATCTACTAATTACACAACTGTAACTAAGGTTACAGGTCGTAAGCATGTTTACTTTTAATTTTGGTTTGTAACGTAAAGTGATTGCTCAGCCAGGTTGTGTAAACAAGTTTTATGTGACAATCTAGCTCAGATACTTATCTATGTGATGATTTTACTCCAGTATTTTTGTTATGTGTTTTGTGTACCTAAATAAATAATTATTACTGGCAATTTCTTAATAAATAGTATGTTATACCTATTACAATACTACCCATTGTGTCATATTATGCTATTATAACTCAACTATGATTTTCCTTCAAAAATATTTTTTCAACATAGAAGATAGGTAAAAAAGCATTGTCTAAAAAGTAACTTTTCTAACATCTATTCCTATACAGATTAGACATGTACTCTAATTATACGGAACATTGTTAAGTATGGACCATTACGGGTAAATGGTCGCTAGCCAGTAGAATCCTAATAGGAGCTTAACGAGCAAGGTTTCATACTAGTATTATGGCTATCCCACTTGGGACTTCTTTGATGCTTGATATAATAAAAATGTTATTGTTTGATAACATCATTCTCACAATTTCTTCTTTATTGACAGAATGTTTCTAACATTTTCTGATACTGCAACCAACTTTTAGATAATGATGATTATTATGATATCAAAAATATATTATGTTTCTTATTTTAATTTATATGTAGTAATAAAAACTATAAGGGATTAATTAATACATTTTATATTGCTATTTGACTACATAATGATTTTTAAATTGGTTTCCAGATTCACCCTTTATAATAGACCTAGAAAAATTAAAATACCTCGCACTAGATCTCTTACCATTAGTTAGCATAAGAATAACAAATATCGTGTGCTCCTGTCCAACTTGTATCTTAACGGAACTGTTATGTATTATTTTGGCTTTCTAATTTAATAAATAAAATAAAATATAATACCTGATGCTAAATAACAAAATTAACACATATAATAGAAAATAAGTGCATTAAAACAAGTAGATTAGAAGATCGAGTAAAGAAGCGAAAAACAATAAATCCACTGTGGCTATAGATATGACATACCATTTATAAGAACCCTAAAAAATTTTAATTGTGCTTCGAAATCGATTTTTCTTTTATAAACTTTCTCATATGCATTATGAAAAATATAGGTAGTATTATGACAATATAATACCCCATTTTAATATTATAAAGGCGGTGGAGATTGTATTACGGCCAGGCTTATCATGAGATCGTATCTACACGGAATATTCGGCACGCAATCTGTAGCGTGAATCGCGGAAACTTAGAATGCTAATACTCGAATTCCATTCCAGACATGTGTTACGTTAGCAGCGAAAAGTTTTATTTTTATATTGTTTTTACTATGCTAGGATTCATATACTTACTACTACATTACTTACGCTCAAATAACCTTATAACCCAATATTAATAAACGTGGAGATTAAATTACTTTGGGTGTATTCAAAAATGTTAAAAAACTATAAATATTCGTTATGCTGTCCTATAGACTTTATATTATATAAAGCAATATGTCCTGACTGATTCATCAATGCCAATACTTCTGATGTAAGAAATATGATATTTGGACTGTGGCTCTCTTTTAGAAATAACGAAAGTTTTACAGTACATGCAAACGAATTGTTGGGCGGTCGCTAGTGGGTACATAAAGTAAAAAGTCAGTATAAGATTTTTGGTTTTACCTTTTTAAACGATATCGCGCACAACACTAAAGTTCTGTTTTCTGTTCACATGCACCTTTACGTAACGTTTTAGTGCCGAATAGTTTGGCTTTTGTTTCATACTATTCGGGCTCGACCGTTCTTATCTGCTGCCGAGATTTATTATAGGGACCGTCATTCTTGTCAACGGGTTTTTTTACCCCGAATTAATTTAAAACCCGGTCAAATGAAAGCATTTTAACAGCCGAATTGCTGGCTCTATTTTTTAGACCCATTCAAAGGTCCCCGTTTTAGTACTTCAGATAAATTAAGAGATTTTCGCAATTAACTTCTTTTGGGGAAATTTTTATTTATCTGAAGTGATTTTTGCGAATCTATTTTTTGTCTCATTAATAGGTTGGTCATTAGATTACACACTTAGAAATAAAATGCCTAAATAAACTATTACCTGTACTGATGCGGGGCTTTACTAGGATAAATCAGCTGCATATGTTTCCATGTATTTCATACGAGTCGACTAAGGAACTCGAACCTCCTCTCATCTAATCTAGCAACTTGTTACTATCATTTAGATCTCTTCCCGGTATGTTATACGTAGCTGTGGCATCTGTTTCATGATCTGATCTGGCTACACGCCGGGAACACAGCCGCGTGTATATATACATGGTTTTTTTTGTTGCCACCCTTTACGAAGGGTATGTTCTCTATATATCGAATAAAGTAAGTTTATGCCAAAAAAATGCTGGGAAACGATGTTAATTTATTATAAAATTACTTGATCGGGCGAAATTTATAGTATCCAGTTTTTGTGTTTAATTTTCTTATAGCCAGATTTAAAATTATTTTTCGTTAGAAAATGTCTTAGCACGCGTCTATGTGCATTTATGCTAAAAAAAAAAGTACAATGATCAATGCTAATCAATGAACATAACCTTATAAATGTTTTTAGTTTTTTAAAATAAAAACTATGAAATGAGGATCGTCAGGTATCCAAGTATCCAATAGATTTTGTTTTACGAAAACTTGACCAAGATACGAGAGTATCAACTTTATCCTTCCGATAGACTATCCGAAAATTAGATAATCGTAACATTTAAACAAAAATAATAACGTAGTAAATTAATTACAAATTTACAATTTGTAAAGTTTATCAATTAGACAAAAGCACGTGCTAAACAAAACAAACAATAGTCGTGGTCGACGCTTCGGATGCTAAAAACGGAACCGGCTAACGGAAAATCAGTTTACGCATCATGAATGAAATAAAAAAGTGCTCCCGACTTCGTTTCTATTCGCTATCTCTTATTTTATTGTGTGCATTAAGCAGAAACGTTCCCGAGTCCGGCCCTTATCTGTCACTAGAAGATTTATACTGAATCCGCCCCCTTAGTTTTACAACATACAAAGGTCTGGAAGGCTTTGTCGTCTTGCCGGTATTTGCCGAGGAATTCTGTTCGCGTTTTAGTGCGATTTGTTTAATTAATACTAGCTAATTTATGAAAGCTTCTGTACGTAAGTCTGTCTGTGTGGCTCTGTGTACGTAAGTGTCGATAGAACAGATATATTTGGAAAATATTTTCTATTTTATTTTTTTTAAACTTGTCTAGTCGTAGTACTGTGTGAAAACAATGATAAGACGGATGTAAATAGAGTTATATATTATCTACTTTCTATAGAATATAAGAAAAAGGGACAGAAAATAAATCCCAGAAAGCAACAAAAACGTAGGTATATTCTTTATAGGAATTTCAATGAAGCGATGATGTTCTTTGAATGAAAATAATAATAAAATTTTATAATATATAATATCTTGACTAAGATAATTTTATAAAAAAAAACACTTCTCCATTAATATAATCCGTTAGGATATCGTTGATCGTTTCATCTGATTGTGCTGAGGGATTCAGCTTTGTTTGCCGAGATTTGGCTATTGTATAGCTATCGGGATGAAAAATAACGTTGCCAATATGTAATTTAGAAAAGAGATGGTAAAATTCGTCATCCGAGTAATTGACCCTGTAGCTCAGTGATTAGAGCGCTAGCACGGTATGCAGAGGTCGTGGGTTCGATTCCCACTCGGGTGAGGATTTTTTTCCATTTCTTTATTAATAATTTTATAATAATAAAATAATCTAAACAATCATAAAAAATATGCTAATATCCAAGTATTTTCGTCATTAAATTTAAAATAGACACTGCTAAAAACGGGTTATCTATTCTCATTAGGTCATTAAGTCATTATACTCTTTATGCAAAAAATACACACACCCATGTGTATATAGGTAGGTACTATATAACGTATTCAACATTTTGTTGACTAATAACACTAAGTGTCCTGCATGCGACCGACGCGACGTGGCCTCGGCAGCGCGGCTGAAAGCCACAAAAATGTGGACTGGGCTATATTTTTTGTAATAAAAGAACTGACAACCACATTAATATAACTTTTCGTGACTCCCTTGGCCGCTGGCAAATGTCAAATATTATGCTTTATTCAGTTCATTTAGTATTCCGAGCATGCCTGTATCCGACCCTCCGGTGTTACGTTCATACATTAAGGCGGTGATACATACGAGTATAACTTCATGATGCTCTCTGGCTTAAGATGAATATGCTGGATAATTAGGTATGTTATGAATTATAGCTGCGACTGTATTGTGAGACAGAATAATAAAAAAGGTGATATATCTATTATACTTAGAACGTTTAATGCTAAAGTGGTCGAAATTAAATAGTATACACTTAGTTCTTGTTCTTGGATACCCAAGTAAACTAGTATTGCGGATCGTTTCCTTATAGCAGCGAAACGCCGCGTCCCCGCCGCCGCCCCACCCCCGCTGTAATTAGTGTAGGTAGTCATTCATGATTTGGTTTAAGAGTAAACTTGTAAACATGGATATTTGTGAGAATGTAGGTATTAATGGACACGTGGATGTTACGTACACGTACACTGCTACGTAATATATAGATAAAAAGCCGACAAGTGCGAGTTGAACTCGCGTGAAGAGGGTTCCGTACGATGTTACCTATCATGTTTTTTTTAAATCTGACAAAAAGTTGGTACGCACAATATTGAATGATTTACCATGTTATTTTAATATCATGGACTTCTTATAGGTTTTCCTATAATCTATAAGGAGAAAACTAATTTCTGTTTTTTTTTTCAAAATTTTAGGTTCAGTAGTTTCGGAGATAAGGGGGGGGAATGGTCAATTTTCGTCTATTTTCTTGAATAACTTGGAAACTATTTATTTTAAATTACAAAAAATACATTTAAGATCTTCTCAACAAGACCTTTCATTTGATATGCCACACGATGCAGTTTTCAGATTTTTTTTTTTTAATTTTCCCCTTCCCCCCCAAAAATGACCCCCCATATACAGATTTCATCTGCTCACGTCACACCTCTGTGTTTGGGTCACAGGAATTGATATGTGTACCAAACTTCAACTTAATCGGACTAATAGATTCGGAGATAATTGACTGTAAGCGACGGACGGACAGACACACGAGTGATCCTATAAGGGTTCCGTTTTTGTATTCAGACGTACGGAACCCTAAAAAGCACATGGGCCATAAATTACTGTCACGCAAATGTAGTTGCGACCCTTAGTTTTGTGAAAATGATATAGTAAAATAATTTAAGGATCCTGGCTTTGTATTTTTAGGTTTTAATTTGCTAGATAAATTAATTGAAGTTTGTAATTGATCATTAAAATTTTACATAAAACCAATAAGTGACGATTTCATGCAAATAGGTATTAAGTTTTCTCCGAAACTTTAAAAATATTTTAATTGAGGACGACCTTTTGAACCAACACACCGCTTTTATTGGAAAAAAATAACATTTTAGGATACTGTTTTATATTAAATGTTTGGCGAAAACGTGATGGGATCACTTGATGTTTAAGTACATTTTCGATGCTGTGAAGAAGAAACCCTTATCCGTAAAAATCTGTGTACCAACGTTCTTTTTATATGGTATGTGTGACGTGTACTATCATGTACTATCAGGTGTTAAGAAAAATTTTGCATTATAAATACACATTTTCCTATATTTGGCTAAGAAGATACATAAAGCAAATAAAAAGTAAGACCGAAGAAGGAACTAGACCCCTATAGATGTTACCCTAGTACTACGAGATACGACCTATGATAAGAAAGTATCAGAACCGTGTTTTGTACTTTGTAGAACTTGGCTTTTAACCACTGAACTTATCTGTTGGAGTACCAAGAAAAATGGTTATTCTTTAAAAGCAGACCTTGTGGCGGGTGATCATCGCAGAGGCGAAGAAAATAAGAAAGACCTGCAGCGAATTAATATGCGAAACTCAAATCCGACCGGGATGGCGGGGAACTGTGGAAGCCCTCTGCCCCATTTAAGGGCACAGGAATATAAGTCAGGTAAGTCAAGATTTAAGAACTAACCACAGCTATCGAAATATAAGTTCTCCTGGCTTCTCAACTCATCTTGGTCTCATATGTATTCAAAGATCAAATATAACCACATCGTACTTTGAAATAACTTAAGTTATGTTATTTTACTGATCCAGCATGAGAGGTGAAAAATGTGTACACATGTTTTTCTGGAAGAATGACTATAAGGAGATGGCCTTACGGAGTCCTTTATGGAATAACGTCTAAAGAATAGACTGAGGGAAAATGTATAACCAGTTATTAGGACCAGACTGAGATGTTTTTTTTTATTATTTTTTATTATATAATATAGATTCTTTTACAATTTTAATGAAGGGTCACATAATCCCTGGGTGGTTTATGCGTTATGGTTTATGTGTATTTCTACTTCGGCAGTAACAGATCTACATTATTTATTCGCTTCTCCTCTTTACCTTTACTCCATGTACACACGCTTCCCTGTTATTACAAGTAAGGTAAAGTTCGTACGCTCCAGCATATCTACCTGAATGCAAACAACGCGAAACTACCTCTACTAAATTTTTTATAGAGAAATTGTGCCATCTCGGTTTATTTTGGCAGTTGCATCTCCTTCCATGCATATCGTAAGATAAGGAACTTGGGCGTTGGGTGATGAGCTATCAACTTGTCAGTGATCATGCATCTATCCTTGCTATACTGAACGTGGTTGTGATTTATGATCCTCCGGTTCTGGATACTCCCTATTTGGGAAACACAGTCGTGTGTCTCAGTGTACATGAAGTATTGTAGTAGGTACTTACACGTCTATAGGATCCTCCCTACAGGTAACCTTGCAGATCTGGCCAGCCCATTTCGTTAATACAGCTGAATATGTTTATGAAGTCATTACTTACCCGAAATAATAGTGTTCTGTGTAGCAGTAGGCGACGGAGACACAGCCAGCAAGACAAACGCGATCACAGTCCTCCCTACAAATCTAATACTATGCATTTCGTTTATTTTCTAACTAAGATCACTACATTTATTAACATTTAGATTACGACATAAGAAATATTAGTGATTGTTCTTTTTAAACGCGTCGCGATCTGAAACAACAGAAAACAGTGTTTTAATGGCATGTGATGTTGAATAATTACTAATCTTATATATACAGGATGTAACAGAAAGGGTATGTTAAGTGAAAAGCTATGTAATTAGCTCACTATAGAGAACCTATTTCCAAAATTTGAGACTCGACATCACATTTTAATTCTTCTGTGCAGCTGGCTAATTTCCATAGAGATCAGCCACCTCGACCGAAATACGGTTGGAGATATTATAAAACCTTTTTATAGATACAGTTTTGCCACTTAAAAGCGCCTACCACCAGAATTTACCAACCTTTATTATTAATTTATTATACAGGATGTAACAAAAAGGGTATGTTAAGCGAAAAGCTATGTAAATAGCCCACTATAGAGAACCTATTTCCAAAATTTGAGACTCGACATCACATTTTAATTTTTCAAGATTGTATGAAAATTCCTGAGATATTTAAAAATTCTCCATACTATCGGGAAAAATAAATATGTGATTTCGGGTCTCAAATTTTGTGGGTAGGTTCTCTACAGTGGGCTATTTACATAGCTTTTCGCTTAACATACCCTTTTTGTTACATCCTGTATAATAAATTAATAATAAAGGTTGGCAAATTCTGGTGGTAGGCGCTTTTAAGTGGCAAAACTGTATCTATAAAAAGGTATAATAATATCTTCAACCGTATTTCGGTCGAGGTGGCTGATCTCTATGGAAATTAGCCAGCTGCACAGAAGATATTATAGTGCACAAGTTTGTGCGCAAATACAGGTACATACTCTATTCCATTTCTCTTATAGTCCGATGGAAAGCCGATCGACTGGAAAGAGATCAAGCGCAAAATTTGAGGAATGAATTTGGTGCTGTCTCTGATTAAGTTCCTTTCCACGTCAGCCTATAATTGCAGTCCATTGCGTAGGCCTCCCCCAAGGCGCACCATAAGACTACTGCCATATAGGGCTGATGGGTTGGTGACTGCAGTATGATTTGCAGACTATGCGCTTACGAAACACACAGGCAGATATAGGATGGTGGTATTCTACTCTGCCGACATCACACGGTCACTTATGTAGTTTATAGATAAATATATATTTTATTTATTTCGGAAACTATAATATTTGATTGACGATAAAGCAATAACTGCCAAATAAATATATAAGTAGGTACTCATATTATATTGCAAAAGAGAGTTGATGTACGAGTATCAAAATATCGAAACTATACGCCATTTAAAGTTCAAATAATAATAAAATTGATAAAAATAAAGCATAAACATTTTCACAATATCAAGTGTTCAATATATGAGAATATTACTAATATACAGGGTGTGGGTGACAGCCAGGAAAATACGAGTACTGAAATGCTGAACGAGTAACATTGTGTTGAGGTGTACGACAGGGTTATTACTCACAGGAAATGTATTTTTGATTTGATTATCAGTAATCTTTGCTCTCCGTGCCAATTGTATCGGGCGATCCTGTGACTAATTAAGTGGCCTTATTGGTGTGACACATTGTTATTTTTTGGATCACTTATGAGTCTTCATTAGGGTTGATAAGTTATTTAAACTTTATTGAGGGCAACTTTTTTTGAAAATATATATTTTTTTATATTTAAGTCATTGTCTAAGGCTAATTAAACGAACTAAATTACTTTTTTCCTCAAAATATGAAAAAATGAAGGAAAATTTTGGAATTTTTCTGCGATAATTTTCAGTGTTTTCCGCCACAGAATCATGAAGGGTATCAATATTTGCCTCGCTGTCACAAACCCCCTGTATAGATACATACATATATTATTTATCATCATCGGCCTATTATAATCCACTGCCGGACGTAGGCCTCCCCCAGGGCACGCTACAAGACTGCCATGGAGGGTATTTGCCCATAGTCACCACGCTGGGCAGGCGGGTTGGTGACCGCAGTTTGTATTTTGGACTATGTTGTCAATACATATATTATTATGGGTAAGCTTATCTAGTTCCATTTTTCTGTGTATACCTATTTACTACATTAATAACGCTGACGAGGACATAAATAATAAAGGATACGGCCAACATGGCCTTGCCGCAATTCGAATTTTACTTAATGTTTAATTTCATTCACGCTGTACGTTTTAAAATTTGTCTTTTTTATGTTTTAAACTATGTACGTATGTATGTACTCGTATGTTCTATTATATAATTTTTTTCAAACAAATTTTTATTCCAGATTTTAATACATACATACATAACCTCACGCCTATGTCCCATAGGGGTAGGCAGAGACTACAGTGGGGTAAGCACGAACCTTTTTACGCGGCGTAATGCTAGCGACTCGCTAACAAAATGTATGTGATTTGACAGTTTGACGCTAACGTTACGGATCGAGAGGTTCGTGCTCACCCCACATATTTCCTAAATTTTCCAGTTCTAAATATACCTCTTTTGCCTCATCAACATTGATTAATTTCTTCATACATGCTCGCCAGTTTCGGGTGCCCTTTTCTTAGCACATCCCCAAGCTTTTAATAGTAAGTAATAATCTACTTTTAATGGTAAGTAATAATCTACTATCTACTATTATTCATCTGCTGGTTCCTCCGTACAGAGATGAATAGGTAATAATTTACCTCAAATACCCAATGTATCTTGGCTAAAGTGCTAAATATTTCAGGGAATGTTTCACAAGATTCATGAGTTCAAATCCTTTTTAACGGTTTTTTTTTCGGAGTTTATGTTAAAGATCAAGAATTACTGGTTTTATGGAGCGAATACTGTGACGTGGTTATTTTCTTTAGGAATTAGTAATATTATGGAATTGTGGTAGTGATAATTCATACGAATATTTGGATAAGTATGTGTCAGCTTTTTGTCTGCTGCGTTTTCAAAATCATAGTAATGTAAAAGGGAATATCCAAAAGAGACAATTTGACTTCCAAATAAATGATTACCTTCTACTCTACATTACTGGAAATTACTTGAGGGTAATGATTTATTGTACCTATGGTTGAAGAACTTTTCCAAAAGATAGAACTCTGAAAAGTCAACCACAATAAGGAATAATTATATTTTCAATTAATCTTATATTTATATATAAAAGCATGAAGCTAACTACTAAGAACCTATTTACTTAAGTAGTTACTTGTTTTAAGATATGGATAATAATCTTATAAAATGTTAAATATGTTTGTCTTCATCTTCTAGGACTTCATAGACAGAACCATCAGCAACAAACTGTGTTGAGGTAATACTTTAAAAATATTATACAGGGTGTAACAAAAAGGGTATGTTAAGCGAAAAGCTATGTAAATAGCCCACTATAGAGAACCTATTTCCAAAATTTGAGACTCGAAATGACATGTTTATTTTTCAAGATTGTATGAAAATTACTGAGATATTTAAAAATTCTCCATACTATCGGAAAAAATAAACATCTGATTTCGAGTATCAAATTTTGTGGATAGGTCCTCTACAGTGGGCTATTTACGTAGCTTTTCGCTTAACATACCCTTTTTGTTACACCCTGTATATGTGATTACCATACCATAGCGAGTGATATTTACTTATAGTTGATAAAAAAATAATGGGTAAACAATTTTCTATTATTACAAACCAATCCCATTTTCTTTCAGAATAATTATTATCATAATAGCACAGAATTGAACAATTTACTGATACTATCTATCAAATAAAGACATACACTAAAGTGAATACCAAATTAAGTGGCCACACATTTCACGGGTTCACACAATATTTTTCGTATTTGTGAAAAAATCTATTATAAATGGGAGCACTCGAACCCTATGAGCAGGTTCTTAGTATGAAATTGTCATGAATTCTGACGAAATATGTAGTTATATCTGAAACGTGCTTACTGAAGATCCTTGCTTGAGTACGATTTAGAAATTTCAAACAATTATTGGAATATATACATACATAGGTCAAACAATAATTTTTATGCGTGATGTCATGTATATATACATATACATAATTTTGAAACAAAATTAGTTACTTAAATTAGTTTAAAACAATTATCTTAAAAACAAAAAAAAAAAAAAACAATCAGGGCGTAGTGCTCAAACGGTACATGATCAATTGTTTACCATACCTAGTGGAGATCATGATCAAATTCAAATTGTTGTTAATTTCATTCATAATATACCTAATGTCATGTGCTGATGCGGAGCACTAGAATATATCAGCTGCATCTCCAAAAAGCATATCCTAAGTAAGAGTCGACTAAGGAACTCGGGCATTCTATCAGGTGATAAGCTAGCAACTTGTTAGTGATAATTTGCATCTTTTGTCGCTTTGCTAAACGTGACTACGGGATCCCCATTATTTTGTGTATGTATGTATAAATACATACTGTACAAGTCAGTAGAGGGACAAGAGGGTCTTGGTGTATTGTAGGCGACGGACTGACCACCTGTCACTACTAACCGAACTTGTACATCTCAACTATACCCTCAAAATTGGTCAGAAGTGGCACCATGTGGTTCTATCGGCCCTCGGTGCTCTGCCTACCCCGTAAGGGATAAAGGCGTGATTATATGTATGTATGTATAAACCTAATCACACCCATATAATATAAATGTAATAATATTACCATTAAAATTTCAAGCCCATTTGATAAAAAGTCAAAATATCCGTTGATTATAATAGTATTGTCACTTTCACATAAAAGAACAAAGAAAGTTCATATCTAAATTATTATCAAGCAGCACACAGAGGTGAGATTTTGGTGTAAGTTTCAATGTCAGACAAGTTTATTTCAATTATTATGAAACTTATACATACACGATTAAAATATTATTTACAATCGGCGAGACACTAATAATAGTTTTTCTAGTCTATTATAATAATAATAATGGTAGGGAAATTTTTTGTTTAATTTGACAATGCAATCGATGGAAAATTTTATATCGTGCTCATGTAAAAATATTAATGCCTAAAAGTCACGAACACTGTTTTTTTTTATATTATCTTAAAACTTATTTCGTATATATTATTACAGATTACATTAAAAAATAGCTTATCGACACGTGCAGTTAGATATGGCAGTAGGTATGTTGTGTTCTTTACAGATAATAATTTTTGAAGGGTAAAAAGCGGGTGTGCAATTTTGATAGACTGCTGGCCAACTTTTTTTTTGTAATGAATAATTTATACTTTCTACCATTTATTGTAAAAAGGTGAGTCTACCGCTCACTTTCATAAGTCGGCTGTGTCCCAAAATTGGAATCACTTCACACTTTAGAATCACGAAGAATCAGAGATAAATTCCCAGAACATAACCTGAGGGAATGCCCGAGTTCCTTAGTCGACATGCATAGAAAAAGACGCTACTGCAGCATAGAGATGCAAATATATTCTAGTGAATTCTATCACAAGTCAATTAGTTCATAACTTCCTTTAGACGTCAACTAACACTGCCTACATTATTTACCGTTATTAAATATCTGCACGCCATTACGCGCGCCTGTCAAGCACGATACAGTAATAACCCAAACTATTTTTCATAAACAATCCAACTCGGATTTGCGCGGGAAAGAATATGGGGGCGCGTGAAAAATAACACATAGGACGCCTAAGCAGGCCGTCTGCTGTATTTCTGCTTTAGCAATATTGCGCGCAATGGTCCAAAAAAGGAATCTAATAAAAGAGCACTGACACGCGGAATGCAGAGGTCGTGGGTTCGATTCCCACCCGGGTGAGGAATTTTTTCCATTTCTTTATTAATAATTTTATAATCTAATTTTTTATTGTGTTGTATTATAATTTTTTTGGAAAGGGCTAGGAAAATTAAAACAAATCAGCCATTATTTTGTATTAAAATAAAAAATCTTGGAAGCCTTGTTTTTTTACAAGGACATAAGATAAACCTCGTTTTTTATATATTAAGCTCCACTTATGTGAAAAGATTATGTCTTCATTTGTTGACAGCAACAGAACGAGATGCCATGCCTAATTCACGTCATATAAACTTAAAGGCTCGAGCACACCGGATGCGTGTGCGTGCACGTAAGCGTAGATGTATACGTACCTCTGAGTTGTAATGTATGGAACTGTATAGGCACGGGCAGACCGGATGCGTATGCGTAGACGTAAGCATAGACGTCAAGCGGTGACAGTTCTATACATTAAACTCAGACATCGGTATGTGACGTACGTCTCTGACGCACGGGCAGACCGGATGCGTACGTGCACGCATCTTACGCATCCGGCGTGTTTGGCTCCTATACAGTTCCATACATTAAACTCAGAGGTACCGTCTAACGTGCTACGCAAATGAAATGCTGTAAACAAGTCCAATTGACATGATTCTATTAAGTGCATTTATTCATCTCCGAGCATTATAGTTATTTTACCAAACCGTACAATGTTGTACGTATTTTTCATGGCAAAATTGAATAATGCAGACTTTTAAGGCTCCCCGGACCATATTTTGCTGTCATGATTTATGATGGCCGCGTACCTCACAATGGTTCCGTTATCACACGTTCGGTACGGTCTGGAACCGCGTTGTTGATACTTGAATGGCGGGCACGTCAAAAATGGGATTACAAAAAACGTGAAATACTTACTTTTTTTTTACAAAATTTCCATGGTGTTATAACTTACATACAAAAAATTAATTTGAATTTGAAAAGGCATAAACTAATCGAATTGTAACTTAGATCCTAGGTCATATTTCGATTCATAAACTATAACAAAGTATATTTTTTATGTTATGTTATGTGAATTTTGACGGCATGTGTAAATAACGTAAAGTATATTGAAATTTATTCATTATCTTCCCACCCTGTTCGCATTTACTTGAGGTCGGAGTAATATTTTGTTTTCCTTTTATTTATTCCTCAGCTGCAACTGTACTGTGTATACCTATATTGCTATACTTGTATATGCTATGATTATATTATTTTATACTGTTTGTCATACAAACAGATATACAGGGTGTTTGTGACAGCCAGGCAAATATTGATATGGCGACTTCAGACCATGATTCTGAGGTGAAAAACACTGAAAATTTACGCACAAAAATTTAAAAAAAAATCGACTTTTTTTTTCAGGAAAAATTGTGTAGTTCGTTTAATAATTACTTAAAATCTAAATTATCAAATAATCACTACATTGTGAGATGTTCCATTGTTCTTGTAAACATACTCTATTTAATCTTAGTAAACATATAGTAGACCGTAATTAGCTATAGATTTTGTATAGTCCCTGTGTGACTATTATGAAGTCACTATAATATAATATTATTCTCTAATGGTTGTGCGTACAAAAAATAATTTCAGATATTTTTACTTCAATGTTCTCATAATCGATAAAAAACATATTCAAATACTTAGATCTCATTTACCTATTCATACTCGCACTAAGTATAAAAATTCCATACGGCCATACAGTGGGGAATTTTATTAGTATTATATTTGCAATAAGTATTATACGGGAATAATCTCAAAAAACTGGCCATCCACCTCTTAAATAAATAAAATAATATTTATCTAAGAAAAACCTTGCCAAACAACCGTTTTTATTTCGGTTCCTAGGAAATATAAATGTTCTATTTATATCTTGCCACAAATACTACTCTCAAGAAATACCTATCAATTTGATACTTTTGGATCACATTCGATTTATTTTGTTTACTAAAATTTTTCTGAAAGATCCTTTTTATTTTTATTTGCCTATAGTTACCTTATATTATTGTTATATGGTAACTATAGGCAAATTAAAATAGAAATCAGCGAAATCGGTTTGTTTTGTCGAGACATCAGCATAATTTAAATGGTGTGTTCGTGGTCATAACTTGAAATAATGTATGCTTATGAGGTTATTAAAATTTGTCGAGCTGTAGTTTCACATATTAATCCGTATTTCTTTACTTAGAAATAAGGTTATTCACGCATCCATGTAACTACTACGCGGTCATTACCAACACCAGCGGGGGTGAAGCCGAAGAACGAGGGGCGCGGGCGCGGGGCGAGCGCTGCTGCCCGCCGCTGACGCGCAAAATTCATTCGCATTTTTCCATTACTAGAAGACAGACTATCCTTAATTATAATAATATATAGGGTGTAACAAAAGGGGTATGTTAAGCGAAAAGCTCTATAAATAGCCCACTGAAGGGAACCTATCCACATCTTGAAAAATAAACATGTGATTTCGAGTCTCAAATTTTAAAAATAGATTCTCTATAGTGGGCTGTTTACATAGCTTTTCGCTTAACATACCCTTTCTGTTACAGCCTGTATATATTGTATTGCAATTTCATTAAAAATAAATATCTCAAAATCTAGTAAAAATACACTATTCATTGAAGTACCCGCTGACCAAATCGACAAGCAAAGGTTATTGAAATATTGAATCTCCATCCAAATAAACTAAAAAATAATCCTACTTTATAAAGGCGAAATTTTGTTAGTGTGGATGGATGTTTGTTACTCTTTCATGTAAAAACGGCTGGAGCGATTTTAATAAAATTTGGTAGGGGGTTAGCAGATACGATGGATTAACACATAGGCTACTTTTTATCCCGGGAAAATATTTTTATCCCGGATAATTTGCACATTTTGTTTTTTCTGCAGTCCGCGCGGACGATGTGGCGGGCGTCCTCTAGTTACATTATATTTACTCATAGATCCCACAATATAATGGCGCAAATTTTCATGGGACGTTGTTGGCGAAACATACTCGTATGTCGATAAAAAAATTTAATTGGTTTTCTGATTAGCAGCTATGTATTTATGGCCGCATGCTAGGTGCTTGGATCTGGCCTCGTTGCGACAGTAGTGTCTTGTGTCGTGACCATGAGACGGCAGATCCGAGGGTCAGCGGAGGGTGTAGGGCCCGGTGGTGGGCGACCCCTCAATGGAAATTCGAACTTCCGAATAGTGATGCCTGATACAATTAAATACTTATGCGTCATGCTAAACGCGACGTACGATTTTCTTCGTGATCTACAGTCGTGTGTACTTTTCTTCCATTCATCCCTATTATCTGTCATCTCATTGCTCACTCCCAGTACACGCATATCCTCTCTCACACAGTCCATCCAACATTTCTTTGGTCTACCTCTTCCTTTATATCCATCCACACTCATGCACAACGCTCTCTGTAAAATATGCCTTTCATCCCGTCGCTTTACATGCCCGTACCAAGACAGACGGTTACTTCGTAACTTGTCTGTGATGGGCGCATTTAGTTTTAAGTTTTTTTAAACTGAATTAATAAATAACTAATTGCTTACTCGTAGTACCCATGACACAAGACCTTACGGATCTTAGTGTACGTCCTGTACAAATATATAAATAAGAAAAAGAAAAATTGGTTTACCAGATTTGTTATTTCTAGAAATTATAATTAATTTCAATGCAGTATCCAAATTCTCAGAAGGAAAACCCAATAAAACTTTTTAATTGACCAGTGGCTTGCAAACAATTCATAAAATAATAAGTAAAACAAACAGTTCCAGAGTTTGGGTAAATTTTCACGAATTAAATTAACTCTATTAATGTAGGCTAAATTTTTAATCGTACCGTCCTTTACTTACGAACATCCATATAAATATCACTTAGATATTTATAGCAACATGGTGAAATATACAGAAATTTTTTATTTTTTTATTTTTGTTTCTATTCAAGGGTGAAGCGATAAATTTAGGCTGCTATTCCACCCGAGATCCTATGTTGCTACGAATGCGTGTGACAACTACCAATCATATTTACTGGCTTATCATCATGGCAAGATTTCCTTGCCCTAATGATATGCTAAAAAAAAAATTTGAGAGATAAGGTCGTAGGTGTTTGCATGCAGAATTTTGATTTTTCTGTCTTTTATACAATATAATGTGTTCCATAAAGAATTTGATTAGTGAATATCAAACGTATCTATGACACATCTCTGGTGGAAAGGCATGGCAATGACTGCTCGTAGCGACAACGTATCGCTTCCTCAATGAAACTTGCTTCGAGAGCATTATATGACTATATTTCTGGAAAATGATTAAAATACACTTTACGATCGGCCAAATACCAGCTTGAGGCGTTGGAAGCTATCGAGGACCGAGCCAAAAGCTGATCGGAAACGACTCACTGTGCAAAGCTAGATTGCAAAGCCTTGAGCATCGACGTAAAGTTGTAAGTCTCTCGGTATTCTACAGGTTACATTTCGGGAAGTGTGTGTTGGGACTTCACGACCTAATTCCCCCAGCACCCTTCTACCATCGGACGACCAGGGAAATGTCAAGGCAACACCGGTTCACAGTTGAAGTGCCGAAAACTCGTACTAAGCGTTTTGCTTCTACATTCATAGTAAGAACGGCCAAGCTGTGGAACTCCCTGCCTGAATCCCTGTGTCCCATGAACTATAATCTTGCGGTCTTCAAGTCGAGAGTGAACCGGTTTCTTTTAGGCAAGCGCGCTCCATCTTAGACTGCAACGGTGCTTACTATCAGGCGCGTTGTGATCAAGCGTAAGCCTATTTTATATTAAAAAAAACGATGGAACACTTTTTCATTGTCATAACTATTAAACATACTTATAGAAAAGAGCCACGTCCACAACATATTTTAAAACCATTACACAATACATTTCTCTTTTTATTTATGACTGCAACACCTACTGAATCTCACAGTATGTTCACCCAGCTACACTTCCCGCATTTCTTATTTCAAGCCATCCGACAAAGGAATTAAAGTACATTTTTGTCTCTACACTGTAAACCGATGCACACTGCTGTAAGCCGTAAAAATCGTTTTTGTCGGACATCTTTTGTCCTCTGACAACCCACTTTGTCATATTTTATGTGAAAAAAAATATATTTTGCATGTTTTTGTAGGTAAAGCGTTTTCAATTGTCTACATTAAATAAATTGTCTTGGGATGAGTTAGGCAAATTAAATAATGGATTTTTTCGAATCTAGGGATCCGCCCCAGCTTTGCACGGGTGTAATGCCCTTTCCGACCGGTCGGAGTGGAGGTTGTTGTGGGAGGCCTATGTCCAACAGTGGACTTCCCAGGGCTGTAAATGATGATGAATGCCCTTACACGTGGACAAGTCGTGGGCGGTCGCCATAGAAAAGTGTTGTTTTTAGACTTTTTCAGACAATTTTATAAACTTTTCTAGCCATAAGAACTATCGTCGTACTTCAAGGAATATTTTAAAAAAAGAGTTAGCAGCGATTCATTTTTATATTATAGATTATTTAGGAGAAATTGTATATCAAATAGCGATCATTGTAACACAAAGTACCTACCTACTACGATACCTACTGCGATAATTATTTAAGAACTTACATCACTAAAATTCACTGGCAGATAATAAGGTACTCTGGTTTCATGTAGGTACTCGATCATTGTCTGCGTTCTTGCAGTGTCGATAAAGCTTAAGTGCCGTACCCGAAGCCTAATAACGAAAGTCAGTAGCCAGCCACGCAGGATCACAAAGGAGATCCTCGCAGCCACTTTTAACATAGCGGGGTCAAATGTTAATGATCAGTGACAAGTTGCTAGCTCATCGTCAGAGAACTCCCCCAAAATTTCTTAGTCGACTCTTAGACTTACGACATGCACGGAAGGAGATACAGCTGATGTTTCCTACTAAAGCCCCGCATCAGCACACATTCAGTACATACTTAACTTTCAAACAAATAGTACTAAAGTTACACAATAACAATTCGGATTCAAATTCGTATGCACTACACAATTGTGGAACTGAACGCCAACGCATGGTTACAAGCTTCTAGTTTACAATGACTTTCCGGATTATGTTATACAAAAGCTGAAACTAAAGTACCTTAGGGTAGAATTAGACACAGGTCATTTTTTTTTTATAATTAATAGGCTTACGCTTGACCACAACGCGCCTGATGGTAAGCACCGTTGCAGTCTAAGATGGAGCGCGCTTGCCTAATAGAAACCGGTTCACTCTCTTATGATATGTACGTACATGTTTGTACCCGACTCTACCTATAGCAGTCCAAGTAGATTGCAGAAAAAAAGTTGAAATTTTCCGACAAATCCCTATGCATTTTTTGAGGGTTTGGCCACCTTTTGCTCAAATCAGCAAGTACAGCAGTTTTGACGTGATAAGACAGAGTTTCATAATATTAGAAAGGATTTAAAGAGATATTTTTTATCAAGAAAGAATATTACAGAATTACCAAACCTTTAGGTCAATAACGACGACTGAGAGAAGAGATCTCACGGAATCAATTCGGTTTTATGCCTGGTCGAGGAACGACAGATGCCATTTTAACAATTCGGCAATTATGCGAAAAGTATCAACGCAGCTACAGAAACTTGCACATGGTATTTGTCGACCTTGAGAAGATATAATATACATTCTCAAGGTCGACAAATACCATGTGCACGGGGAACACGATCATAATATGATCGAGTAAGGTTATGTGGTGGGCCCAGAAAGAGAAAGGTGTGCCAGAATTGTATGGAAGACTAATTCGAGCTATGTACAAGGGATCTCGTACTAGTGTTAGATCGGTTGCTGGTACCACCAATAGTTTCAGTGTCACGGTAGGCTTGTATCAGGGTTCCGCGCTAAGCCCTTACCTCTTCCTTCTTGTTATGGATGCGCTTTCATCAGACATCCAGGAAGAGGCACCTTGGTGCATGCATTTTGCTGATGACATTGTCCTTGTTGGTAAAGACGGGTCTGAGGTACAGAACAGACTGGTGAAACGGCAGCAAAAGCTGGAGACTGTTGGCCTGAAAATCAGCAAATCAAAAATCGAACAAATGTTTTGTGATTTAAGCGATCTCTCCAGCTCTATGGCAATATCCCTTGATGGTGTGACATTGCCAGTCTATTCAAACTTTAAGTACCTAGGCTCAGTCTTACAAGGGGATGGGGAAATAGACCGAGATATAAAGCACCGAATTAGTTCAGAATGGATGAAATGGCGACAGGTCACGGGAGTTACGTGCAATGCCCGGATGCCGTTAAAGCTAAAGGGTAAGGTGTACAAGACCATAATTCGACCTGTCACCTTGTACGGATCTGAATACTAGGCCGTAAAGAAGAAGGATGAAAATCAACTACATGTAAGCGATATGAGAATGTAGAGATGGATGTGTGGAGTTATGAGAATGGATAAGATAAGAAATGAGTATATAAGAGAAAGTTTGAAAGTTCTCCGATCACAGACAATTTACGAAGTAACCGTCTGTCTTGGTACGGGCATGTAAAGCGACGGGGTGAAAGGCATAGTTTACAGATAGCGTTGTGCATGAATGTGGATGGACATAAAGGAAGAGGTAGACCAAAGAAGTGATGGATGGACTGTGTAAGTGAGGATATGCGTAAACTGAGAGTGAGCAATGAGATGACGGATAATAGGGATGAATGGAGGAAAAGCACATATTGCGCCGACCCCAAATAAATGGGAACAGGGCAGGAAGATGATGATGATGGGCAAAACTTTTATTTTTCTTTCCATATTGGTACAGTTAGGTGTCTTGTTAAAAGATTGAATTAATATCAACTAGGTCATCAGTATCAAGGCAAGATACTAGAGTCAAATATTTCTTGAAATACCTAACAAAATGTGATTCTGATTAATTAGACTCCCATCTACAATTCAAAGAGAATGAAAATTTGTATAATTTGGTTCCTCCGATTCACGCTCAAATAATTGCCATTATAAATATCTATTCGGATTTTGTATAATTTTACAACATTTGTAATATAATAACAGTTAATCTTTCCCCTTCTGTTCACATTTTAAAAGCGAAATGTTAATAATAATTTATTTTGATTACAGCCGCCGTAATTTATGTATTTTATTTAACGATTGAAATATTGTCGGAATTAATTTCATGTTGTTATCTTTAGGAAGCAAGGTGGTCATAATAAAATATTATTACTTGATCCTCTGAAAATTTATAGATCTATAAATCTAACCCTATCATAATAAAGGGAATAGTAACGTAATAAGTTTGGACCACATGAGATTCTTATTCAAGACTAAACTTCACCCGCGACTTTGTCCACATAATCAATATAGCGTAATAGGTACGTTATTCTTATCTATGCTCTACATTACTACCAAGTTTGATAAAAGTACAATATTTATAAAGCAAGATAAAATTTTATTTGAAATCTATTATTTTATTCCTGAAAATTACACTCGTATAATGCCCGTCACAAATTTAACTTCAATCAAATGTGCTTTACGAAACTACTACAAACTCTACTAAATAGCTCATTTTAGTTGTTGAAATATTATTATTGAATGCACAAAGGCTTTTCGACACGGCTCAATCAATCATCAATATAGATGTACTTTGAAAACTGTTATAAAGTGGTGCTTAGTCTATGAAATATAGAAAGGTGAATATTGATAAATAGCCGGCCTGCCTATGCTCACCTTTTCTTTTGTGTGAGTGTACAAAGATACGAAATGTCTAAGCTGAGCTTTCCTTTAATGTGAGTGTACATTATACAGTTTGTTCGTCGGCCCAGAACGCGAAGCGTCCCTTTATATTCACTGATGCTTGAAAATGCCCGATTCGACTCTTGAGATGCATCTCATGTGTTCTAGCAAAGCCCCGAATCAGCACAGAATACTCAACGTGTAGTATAACTGAAATAAAACAATTCAATTTTCCAGTACACCCAAAAATTTAGATCCATTATCCGAAATGTGTCCTTGAAACTAAACCAACAACGGCAGTGTGTAGAAAAAAGAGTGCTCCAAGTGAAGGGCCTGTCAAATACATTTCGGTGTTGTTTTCTATTTGAGAAGGGATGTTGAAGTGTCATATGAAGTAAATGGGGGCTCAGTAAATCCGGGTCATTGGGTACTTCAAAGTTTACGGGCCCTGGTCGCTGAGGAAATGGCGGTATATGCTTTGTCATTCGCGTATAATGTATAGCGGTCTGGGAAGGCAGTTCGTTTATTTTGTGTATTATTAAGATTGCCTTGTTCTAACTCTGCTTACGCTGAAGGTTTCTGCAAAGAATAACAGCGTGCCTTGTAAGCAAAATAATTTGGGAATGATACTTTGTTGTCGATTTAGCGAAAAAAGTTCCTAATGGAGCATTTAGTTCGCATCGGTGGGCGGTTCGCGTAGGTAAAATGCCCTCAAGATATATCACTATAATTTGTGTGAAATATGGCAACTTGTCACTGATAATTAACATCTGTTACCGCTATGCTACTCGTATACACGGTTGTGTACGTAGATTATATATCGGTTTTATAATAGGTCTTCATAGTCTATCCATGAACGTATAAAGAATAACAGACAGAGTGGTGTCACTACACGGAGTGAAGCATTCATAGTAAGATCGGTAACGTAGTAGGGATGTGTATTGACCCGTTATCCACCCACACATACAAATCATAGTAAGCTCGACGCCTACCAGAAAATCCGCACACATACACAACGCGCCGCCATTACGGTGCTTCAACCTGTGCAGTGACAGCATGTCGTCCGTTGTTTTTTATACGTTCATGAGTCTACCTATATAATTATTAATGTTATGATCCAGCAGGTCTACTAAGAAATGTCCACAATTACACGGTGTTAAATCACCGCCTATACATTATCTCCAAAACAATTGGCAAACCTACAAGGCGTCGAATAGTTAGCGGAGTTAATTTTGTGAAGTCAAGAGTCCAAGGCAAGATTAACGGATTACCGCCCAGACCCAACGTTCGCAAGTACATGGGGATTATTATTAATGGTCCATCAAGTCAAGTTTCCAGCACTTTCCGAGTTCCTTACTTCGTCTAATTATTGCCTCATATTTTATGCAAATAATCTCGTTTTGGTTCCTGTTTAAATGATCAAAGGCCAATCCGAATTACTGTTTGATGTTGAATTTGGGCAATGTCATAACTAATACAGGGAGTCTACTCTGAAATGCCGCTTTCGAATCTTTCGGTCCGAAATGTTAAAATTGTATTCATATCTTAGTTAACAACTTCGGAACCATAATTTACTATTAATATTATAAGAATCTAGAAAAATAAATCGGAAGCACATTTCGTAGTAGGAATCGATATTCGGCAACCAAAGAGTAGACCTCCAGATTCGAAATGAATTTGTAAAATTTTAACCAAATCAAATGAATTTGTAAAATTCTTTGTAGATTTTTGACAATTTGCGCCTAAAGGAATTTTAAAATGAAAACTATTAGTGTGAAATACTATTCAATATCCAAGTATTTTACTTTAAAAAACATATAGATGGGTACTTATATAGTTTGAGGAAATTGTAGTAATAACAAAGCCTATCATCTATGCTAAACTAAAAAAAATATATAAATAATTTTTTTCCCGGAGGGGTAATCACGGATCTCCATTAGGTAATTATATAGGCTTTCATGACATTTTTCAAGCTCGTGGTTTAGGGTATCTTGACCTGACCTTTCTTTAATTTCACCATTTTAAAGTCCGGCGAGGTCTTCCCTTCCAACCCTTCATCCACTCTTCCGTTGTAAAAGCTACTTTCACTCATTCTCTCCACATGTAACATATTGTCACCACGTCCTCATTTAATATTTTCAATCTTTCTTAATCTTTCAAAGCAATTTCTCAATGATCTGGATATAACATAAACTCCCATTAACCCATAATATTTTATCATCATAAAATTAAACCGAAAAGCGAAGTACATTTGAGCGGCATTTAAAAATAATTGGAGATACTTGAACCGGCAACAGTACTGGGCATTTTAAAGCGCATTTATTTTATTATTGGAACATTCCATACATAGACAGAATTCCTTCCTCAAATAGACCTTAAAAAAAATGATATCAGTATCTAGAGATCTGCTATTGTTAAAAAAGACTAACCGGCAACAGTGGGTTTAAAGCGCATTTATTTTATTATTGGAACATTAATAAATTGATATCAGTATCTAGTGGCTATTGTTAAAAAAGGCTATGGCTGTGTGTGTACTTAAACTTTCCATCTCAGTCACAGGCCTCGTACCATTGAATTTACTTATAAAATATAATATACGGGATTTAACATTCTAAATTTCGATTATTCTAAAGGTCAATGTAAAGCCTGACTGCCTATTAAACTTAATCAAGATAGATAGAGACAGCATCAACTTTATCTTCCAGATAGGCTATCTGACCGTTTGGGGAAATCGGCCCCGTAATAATAAATTCAGTGGTATATCATACATACGATTTACGCACTTAAATTTATCACTTACCTATATATATTCGAGGAAGGTTCGCGACAGGCAAGCAGCCGGTTGCAAAATAAACACCAAATCCATGGTAATCAAATGGTTTCAAAAGAAACCATATTGCGCCGATATATATAAGAGACAAGGACAGGAAGATAATGATGATGGCTGTGTGTGTGGCTGTGTTTCATTGCAGTGAGAGTGGCTAACATGTATCAATTTAATGTAAATTAACCTAAATCCAGAGATTACGCGGCAATATGAAGGTGGCATTTACCCATATAGCGGCTTTTCTCTATGCCTGGTTCGAAAGTTGAATTAAAAAAAGTTCCATTCTATTTTTAAAGCCCGCTCCGGATTTGCACTGAATGTGAAACAGATCTCAATGGAACCTTTAGTCTGATCGGCATTGCTACTACGTACGCAAAAAAGGAATAAAGTGACGTGATAAATGACAAGAAGTCACATGTGAAGTGTCCACGTAATTTTTAATCTAGCTATACCAATTGATAAACAAATTTCATGCTGTTTTCTCCAAAACTTGATTAAGGTAGAGATAGCATCAACTTGATCCTTCAAAAAGACCCACTTGACAATAGAAACAATTCTGATCGAATCTAAAAAGACGTGAAACGTTGCGATAACTTTGCAAACTTCGCCATCACTTATAAAACAGTGTCTAAGCCCTCTCGGACTTCCATTTGCTGCAATCCTAGTATACGAGAATAAGCAGAGTAAAAGCGAAAGACGTGAAATACATTTTGGGTATGTTTATATAACCATCTAGTGGATGCCCGTGACTCCGTCCGCGTGGACTGCAGAAAAAACAAAATGTTGAAATTATCCGGGATTTAAATATTTTCCCGATATGTAAGCTGTATTATTATAAAGTTTCATCAAAATCGGCCCAGAGCGGTTTGGCTGTGAAAGCGTAACAGACAGACAGACTTTCGCATTTATAATATTAGTATGGATTTAAAAATGCATATTCTCAATTTGATTGTATTCTTTATTCTTTACTCCCAGCTTCAAGCTGCCTCTTCACACTCGAACACTATGAAGTCGGCACGTTTTCAAACCTACCGTATGATTTCCACACAAAAGCAGTTAGTATCCGGGAGTGTTGAGGAAAGCTTTACGAATTGCCTTGACGTCACTAGATCCCGAGATCACACGGCTCTCTGTTACGAAGCCATGTATAACGAGCCACTCTATTCTCACTTGCGCACTCAATTTGTTAAAAATTTGCAACATTATAAAGAAATATCAATTGTATTGTTTTTGATAAATAATATTATGTATTTTTTTTATACGATGGTCTTCATGGTATATACGATGCTCATAATGAAAAGCGCGCAAAAATTAGTGTAAAAATCATAGAACGTTTCGATATCTATATTACATATAATAAAATTGTAATCACTACGGCTGAAGCAATTTCGATGCAGTTTTCAGGAATATGTTGTGACAGGTCCCACTTAACATAAAGGCTATTTTTTATCCCGGGAAAATGTCTTTATCCCGCATAATTTCGACATTTTGTTTTTTCTGCAGTCCATGCGGACGGTGTTACGGGCGTCCACTGGTAACGAATAAATGGCTAAACAATTTTAAGACAATCTAACTAACATTATCAAGAAAAACAAATCTAATAAGGCTATTAATACTCTCGTGTAAATTACACGGACTAAATTTAGTGATACTAGTGAACAGCATAATCTATTCTATAGTAGGTTTGTTACAAAGAAACATATTGATCCTCCCTTTACTTCACATGTAGCACGTATGACCGGATGTAGCTGTAACTCAACATATAGATCAAGATTAGAACCGGGGCTTCCCGGGACAGGTGCTTAATTTTGGCGCGCGGTAATCTCACCGCTTTCACATTTCCCAAACTTTTGTGGCATATGCGTACTCGCCTTAATAACTTTTGTGATTTGTTTGTAAATGTTTTTGATGTCATAAGACTTGCGACTTTTTCTGATGAAGTTCTAAGAAAATTCTAAGAATGTAGTCCGTTTCATAGCAGCCTTTGTTCATTATTTCGGAATTTTCAGTATCAATTTTTTATGCAATTACACAGATGATGTAGTCATTTAGTCATAACGCTATTGTCCGAAAGAACTACCTAACTTTATAAAATGCGTTAGCTAGAACTGTAGGATTGCGAGATCCTATAGAGTCTCGAGTTGGAACGAAGCCGAAACAGAACCGCTGTAGATGCTCAGAAAAAAGTAAAAATTACTTTACGGTAACTTAATTAGACACATTTCAGCACGAGACAGATATTTGTTTTTATTATGTCATACTCGCGACTGATGCGTGCTAAAATATACCTTATTTCTCAAGCGGTAAGTATATATTGCTTCGCACCGCGTTTCGCTAACGGTTCGTTAGTGGTTGCGCGTAGGCTCAAAAATTTTCAAGAATTGCCTCCCCGTTCCCTGAATCCCTTAGTCGAACTGACGCAAAAAAATAGCTAAATATGTAGGAAGATTTTAGTATATGATATGGTATCTCTCTTGATATCTTTCATCTCTTAGTCACATACTTGAATGAGATAAATTAAATGTTGTTGTTAGTTTCGGATATTTCAAAACTTCTAAATCTTTATGGATGTATTTGTGAAATAGAAAAAGAAAACTTTATGTCTAATTTGAAAATGCATAGGTCCTAAAATGCATGGTTACTTAGTACTAAATACAAATAGGTTGCCGGTGATCTAATAAAAGGTTAATAAATTAAACGTTATTGTAGTTTGGCAAAATGAAACATATTGTATGCTTAAATTACGATTTTATTGCATAATTAACTACGTTATCGTGTATTGTGAGGGACAAAACCACAATCATCCGGGTTAAATATTAATTGGTTTATTTAATGTCTTTAATTTAACATTTCCTGTGCTGATGCGGGGATTCACTATAACAAATCAGCTACATCTTAATAAATCAGCTACATCTTCTTCCGTGCACGTCGTAAGAGTCGACTAAGGAACTCAGCCCCCCTAGCATGACCACGAGTCGTGGATATCGTATCGCACAATATCGTATCGTCTTTATACAAAATTCAATATGGCGGCTATATTTATCGTATTTTGACAGGCTCACATCAAATGTCGATAAATCGATTTATCAGTTCGTGTTTCGCAGGTCGTGCTACTTGGGCAGGAGCGTTCTCTCGGGCGATGAACTAGAAAAATCAGCTATTCCATACATTTCAGTGCAGTAATTATTCAATATTGTATGAAACAACCGGTTTTTTTTTCTCTATTTCGGAGTTGGTCCCATAGTGAAAGTTGTTTCTTTTTACCTACTTAGTTTCGTGTCAAAAGCAAATCACTAATTTTGAAAACACCTTATATATATCATATAGCCTTCGTCATGTCTTCCGTATATCAGTGATCACACATACCTACCACGTAGGATTTTGTTATTTCATACTTTGCATCGTACCTACTTTGAACTCACTACAGCTACCTATGTTATTCTTCGTATCCAGCGAGAGATGAGGGCTGTGTAAACACGCCCAACGGTTATTTCAAGTAAGGTAAAATACATTACGCTCCGGCAAAATCTTCTTAAATGCAAACAAGGTAAAACTACCTGTGCTAAAATTTAATAGAGAAATATACTGGTTAATAGGTACGGAATATTCACTCCCATATTTCTACTTATACTAAAGGCTTCATATATGTTCGTAGTGCTTGCTACGAACTACGACATGACTACGCATGACCAGCGTAGCGGTGACTATGAGCAAAAACCTCATGGCCTATGCCGTGACGTGCCTTGGGGCCTATGTCAAGGAGTTAACAGCAATAGGATGGTAGGGCATGTGTCTAAAAATTTCATTTAGCAGCAGTCGTTGGTCCTGAGCCTAACTTAAGTGTGGAACTACCGTTCTAAGGACATGGAATAAAATGCTTATCTCTATTGAGGTTGGTTCCAATGGCCAAAATATGGCTAGTGACTTTATATTATACTAGTGGACGCCCGCGACTTCGTCTGCGTGGACTGCAGAAATAACAAAATGTCGAAATAACGTTGCCTACGTGTTAATCCAGGGTGTCAGCTAACTCCATACTAAATTTTATTAAAATCGCTCCAGTCGTTTTTTCGTGAAGGAATAACCAACATCCATCCATCCATACTTACAAACTTTCGTGTTTATAATATCAGTAGGATTAAACTAGCAGAATAAGAAGTTACTTGTGATGTGACTTTGTATTTAAATAATGTATTTTGAAAAATATGCGGTGTGAAAGAGAAAGTAGTGACAAGAATAGAGTAAAATATGCTTCGATAGTTTGGTCATTTGGAGAAGATAGATGGAAAGTAATTAACGAAAGATATAATTATGTATGATAGAAGTGAATGGCAATGCTGGTAGGTGCCCTAGGCAAACCTACTTACACAGACCAAAGTAGAAATGTGTTACAAAAAGGCACTTGACAAAAGCACCTGAACAGTCGAGCATGTAGGAAGAACTTAATGAATGTGGACGAGGCGAAAGAGTCTGCCCATCTCTATGGGACATAGACATGAGGTGCATGTAGATATGTTTGTAAACTAGCGGCATACGACTCCATCCGCACAAACTTTTTGTCCGTCGTCCGACAGCCTATTGCAGTCCATTGTTGGACGTAGGCCTCCCCCATCAGAGCACGCCACAAGGCTACTGCCATAGGGGGTTTTTGCCCATGTCACCACGCTGAACAGGCGAGTTGGTGACCGCAGTCTGATTTTTGGACTATGATGTACTAATAGCTCTCCTGCTCTGGGAGTGAAAAACAAAACGTATAATACTACAGCTGCTTCTCTTCCCGGGCATACTGTACAAGTCAGTATAGGGGCAAAAGGGTCTTGGTGCTTTGTATGCGATGGGCTGACCACGTGTCACTACTAGCCAAACTTGTACATCTCAACTATGCCCTCAGGATTGGTCGGAAGTGGCACCATGTGGTTCTATCGGCCCTTGGTGCTCTGCCTACCCCGTAAGGGATAAAGGCATGGTTGTATGTATGTATGTAAGCACGGACGCGCTGCTGCCCGCGTTCCTCGTACGATACCCACGGGCAGGCATGGGGTTGTACAAATTCTACTTTGGCGGCACCACGCGGCTTATATAATACAATCTTAGTATAATATATCTTTATTTATCTACATACAATGTGCTCACTAAGGGTGATATTTATGCCAAAGAGCCTCCTATGCTCCAACTGTGTGGTAACTGTGGTATAAGGTTCATTCTCTTTTTACCTACAGATCAACATTATATGTTTTTTTGTGCCACCTTTAACAAGGGTACGTATTCTAACATAAATAAAGTATCGACTTGATCGTGCGAAATTTATAGTGTCTATTCAAATTAATTATTTTTCGTGAAAAATTTTCTATGTTTCATCTATACTCAACTTTGGACCCTAACCAGACACTTCCCAGGTAATGGACGTGATGAAGGAGTTTAGTTTTACTTCACCCTGTATAAGACTCATTTTAAAAGATTTTTTTTTTCATATACAAAACATGTGTCTAAGTGTGTGTGAACGTCATTAAAAATAATGTCATTTGTAGTTTATAGAATTTTGTTCAATTAAATCTTGAAGGTAATCGTATGAGTCATACAAAATAGCCGGTTATTTTGTACAAAAATATAATATAATAAATAAATAAAATTCTTGAAACAATTTCTTATGTTATTTTTTGTTGCTACAATTTTAAGCCTCCTGATATATTATGATCGTATTAGATCGTATTTTTTTAAATATTTCAGATATTATGTAGCCGTCACTTAACTCTACTGTAAAAAAAAATATCTTTCACCATGTTCCTGGGTAATTACAAAGTAACAGAGAACTTCACTAAAATAAAACCAAAAACAAAACAATTAATGGTCAAGCAATATCTAGGTAATTACAAACTTCTTATAATCAATAAAGTTTTAAATACACAAGTTGCACCAGACGGTAAGAATTTTATTCTAATGACCAGTCCAATACACTTAACACAAACATTGAAAAAAAACACGTAGAACGTAACAGCCTCGACCTAAAAATTCAAAAGTATAACCTTACTAACCTTAGAGTGTAAACTTTCCCGGAACATCATTAAACATATACACTATATACACAAACACTAAAGCTTCATACACATATGTCTCAACTACACATGCCTATACAACCTACATGCAACCTAGCTAATTTAGATGTTGGCCGGTATCACTTTTCGTATTTCGAATTGTTTCATTCGTGATATTCGATCGGCCGACATTCGTGTGCACTGTCCGAATGCCGCGAACACACTACCTAAGGGCGTATCTTCACTGATATCATTGCGCTTGCGTATACCGAAGTGACTCTTTAGCCTGGCAGACTTATTCACAAGTTAATTAATATATCAACTTTTCTCGGTTCCCCTCGTATTAACTGTCTCCCTTATTAAAATATTTGGGTAAGCGAAACTTGGTGTATTGATATACAAATGGTGTTGAAGATAATTGTAAATTTGAAATGGCTGTTCTAAAGTTTGTACTTCAATCTTTCGGATGTTTAAAAATAATGGAACTGGGTACGAGGTAGCTTGACTCGATTTTTCGGTAAACTTTCAACAACCCTCTCTATAATCTGTTGCAAAACGCCTACTTATAAATTGGGTATTTATTTAATTATACGTTGACTCGAAAAGCTGGAAGGAAGCGCTTGCAATTTTCTGCTTGAATAGAAATTATTTTGTAAACGGTTCGACATTTCTCGTGATAAAATAGCTATGTACCTATGATGATGACGTAGCAATAGCGTTTTTTCTAATAACTTAACTAGAAGCAAACAAAATTACAGTGATTTAATGCTTAAATTGTTATTTTTTAAACGGTATTATTGTTGCGGGGGCTATTCGTCCTTTGAAGCAAATGCATTAATTTGTAGATGAATTACCTGTGTTTTTGTTGCTACTTCCTGAATGTCTGTATATTACATGAATAATATGCAATGCAGTACATAAAGAAATGACTATGTTTACAGAATGGCATGGCCAGAACTGCAGGATCACAAAGGAGATCGTACAGCCACCCCAGCATAGTGAATCACTACATATTATAAAACAAAGTCGCCTGTCGCTGTGTGTCCGTCCCTATGCTTAGATCTTTCAAAGTAGGGAACGGATTTTGATGCGGTTTTATTAATAGATAGTGATTTAAGACGAAGATTTATATGTAGGTATAACTAGAGGCCCTCCACGACTTCGTTCACGTGAAGGGGCATTGCACCCGTGCGAAGCCGGGGCGGGACGAAAATCCTAGCAATTTAATATGACTTTTTTTTTATAAACTTAAAGTACCGCCTACAATTTACCCACCCATGAAAAAATGTAATAATGTCAATTGGAACTTAGCCTCTTTAGTATTTAATGAGTAACAAATGTTATTTACGAGAAAAACACTGTTCAAATGTAATTATACAAGTATTAAAGGAATATGAAACTAAATTAAAGATTTCTTCCTGAGTTGCGCACAGATAAATTAATTCCAGTCAGTTTCTGGGGCGGGCACTTCTATCTAATTACTATCTTAGCCAACTAATTGCTATGCTAATTATCTCTCCAGCATAATGGCAGTATAAACGTCGTCGGCTGAAAAATCCGCATAATAATAATAATTTAACATTTATATAATCAACAAAAGTAATATTACTCGACCTTGTTCTTGATTTATAAAAAAAAAAACAAAATGACAGATCGGATCGGTTGTGAAACTCTACCTTTGTGATCTCTCTATGCAACTGTGTGACGTCACGATATTTTTAAATGTCTGTACAATTAATAATATCAGAATGAAGCTGATTTCTTCGTACTGATGGGTTAGTACATACATATAATTACGCCTTTGTCCCTTACGGGATAGGCAGAGCATGGTTAGTAATTTTGGTAATATTGATCAGCACTCGACATTCAATCTACTCTCCCCAACTCCAGATAAGTAATGGAAGTTGATAGGTAAACTACGCAAAAGTGATGTACAAAAAACGGGGGGTTTTGCCCATAGTCACCACGCTAGGCAGGCAGGTTGGTGACCGCAGTGTGATTTTCGGACTATGTTGTCAGTACGGGAGTCTCTGCTGCCTACCTCCCGGAAACCCTTAATCGTCTCGTACGATACCCACGGGCAGGCAGGGGTGGTACAAACTCTACTCTGCCGGCACCACGCGGCTAACATTACAGCTACTAGATCCATTTATGTATGTAAATGGCGTTAACACTGGCAGGCACAATCTTTCACTAAAATTCAGATAAAATTTTGTCAGTATAACACCCTCGTAAATTTCAACAACTATGTGAATTTCGCCGTATTTTTTTTAGAAGGGTTGCAGTATCAAACATCAGACTGTTTATAACTGATAAATGATTTTAAACGTGGTCGGTCAAGACATCCTTGATGCTCCACCCACATGTTCCATTTATGTATGTCAAAACTAGAGTCACACCGGTCAGCTGAGCAAGATCCTTGTGTTTGTGTATATCGTGGATATTTCTATTAATAATTCCATCCATACATATAAATACGCCTTTATCCCTTACGGGGTAGACAGAGCACCAAGGGCCGATAGGACCACATGGTGCCACTTCCGACCAATTTTGAGGGTATAGATGAGATGTACAAATTCGGTTAGCAGTGACAGGTTGTCAGCCCATCGCCTACAAAACACCAAGACCCTCTTGTCCCACTACTGACTTGTACAGTATGCCCGGAAAGAGTAGCAGCTGTAGTATTATACGTTTTTTTTTTCACTCCCAGAGCAGCATAGAAGATTAATCAATAATAACAATAATTAGCCCGCAGGGCAGCTTGTGGCGAGCTGTTGGGATAGCGTTCCCACGGACCTAATACTCCCGGGGGAAGACCCTGTTCCTCATCTCCGCGCCGGAGTGAAGTAAAACAGTACCTCTGCCTTGCCTTCGCCGGCCGGGCAGAGTGGAGTCGCGAGAGCTATAAGCTCGAGGGTGGACGTGCCCGTCAGTAAGTGGCAAGTTGGCTTCGTTTAAAGTCCAGGGGCACCCCTCCACCCTAGCCATAAAATTTGCCCCCTTTGTCGCTCCGTGCGTGCGGCCGTTTCAGGGGGCCCATAATGAGTCGGCGAGTCACCGCCTGCCACCAAACAATTATGAGACTTGGTTAATAATGGCAGGCGTCCGTTAGTCTCCTTCAATAGCCCAGTTACCCAACCCCACCCAATATTCAGCCCATGTTTTTTATATGACATAGGTACTGCTGTGATACAAGACTTGCACATGGCGGGGAGTGATCGTGCGGTCTGCGATGGTATCCGCCATATCCACACCATATTAAAATTCTCTAAAAAGCTTAATCTTGTGCACGCCTTGGACCGGGACTCTGTAGTCCCGAGAATTTAAACAGAAAGTTTTTTTATATAGGTACCTGTGATACAAGACTTTAGGGGTCGTGTGCGACTAGCTTATGTGTTGTAATGAAAGTTTGTGATTATTAGCATAGCATAAGTTTATGCTATACCCACGTTTAAGGAGGATGTAAATACCCTACTGAATTTCAGTTTCCTATAATGAATACGGGATCCTCAGGTGACAATATATACCTATACAGGATGAAATATGTATACAGGGTGTTATATCCTCAACGAAGGGTACGTACTCTATACAACAAATAAAGTAAGTTTATGCCAAAAAATGCTGGGAAACGATGTAAATTAAAAAAAAAACATTTTAATTTCTTGATCGGGCGAAATTTATAAAGTCCAGTTTTTATGCTAGTTTTATAATAGACAGATAGTAATTATTTCTCTTGAAAAATCTTCTGCTATATATATGTGCATTTATGCCATACCTAAACTTTGACCGTAGGTATGCTATATATATATATATATACGACGCACATAAATTAAAATATACCACATAAATTACACATAAATTACACAGGTATTTATTGTACATAATTACCTAACCTTAGTGCAAAATTCCATTACTGTCAGTCAGCGTTGAGACTAACCTAACTAGCTTTTGCCCGTGACTTAGTCCGCGTGACGGGGTGTAGTTCTACCAAACTAATATACACGTACACGTATGAAAAATAAAGATTCGCTGTGTAAATTCAGCGTGAAGAGGTAACGAACTAAAAAAGTTACTTTCTCATGTATAATATTAGTTGAAATATAGAATAATATTCAATCTACGAGTTATTTATAGAACTAACTGCCTGTCACTCGTTGCCATTAATATTAACAATTCAGGAAAACGTTAAACTATTAAAACATCAAACTTTATTCCCAGTACAGTGGCTGTGCCTCTCAAATATTCAGAGAAAATTTCCGGAGTCTAATTCACCATCCAAACTAAATTAATTCATATTACCAAGTCAAAGGGAAACATAGTTAATTGCATTAAAAGCCTAGCACGGTGGCGGGTGCGATGTTACTGATGAAATTAGCATCTAATATTTATTCAATAAAGGTGCCTTTAACAATAACACACTGTGGTTACGCTACCGGTATATACATCCACACATACACATAGTCACGCCCATTATTACCCAAAGAGTTTGGGCAGAACTGCACACCCACTTTTCACCAGTTAGACTATTTTCGGGATTCGCCGCTTTTCGGGATCAAATTTAAATACAACAATCTTGCTATCGAACCTTGCTACAAACAGGAAATGTTTCCGAGTAATTCTAAATATGTATCATGTAAATATGTACCAGTGTCTACCATGGAATATACAAATGTTCTAAATGGACACAAACGCGCGCTGTTTAAAACTTATATACTGGATTGATGGATGGATTGATGTTTGTTACTCTGTCACGTAAAAACGGCTGGAGCGATTTTAATAAAATTTGGTATGAAGTTAGATGACACCCTGGATTAACACATAGGCTACTTTTTTGTCCCGAAAAAATATTTTTATCCCGGATAATTTCAACATTTTGTTTTTTTTGCAATCCACGCGGACAAAATCGCGGGCGTCCACTAGTTATGTACTATTTGACGCACTCTAGATCAAAAAGTAGAAGTATCTTTGATGTTTTTAATTGATAGTAAGCTTAACTGTTAAATATGATGAATTGGCCTAAGTCTAAGTAAGGCATCTCTAACGTCAAGTATAAATGAAATCAGAATCTCGATTTATACTTCACGCTACATTATCTTTACCATGTACTTATTTGTCCATTCAAATATCAATCAATATATTTTTATTTATACCAATAAAATGTTATATCTATCAGATTAATCTGATTAGATTTTTTACAGGTGCCACTGGTTGCTCCAACACAAATGAAAGTGTCGAAGAATAAGGGATGATTCTCATTAGAGCGGGGCGTGCCCAGGGCGGGCCGTGTACGTGGCCCGGACGGGGCACGGATTAAACACGTACATACATTTTCGGAACCCCGTGCAACAAACGTGGTGTAGACGAGCGTTGAGCGGGCCCGGACGTGACATGGATAATGTACGGTGTAATATAAATTGCTTCATTCAAAATGTATTTAACGTGTTTAATCCGTGCCCCGTCCAGGCCACGTACACGGCCCGCCCCGGGCACGGCCCGCTCTAATGAGAATCGTCCCTTACACAGTAATGGCCTACGCTGATATTGAAATTGGTAAAACAATGAATCATGGAGCACAAATTAGGGTGACGTTTGATGTACTCGTATAATTAGTGAAGTAATCGCTGTTATGGGAACTAGGTTATTCGATATTGTAGGCGAATAATAAATATTTAATTTCATGGACTAAATTTGACGGATGGAAGCGAGTATGTTCGAAATTCTAGTCTATGATCATGACAACTAACTTCATGTAATATTTTTACCGCTTTCTTTTAGCCACGAAAAGTCCTCCGCTGAACAGATATCCCCTAATGACCTCTATAGAGAAAGCCCTCTTTATTGCTCTCAGCATTATATTAGTCCAAAATATCCCTTTCCATTGCTCTCAGCGTTGTATATCTCGGAGAGATCAATGTCTCTAAAAATATTTTGCATTTACAAATTTGTAGATCATATTTTTTTATAAAATAAAGCTGTAATTTTTTTTATACTATTTCTATACAGGGTATAACAAAAGGAGTACGTTAAGCGAAAATCTATGTAAATAGCCGACTATAGAGAATCTATTTCCAAAATTGAAGCCTCGAACATGTGATATGTTTATTTTTCCAGATAGTATGGAGAATTCCTACACAACTCAGGAATGTTGATACAATCTTAAAAAATAAACATGTGATTTCGAGTCTCAAATTTTGGAAATAGGTTCTCTATAGTGGGCTATTTACATAGCTTTTCGCTTAACATACCCTTTCTGTTATATCCTGTATATATTTTTTTTCGGAAAAAATACTTTTGTACAAATATAAATATGACCATAATTATCTTGTTTACTGGTCAATGCAGATGGAATCGTGTAACTCAGCTATTTTATTGTATTTTATGTTTGAAAGTGCATCAAACATAACTTCTCATTGAGTAGTTTGGATTGAGTAGACTAAACAATGTCCATAATTAATTGGCAATTAATTAAGCCTGACAAGTGATTAAACATTAAGATGCTTCAATTTGATGGCTTGTGGCATATTTAACATAACCATAAGCCACCTAAATGTTCAATTTACTGAAAGATTATAGTACTAGGATATAAGGTTTATCGTGTAACCATTAGTTATTAATAGTAAATTTAGTGCTGATTTACTATATTCTAGATATCATATAACAGAATTAGAATTAATATCATAAAAAATGACAATCGTCATTCATGTCCACGCCCGAGCCACGACATTTCGTTTATCCTAAGTTGCGCTTTATTTCTATGCACTTGGTATAGAATTTGAATGGAATAGGACCCCACCTGTACCATGTCCGCGCCCGACGCCATTTATGTGTGGCCTGCGCCTAAGTTGTATAATACTTTTTTGTGGAATAAATTCTTACATTGATTTCTTGATTCCGTATAGTAAGTCCTTTTTTCATAATACACAAAGGTACGTACCGCATGTATCGAAAATCATACTCTTGTGCTGCCTTAGATCAGCACAAGACCACATAAGTTTTCATAATACTATTTAAGTCTTTTAAAATAAGAGCAATGATTTCGTGCCTATATACTACATCATCATCATCAGCCTATTGCAGTCCACTGCTGGAATAAGCCTCCCCTAGGGTACGCCACAAGACTGCCATGGGGGCTATTTGCCCATAGTCACCACGCTGGGCAGGCGGGTTGGTGACCGCAGTTTGTATTTTGGACTATATTGTCAACACGGGAGGCGCTGCTGCCCACGTCCCGGAAACCCTTAATCGCCTCGTACGACATGGGGTGTTACGAATTCTACTCTTCCGGTACCACGCGGCACATATACTACATATACCTATATAATAATATGTGGGTTAATTGGTCGATCAACGCATATCCTAAAATAACCCTGAAACTTGTATCTTTGTAGGTATATATGACGTAGGCAGACATCGGATGAAAAAAATAATTTTTAACTTTGCGGACTAAGTCATGGTCATTAGTTGTCTGATAAAAAATAGCCCCATTATTAGACGTAGCTCACCTTCGTCTTTATTTTATGGTATCCATTTCATTTATAATTTAACAAATATTTCGGTGTCCATTTGAGAGATATGGGCAGCTATTTTAAAAATAATGCGATGTTGAAATCGATTTTCAAGTTTTGAGCTTGAAAATACTGTTTTTGATGAAGAAAGAAGATATGGTAGTTTAATTTTTTTTTTTGGATTCTTTTATGCTGCTCTAGGAGTAAAAAAAAACGTATAATACTACAGCTGCTTCTCTTTCCGGGCATACTGTACAAGTCAGTGGTCAGTATTTCTCTTTCACGACTGGTTTACTGGAAGAAATCTCTCTTAGACATAAGCACGTCCTTGAACATCTTCCCTGTTATAAACTATATTTGTGAAAACTTTACTGTTTACAATAAAACATAAGAATATTGAATATATAAGAACGTGATATTTAGGCTACAGATCTATCATGTTCACGTGGAATAGTTTATTAAACAATAAATTATTGTATAATTCAAGTAATATTAAGTTATGTTCATATTACACAATCAAAACATTGTTATATCATCAGTTTTAAGTGCTATCAAAACAATGAAAATGCAGGCATGTATACTATAATAGGCATGATTTTTGTTTCATGGGAACTGAATAAGAACAAACATTTTAATGACGTGACCTATTGATGGTATCTAGGACTAGAGTCCGGATATTTCCTATTTTGGTTCTTGTAGTGTAGTAAGACCTTTATATTTCTTATTAAACTATCTGTTATAAAACCTATTGTATAATCTAATTAAAGGAGTCTTTAAGCAGCATCAACGAGTATCATTTCACTCCTAGACTCCGCATCCCTACATGGCGACCCTGCCTATGTACGGCCGCGCGAGGACTCGCTAAGTTGCGTCAGAGTGTCGTGTCGGTCGACGAACTTCATTTGTTATTTCAATAATGAACAATTAACTTAAAATTTACTTCAAAAATACAAACTGTGTCAGTGATGCATAAATGAACAAAGTGTTTTATGTGAGAAAAATATGGGAGGTTCTTCTTCAACACCTACCTCACCGGCAGTCAACCACCAAGATGTTTACACCCAGATTGGTCAGAAAAATTATATTAATCAACAATTAGCGGTGGAACATATCAGTCAAATTAATTGGTATATGTACATTTTGATGATTATACTTTCCGTCGTTTTGGCGTTTTTCATAATTCGCTACGTAAATGCCTCTGTGGTGTAACAAGAAAATTCAGCGTCGAGCCCAGGCCCAGATTTTAGAGATGCGAAATCTTAACAAGAAATCGGAGATGGTATAAATCAGCGATTCTCACGATGGGGCAAGGAGACAATAAGGCAAGGACATCCGAATGAGTGTAAGTGCATTATCATAAAGTGCAGAAAATTTGTGAAAAAAATAATAATTAAGTGTTGGTGCATTTTTTAAAGTGTTATACAAGTTGAGCAATAACCAGAAATAAGAGATGAACAGTATTGGACAGATCTGATTTACGTATATATATATATTTTTAAACATATGTGGGTATGTACTTATTCTTATGTCTTATCATTTACTATTAGAGTTAATTATTATAAATGAGTATATATGAGTATAAAAGTATGTTTTTACTCAATTAAAATTCGTTAAGGTATAACTTATGTACATTGATTATGACAGAAACTGTTACTGGTGATAGTACTTTACAGCAGTTTTATACACAGTTAAAAGAGATTAGAGAATATTTGATTAAAATAGGCCCTAGTAGGAGACAGGGTAACATTGCTGTTGTAAAGCTTAATGAAGCGAAACCGATATATAAAAGTTATGAAGCATATGTTGAAATATTATGTAAACAAGTAGTATTAGGGTCTATAGAGCAAAGTGAAGTAATTTTAATTGATGAGATAAGTGTAAAATCACCAACTTATATAAGGAAATTGAAACCTTATGTTCAGATGCTGTATTAAAGAAATCCGAAACTAAAAATATATCAAAATGGATTCTTTTGACCTAAAAACCGCTTTAAGTTTATTACCCATTATGATGGACGAAGAATCCAATATAAAACAATTGATCGATGGTATTGACTATTACAATTCTGTACTCTCGAAAACGGAATGTAAGACAAAATTAATAAATTTTATACTAAAAAGCAGACTTTCTATGTCAGCTAAATTAAAATTAAATACTGAATATTCTGCCGTCGACACTTTATTACAGGATATGAAAAGTAAATTGCTACCTCAAAAAGCAGCAACGGCAATTTTGGCAAAAATGCAATATTTAAAACAAACAGACCAATCTGTAAGCAATTTCGGTAAAGAGTTGTCAGAATTATTTGTAGACCTCACGATTTCGCAGGCCAATGGCGACCCGACAAGCTTTGGTATATTGAAGCCGTTGAACGAAAAAATGGCTATAAAAAGGTTTGCCGATGGACTACGGAATCGTAGGTTAAGCACTATTATTGCTGCCCGAAATTTCAGTTCTTTAAGTGATGCTATACAAGCAGCCTTAGATGAGGAGGTCACCTCATCATCTATGAGTTCAGGAGAGGTATTGAGTATATCAAATAATAACTATCCTAAATATTTTAGAGGTGGTCATAAGAATTACCAAAACACCCATCAAAGCAGAGGGTATTTTCATCGAGGCACTTGGCATAACTCTACCAAGGGGCCGAAGCAGCAGTATTCCAGCGGCCAACCGTCACCATCGAGAGGTGTGCCGGGCGTGGCTTTAGAGGTACTTATCGCGGAAATTTTCGAGGTAAGTCAATTCAATCACAAGAAAACCAGTGGAAACGCAATCAACATATGAATGTTTTAGTTGATAATGACTCCGAAAATGAAAAATCCTTAAATGAGTTTTTTTCGTGACTAAAAATTCTATTTTTACTTTTAATAATAATCTTACAATACAATTACATCATAATGATTGTTTATGCTCTTGGCTAATTGATACCGGGGCATCGATCTCTGCAATAAATATAAATATGTCCAAGCGAACAATATTCCAATTAAATTAGAGACGATGACTATAAATGGTATAGGAGGTACTGTTGAAGCAATTGGATATGTATATTTACAATTAAAAACAAGTAATGAAACATTTAATCATAGGTTCTATGTTTTTAAATCACTGCCATGTATGACTACTGGCATATTAGGACATGATTATCTAAACAAATTCAAGTCTGTGATAGATTATACCAACAATACTATCTCATTACAGGGTATGAATAATAGGTCGGTAACCTTACCGTTACAGGGTAATAGCAACGACTCATGTCTTGTTATACCACCACGATCAGAATCTATTCATTACATTAAAACTAGTATGAGAGAGGATTGTGTGATTTGTTCGAAAGAAATATGCGATGGAGTATTTATGGCTAGTTCTATCGTAAAACCAATTGACGGAAAGATTCCGGTTCAGTTATTAAATACCACTGAACAGGAAATTAGTATAAACAATCTTGAACCCATTTTACATAAAGTTGACGAGTATGATTTATGTTCATTTAGAACAACTATTAAAAATGCTGAGAGAGTTAAGAAACTATTTTCACAACTAAATTTAAATGGACTAATTAAGGAAGAGCAGATATCAATAGAAAATTTATGCGCAAAATTTTGTGATATCTTTCATTTACCTGAAGACAAACTGACTACTACTAATTTGTACAAACAATCAATACACTTGAAACCAAATGTTGACCCAGTATTTGTAAAACCATATAGATTACCACATTGCCAAAAACAAGAAATTTCAAAACAGTTAAAGAAAATGCTAGATGATGGGATAATAGAACCAGCTCAAAGCGAGTGGTCTAGTCCCGTACTGTTAGTTCCAAAGAAGACTGATTCGTCAGGGGAAAAGAAGTGGCGTCTTGTGATCGATTATAGAAAACTTAATGACAGAATACAAGACGATAAATTCCCATTGCCAAATATTACGGAAATATTAGATACCTTAAATGGTTGTATGTACTTTAGTACTTTAGATCTTTTTTCTGGATTTTACCAGCAAGATCTTCTAGAAGAGAGTAGGAAATATACCGCTTTCTATTCTGGACAATACCAGATGACTCGTCTGCCCATGGGACTTAAAACCAGTCCCAGTGTATTTTCTAGGATGATCACGATAGCAATGTCCGGTTTAGCATACGACAAATGTATAGTCTATCTTGATGACATTCTTTGTTTTGGAAGAGACATTCACCAACATAATCGTAATTTATTTGACATATTTAGTCGTCTACGAAAAGTAAATTTAAAGCTAAACCCCGCAAAATGCCAATTTTTAAGGAAAGAAATCTTATATTTAGGTCACATAGTATCAAGCGAAGGAGTTTCACCAGACCCTTCCAAGGTCAAGGCTGTGAAGGAATATCCAGTCCCAAAATCCATAGATGAAGTTAGGCGTTTTGTTGCTCTTTCCAATTATTATAGAAAGTTCATCCCTAATTTTGCACATAAGGCATATCCTCTCAATAAATTATGTAGGAAAAATGTTTCCTTTTTGTGGGACAATGATTGTCAAAATTCATTTCAGGAATTAAAAGATGCTCTGATTAATCCACCTGTCCTACAGTACCCAGACCTTGATAATCAGTTTACTTTGCAAACAGATGCATCAGGTTACGCAATAGGCGCCATACTGTCTAATTGCGACGGGCGTCCCATAGCTTACGCAAGCAGAAGTTTAAATAAGGCAGAATGCAATTATGCAACTATTGAAAAAGAGCTACTCGCGATTGTTTGGGCTACGAAATACTTTCGACCGTACCTTTACGGGCGACATTTTAAGGTTGTAACCGACCACAGACCCTTAGTCTATTTATTTAACATGAGAGACCCCTCCAGTCGTCTTTTAAAGTTCCGACTTGCTTTGGAAGAGTATAACTACACAGTAGAATATGTTAAAGGATCAGATAACGCGGCTGCAGACGCTTTGTCTCGATTGAAATTAACATCAATTCAACTGAAAGAGATGAATGAATGTGTAATAAATGTAATGACCAGATCGATGAGAAAACAAATGGAATCAAATTCGTCTGATTCGTCGAATGACTCGGATGATGTGGCGTTTGACAACAATTGGTCTGATCAACCAAGAGTAGCAGACACCCACTTTAAACCAAAATCATCCGTCGAACTAAACTTCATTTCTGAGAAAGATTTATTGACTTTACAAAAATCTCATGAAATAAAAAATACGTCAAATAGTTTAATCTATGTTCCTAAAAAGATGATGATATTTATTAAACCATTTTCTCGATCGCAAATGGCCCGAGACGCCTTTGTGAGAGAACTTGGACAATTTTGTAATGAATGTAATATTAAAGAAATATATTTTATTAAAAATAGGAACAATAATAATTTTATAGAAAAATTATGTAATACAATTAAAAATACTAAGGATTGGACTGGTCCGCGATTACTTATTTTACACGATGTCCAAAAAATCGAAAATGAGGATGACAGAAAAGTTATTATTAACGATTTTCATCTTTTACCCACAAGTGGCCACGCGGGTATAAGACGAATGTATAATAACATTAAAAAATACTACTTTTGGCCTGGTTTAGAACAGGACATAAAAGCTTTTGTGAAACGCTGTAGTAAATGTCAAAAGGAAAAATATTCGATTCACACAAAAGAGCCAATGTCTATAACTACAACCGCAAATTCAGCATTTGAAAAAATATTTCTAGACATAGTAGGACCAATAGATAGGGACAATTATAATTATTCCTACATATTGACACTGCAGTGCGAATTAACCAAGTATGTTGAGGCGTATCCACTCGTTACAAAAAGTGCTGTAGATGTTGCGAAAACATTCGTTCACAATTTTATTCTTCGCTACGGAGTACCAAAAATCATCGCAACAGACAGAGGCTCGGAATTTATTTCCGCAACGTTCAAGGAGGTATGTGCAATACTTAAAATAAATAACCTAACATCAACTGCTTACCACCATCAAAGCATAGGTGCATTAGAAAATTCTCATAAGAATTTGGGAGCTTTTCTGCGTATACAGACGGATAATCACCCAGAAGAGTGGAGTAATTGGTTACCCTTCTGGAGTTTTTCTTATAATACATCTGTACATAAAGAAACAAAATTTTCACCATATGAATTAGTTTTTGGAAAAAAATGTTGCTTGCCAAGTAATTTAACATCTCAAGTGCAACCTCTGTATAATCCAGAAAATTATCCACTTGAATTAAAGTATCGTTTGCAAACTTCTCATAAAGAAGCTAGGGATAACCTAATACAAAGCAAATTATTAAGAAAAACCAAATATGATAAAAATTCAAATCCCATAACTTATAAACCAAACGATCAATTGTTAATAAGAAAAGAAAGCAGAGGTAAACTAGAGAGTGTTTTTTCAGGTCCTTACCTAGTTTTTAGAGATATAAGCCCTAATGTAGAGATATTGAAAAATGGTAAAATAGAATTAATTCATAAAAATAGAACTAAGTTTTATAACCCATAAATATACAAGTAGAAGTAGTGTGTAATCATTTTACTTAATAGATTGTTATATACACTTTTATTTTAATTTTATTGTGTAGACTACATAGTATAAGAAAAAAAATGTATACTTACTATTTTTTTATATTTTTAAGGGAAGGAGTTGTAGTGTAGTAAGACCTTTATATTTCTTATTAAACTATCTGTTATAAAACCTATTGTATAATCTAATTAAAGGAGTCTTTAAGCAGCATCAACGAGTATCATTTCACTCCTAGACTCCGCATCCCTACAGTTCTATTCTAACTATATACTAGAATACTTGGTTTTATGCACAAAAATGGCATAGTAACAATACCATAATTATTACAAACTTTAAATCTGTTACATGATAGGCAGTAGAATTTATCAACTACCATCGAAACGGAAGACTTGGTGTACAATATGTTATTCTACTTAAGGCAAAACGTTTGATCAGTAGTTAAAAACATCAGTCAAGTTGTAATATTTTTGATGTATTCGACTTGATCAAACAATTTGCTCTTAGAAATCACATTGATGATTAATTTCTTTGTGATAAAATCAAAAAGAGTGTATTTTGCGATATTGTGCGATGTCTATTATTTACCTTGAATATCTGCACTCGTGCAGGTGCACACTGCAAGGTGGTTAACATTTTTTATACAGGACTTGAAAGTTAAATCGAAATTTAATTAAGTAAAAAAAATAACTTATATCTTTGTTGTTTAGTTTACATTGCACATCAGCCAAAGGCAGTCTACTGCTGGACGTAGGCCTGCTTAAAATTTCGACATCACCTTTGTATTACAAAACAGTTATAAAAACCCGGCTAAGTGCGAGTCGGACTCGCGCATGAAGGGTTCCGTACAATTGACTAGGTAAACAATAGTAGGTACACTAATTTCATACTGTAACCTTTTTTAGTTTTTTGTATGGTTCCCATGATATTTATTTTATTTTGTTTTTAGTATTTGTGAAACATAATTTCTGAAAAATTAAACTGTATGACACTTGTTCTTGCTTGGTGACAGACATACGGACGGACAGACAGCGAAGTCTTAGTAATAGGTCCCATTTTTACCTTTTGGGTACGGAACCTTAAAAACTTAGTACATTAGATACTAAAAGTATGTTTTCTTATACAGGATAGCGATGCCGTCATATACTGGTTGTGCAAGCAAATTTCACATGTCGGCGCCGTAAAGATGGCTGCTTTCGTATGGCCGACGCTATATTATTGTCACCACTCTCCCAAGAAACCATAGCGTCACGACATAATATTCGTCCACTAAAGAGAAGTACAACATTAAATTCCATTAATACAAAGTCAATATTAGTGATTGCGACTACTGTAACGTAATAGAATTAGTGTACTGCGTCTTAATATTTTATGTATCAGCCAAGTTTGGCTAGGGACCGTAAGGGTAGGTTTCCACTAGAGATGTGCGAGGTAAATACAGGGAAACTCAATTGTAATCTTGAAGGTAGCGTCGACCTTGTGTGATGCGAGAATGTCTAGCTGAGCTATGATAATGTATGGGGGTTTTAAACAAAACTGGGCGTCGGTTGAATGCACGCTGCTTCCAACCGATCGGAATGGAGGTTGTTGGGGAGGCGTAAGTTCAGTGGACTTCCCAGGGCTGAGAATGATGATGATGATGATGTGCGAGGAAAATGACCTCGCTCCGTTGTCCGCTGAAGCCGTTTCTACCAGAAGTGAACGAGGCACGGTAAATGAAGCGATTCTATTGGTTCTTGAAAAACACATTTCCTGCAATGCATTCTCGCTAATCTCTGATGAAAATCCAGCCTAAAGTTTGATAACATCCAGAAGAATGATATTGTAGCCGTAGATAACGAGTATATATAAATTTACTGGTCTCTTCTCCATAAGGAGTAGCCAAGGAAATCCCACAGCCTCATTTAGCATACCGGAGCCAGATATCAGTGACATGTTGCTAGCTCATCGCCTGAGGTAATGCCCCTGAGTTTAGTAGACTCTAACAACATCACCAGAAGGTGATTTAGCTGATTATTCTAGTCAAGTCCCGCATCAGAGGGGTAAGCACGAACCTCTCGATAGTCCGTAAAGCTATCGTCAAACTGTCAAATGACATTGATTTTGCTAGTGAGTCGCTAGCGTTACGCCGCGTAAAAAGGTTCGTGCTTATCCCGCAGTACACCCGTAGATTTATACTAATATTATAAAGAGGTAAAGTTTGTGTGTTTGTATATTTATTAAATTGTAAGGGGTAATCTCGGGATCTACTGAACCGATTTTAAAAATTCTTTCACCGTTAGAATCCTTATAGGACGTGGATGAACATAGGCTATAAGAATTTCCCGATATTCCCATGGGAAGGCGACCAACGGGAATTTAATATTTTTTACGAAAACCGCTATACATATGAAGTTGAAATCGGACATATATGTTCATTGGGGACAACGAGGAAGGACTAAAAACGGATTTCGCGAAATTCCCACGGGAAGGGCACAAACGGGAATTCATTTTTTTACGACAACTGCGATACATATGAATTTGAAATTGGACCTGTATGTTCATTAGGGACTGCGAGGGAGCCCTAAGAAAGGATTTCCCGAAATTCCCATGGGACGGGGAGTTACGGGAATTTCAATTTTTTACGAAAACCGCTATTTATACGAAGCTAAAATTGGATTAGGGCTACAAGGAAGCTCTAAGAACGGATTTCCCGAAATTCCCACGGGAAGGGGACCAACGGGAGTTCCAAATTTTTACGAAAACCGCTGTACCTACATATGAAGTTGTAGCTATATACTGATATGTACCGAAGCGAAGCGAGGGCGGGCCACTTGTACCTATATAAAAATATTGTAGTACAACTTGAGTTGCATTATTTATTAGATAACCTGGCTACTTAAGAAAATAATATTGATAAGGTATGTATGACAAAAAAATAAACATCGTTAAAAAGTGTAACTAGAGCAAAGACAAATTTTTATAAATAATACCTACACTATTAAAGAACTATACACTTGTATCACAACATCTGACGTTTGGTGTGAGTGACGTCACACCGAACACTGCGTATGCGTATCTCGGTGTGACATCGGGTTACGCCGTAACCACCGCCTGTGACTACGACGAGGTTACGTAAACGCATCCGGTGTGCTCGGGGCTATAAGTCAACGATTAATGATACACATTAGTCACGCCCATTATCCCCCAAACACGTTGGGCAAAAGTGTGCAAATTATACACCCACTTTTCACCAGTTTGCCTATTAAGTCCCACGTGGTAAAAGTGAGCCTACCACCGCTTTTCAAGCACAAATACAACAATCTAGCGACTGGTAACGAATCCTGTGGGATATGTTTGTCATTCTAACTAAATAGTTATTATAAGCTATCAATGTCAGAGCCTCGTCCGTTAAAGAGTAGGGTGCACCACGAGCAGGTGAGGTCGACTTTGGGTACCGTCAAGCCACTTACACCAGAAGTTATTGTGTCGTGGGAACTAAGCAAGCCGCGGTAAATAAATACTTGGATAATTAATTAATGATACTCGTACATCTATACCTCGGAAACATACATGATAATAACAAACCATTAAAATTGATCTAGTTGCTGACGAGCCTATTTCATGTTAACAAACAAATCTTTCTAACAGTGGGTTCCCACGGTGCGTGATATTACGGACAGATGCGCACCAGCCCGCACCACGGATCGTGTGAAACGGAGCGTCCGTGGTAATATAGACGCGTCCTTGGTGCGCATCCGTCCGTAGCCGTCGGTGCGTCCGCGTCCGTCTGCGAAATCACGCACCGTGGGAACCCACCTTAACTCATAACTAATTTTCTGACTAACGGATACCTGAGACTTCGTCATCCACGTGACCAAACAGCAGTTATTGTGAAACTACAAAACTGTCAAGTTCACCAGAATAAGTACGATAGATTTTACTTAAAGGAGCAACAAATACACAACTCAAAAAGTTTTACTGTTTAATATTATGGCTAGGATTGGAATACGAGTAAGTATACCTTTGTGATGATGCTTCTAGCCCCATTAAATGACTTTACGTTCATGTGAAAATGTTTTCAGCAAAAATTTTGAACGCGTGCTTCGTATTTTCAGAATTCCTCACAAAATCACATTATGAGATTTATGACCCGTACCTAAAATGAGGATGTGTACGATACGGACGTTGAATAGAATTTCATTAAAAAACTTACTGTTTAAACTCTCGTACTAAATTCCTAACTATAACTTTATTCGCTGATATAACGTAATATTTTTGCCGCTTTAGTTTTAGAATTCAATTTTTTTGCTATCGTGTAAATTTTGGGAAGACCTTCACTATCCAAGGTTTATCTTCCTACACTCGGTTGTTTTGGCTATGTGTCATGTCAGTCTCTCAAACATTCAATAATCCGCATATTCCGGGAAATCCTTTCTTGTCGGATACGTACGTCATGAACACATTTTCCAAGTTTCAGGATTTAAGAGACCTAATCAGCGGTTTAAGTAGGTTATGCATTGATACATTAATCAGTCACTCAGGACAAAGAATTACATCGTATAGGTATATAAAAATAAAATAAAATTTAGGTAAAAAAACCTTTTTAAAAACAAGCTTTTATTTAAATGCGTTAAAAAGAAAAAATAAACTTTTACACTAAAACTTTTACTGTTAATTTATAACGTCATTTCAAATTTAACACATTTGACACAATTTATATGTTATAAAAGCTTGTCGCGACATTTAAGTACTCGTATTTACGTTCTTACTTTTAAATGTTTATTAGGCAGCATCTTTGTGTTGATGTTTCAGATTTTCCCATATTGTTCCCACGCATATCGAAGAAATATCCGTCGACCCTTCCAGAGCTTCGTGTAGAAGAGTAAGAGAGTAATATACAACAGGGTTCGCCCCGGTGCCCCGAGGTGGTATGTTCACGACATCATGTCATCATGCCACTCAGTCCTCGGCACGGCCTCACCTTGACTTATTAAAAATTTAAAACTAAGAAAGTAAATACGAGTACTTAAATGTCGCGACAAGCTTTTATAACATATAAATTGTGTCAAATGTGTTAAATTTGAAATGACGTTATAAATTAACAGTAAAAGTTTTAGTGTAAAAGTTTATTTTTTCTTTTTAACGCATTTAAATAAAAGCTTGTTTTTAAAAAGGTTTTTTTACCTAAATTTTATTTTATACTTTTTAGTTTTCACCTGGTAAGTTCCTAAGTCTGTTCATCTCATTCAACGCATCATTATTGCAAGGTCGTTTGCCAGTTAATTTTGAACAGTCCAACTCTTCAATGAGGAGCCCTTAAAATTTCAACTCAATTGCTTAAAAATATCTGTTTCAAAATAGATTTTCAAGTTTTAGAAGTCCGCCATATTGGATTAAGAGTGACGTCACATTTTTTTCGAGTTACTCTCAGCTAGCCCTTTAATTTGATACCCATATGAAGGATCTGGTTCTTTTCTCAAAAATAAAAGCTGGATGTTGAAGATTATCACGGATTTATTATTAACACAACAATCTTTTGCAACTGACAGTAATGGAATGAATATTTATAAAAAACTACCGCCTCCTTTGACATTTCATAAAACAAGACAAAACTAAATGTTGCCACAAACAAATTACAATAATCATACTGAAATATACAATAATGTTAAATAGATACTAGTTTGTGATGCTAAATAATCATAATGTTTATATAAATAATAACAATGCTAACAGTTCGGCCGTCCTACTTAAGGTGGGTCCTCACACATTAATTAAGCAACGTTTAAAAAAAATTATTAATCAATTTTATGAAAAACACAAAAATTTTAAAACTTTTCTAATACATTCTTAATTCTCTACACAGGTGAATTATAAATGAACAGACATTTTAATGTAACATCACAGCAAATGATCATAATTCTTTTTTTTTTTACTAATCTGCAATTAGGTGGTATTCATTAATGACAACTAATTTAATTAACTTAAATATATATACTTAAAAATAGTCTTATCTTATCTGAGTCTTATCTTTATCCTGCACAATCTACTTAGATCTACGGTCATCTGTGCGATATCAACTGCTTGATACCATTCACTATCTGCACTGACCGCTCAAAGCTTGTGCTCAAAGTCATCAAAATCTCTATATTGAATTGCCACGTTATCCATAGTATATCACAATCTACGGTTGACACTCGCTTGCAATTAACTATTTAAAACTCAGCAATACAATATTCCATCTTAATCACATTCAAAACAATCTGTAAATCAAATCTCATAACATCCAATATTCCATCTTAATCACTTCAAAACTAGTCTGTAAATAAAAACTCATAACATTCAGTATTTCATTAAAATAGCTTCAAAAATAATCTGTAAATCAAATCTTATAATGACATTATCTAGTAATAAATTACTCGTCAGCAACGTCGCTGTCGTGATCACTCCCGCTATCATCAGTTGAAGGGCTACTAAAGGTGAGCCAAGGCTGAATTTTATCTAGGGCCACAACGTTTTCATAACGCTTATTACCTCTTCTTGACAGCGGAGTGTCTTCAACTAAAAATCTGTCATTTGGCAAAACCTTTATAATACGATACGGACCATGAAATTTTGCCACAAGTTTCTTTGATTTACCAGCACTATCTTTATCAATCAAAGTCCTTTCTATACGAATTAGGTCTCCTACTTTATGATTGGCCCTTTTTTTCTTTTTTTATCAAAATCTTTCTTTGAAATTTCTTGCTGTTTATCGATATTTTCTTTTGCACTAGATCTTAACTGCACAAGATCGTCACCCGTTACGTATTCAGTAGTTTCAAGCAAAACGTCACTTAAAATATTTTCTGATCCATTTATTAGTTTGCAACCAAATAAAAGTTCGGACGGGCTTTTGCCTGTAGTTTTATTAATAGTCGAGTTAATCCCTAATTGTACATCTCCTACATATTCGTCCCACGTGTTGTCATTCTTGCCATGACATTTGGTACTTAAGGCGTCCGAAATTGTGCGGTTGAATCTTTCAACCTGCCCGTTCGCTCTAGGAGATGCAACGGCATTCAATATGTGCTTGATATTTAATTTATTTGTAAATTCCTTAAATTTGGTACTAGTAAAGCAAGAACCTCGATCCGTGATGAGGCGACTCGGTACTCCAAAAAAACTAAAATGGTCTTTGAACACACGGATCGCCGTTGAGGTTTTAGTATCTCTAACCGGCCGTATATTTATAAATTTTGTGAATGCATCGACAATAACTAGCAGATACATGTTACCTTTCCTAGAACGAACGAACGGTCCTAGGTGGTCAGCATGTAGGGTATGAAACGGCGATTCGATTTTAGGAATGGGATGTAGCATACCCTCTTTGCGACCACCAGGTGCTTTATGATGCGCACACTCTAAACACGCCGCAACATACTTTTTTGCGAACCTCCGCATTTTTGGGAACCAAAAGGAAGCCCGAAGTCTATCAAGAGTTTTGTCGAACCCGAAATGACCCACTTCATCGTGGTTCATGCGCAAAACCTGCCACCTAACGCCCTTGGGTACTACCCACCTAATTCCATTCTCAATAACCCGATAGACATAATTTCCTTTCAACTGATAATTATTACAAACTTCTGCTATTAATTTAGACTCGTCATTCTGTAAAATCTCTCGAATACGCTTCACTTCATCATCGTCACTTTGAACTGTCGCAATCCAATCTTTCATGTCAACATGTAATACATCAATAACGTGATCATCTTTCTCGTCAGTGGGATCAGTTACCGGACCTCGACTTAGTGCATCAACATGAGCCATCCGCGATCCCGGCCGATATTCAATTTCGCAATCATATTCTTGAAACTGAACCCACCAACGAGAAATTCGAGGCACTAGATCTCTTTTCGTTAGCGTGGTTCGAAGCGCATTACAGTCAGTAACAATTTTAAATTTTTTTCCTAATAAATAAACACGGAATCTACTCAATGACGCCACGACTGCGAGGGTTTCTAATTCAAAAGAATGTAGTTTTTGTTCGTCGCATGTAGTTTTACTACTGTAATACGCAACGGGCCGAAGTAATCCATCTAGACCATGCTGCATAAGTATACCAGCAATTCCAAATTTAGACGCGTCTGTGTGTAACTCCGTATCTAGCTTTGGGTCATACAAGGCCAATATAGGTCGTGCTATAAGTTTTTCTTTCAGAGTAGTGAAGGCTCTTGCGTGTTGCTCAGTCCACTTCCAATCAAACTTTAACTTTAATAGATCACTTAAGGGACGTGCCATAAGCGCAAAATCCTTCACAAATCTTCTGAAAAACCCAGCTAATCCTAAAAACCGGCGAACATCATGGACGTTCTTCGGTACGGGAAAATTTGATATTGCTAGTGTTTTACGAGATCCTGGTCGTATTCCTTCGCCACTAACGTGGAATCCTAAAAAGTCTAAGTCCTTATAAAAGAAATTACATTTTTTTAGTTTTAAGGTCAATCCGGCATCGTTCAATAATTTTAATACTTCGTCTAATCTTATCAATCCTTCTTTAAAAGATCGAGCGGGTATTAAGATGTCATCCATGTATAAGACTATGTAAGGAAGTTTATTGTTTGATAGAACTCTACTCATTGCTCGCTGGAAGACAGACGGTGCGTTAGCAAGCCCGAATGGCATACGTTTGAATTGGTATTGTCCATCTGGCGTCACGAATGAAGTCTTATCTTGGGAATCTTCCTTAATAGGGATTTGGTAATAACCGGACGCAAGGTCCAGGCTTATAAATAACGAGTGTCCAGCCAATCGATCTAGTTGATCATCGATCAATGGTAATGGATAATGCTCTTTCTGCGTTTTGTTATTTAAAGCACGGTAGTCAACGCAGAGTCGCTTCTCCCCTGTCTTCTTTTTAACAAGTAAAATGGGGCTAGCATATTGCGAATTTGACTCACAAATAATATCTGCGTCGAGCATATCCTGTACCATTGATCGTACTTGTTCTCGTTCTGGATAAGACAAACGGTACGGACGATATACTACTGGCCGTGAATCGTTCAAGACAATTTCCATCTGAACGATGTTCGTATATCCTAAATCCTTCAGACTACTTGAGAAGCAGGAGCTATATTTCATAAGTAAAGATTTGAGTCTAAACACTTCGTCTTTGCTCAAGTCTCCACTAACATTTAATTCTGAGTCTAAGGTGCTAACATCTAATACATTAACGGATAAAAAATCTTTGCAACTAATAACACGAGTCAGCAATGTGTCTTTTTCGAATGACAACGGCCTGTTCGACAGATTTTGTACTAATATACAACCTATACCATTTTCTAAGTTATATTCGCCTGCCATTAAATAATAATCATTATTTGGTTTTCGTCGCAATGATCCACGTACATAAATAGGACCGGAATATTTAGTACCGCAATATATTTTCACTAAAGACATTTGCCCAGGCGGAATAATTATTGCTACATGACATAATAGTAGTAATTTACATGATTTGTGTCTTTTAAAAATTAACGAATCAGTTGTTTTCGTAATAATTATTCCAGGCTTCTCAGTGAAGCTATGCCCAATCAATATAGGATACTTTATGATCGAATCTTCGACAATATATACATTGATAGTCTCCAGAATATTCTGGATTTCAATATCAACACATGCGGCACCAATAGGCATTACTATATTATTCCCGATTCCTCTCATAACTGGTAAGTTTTTGTTACATATGTTTAATCCTAATTGAACTGCCTCACTATTACGTAACAGGGTACATTGGCTACCCAGATCTACATATCCTTGTGTCAAGAAACCATTCAACTTTACGTCAATCAAATATTTTCTATCAGACATATTATTTACATCTACCCTCATGACACTTTTCTCACTTGGTTCAACGGATTTGTTATTGGGGTCGTGTGGTAATTTCGGACAGTTTGTAGATATGTGACCTAATTTATTACATAAGTTACACTTAAGAATCTTTTTTGTGCATTTAAAACTGAAATGGCCCGGTTCGTTACAATTATAACAGATTACTGATGAGTTACCTTGCGATCTACTAATTTTTGTCTCGTTATTTGGCCTTGTTTCGAGTTAATATGGCTCGACGTTGTAATTGGTCTCTTATCATTTATAACCCTAGACCTATCTGCATCGCGTGGCTGCTGCTTAATCGATTGAAAATATTTTAATACTTGTTCCGGTTCGTCACACTTCGCGGCTTTTGCACCTAATCGTAAAGATCGATCTTCTATCCCATACAAAATACAATCAACTGCTCTTTTCCCTTTGATTTCACATCGATTTAATAAATTAATCTTTTCATAATAATATAATTCTAGTGATTCAGAATACTTTACACGTTTCGATAACATTTCCGTTAATAGTTCCGCATAATCATCACTGCTAGGAAACGATTCTACTAATTTAATTTTCCATTCCGACCATGTAAACGACATCGTTGGAAGCGCTTGGTACCATGTCTTAGCTACACCTGTTAGCTTGGGCAGTGCGTAGTGGATTATTTGATCGTCTCCCCAGCCATATAATTTAGCACACTCATCCACTTTACACAGCCACATATGAATCGTTTGCCCCTTCACCATCGGATCAAATTCCGGTACTACATTCCCCAGCATGGGGAATTTGTTTCCCTCCGGCTTGTTACTGCTGATACTTTTAACAAGTTGACTTATAAATAATTGCGCATCATTACTTAAAAATGGTGATTGACTTACTTGTTGATTCGCCAACCTAGGGCTTTTACTTACTCCGTAGCTCTGCCGACGACTATCACGAGCTAAATAACGACGACGATCACCACGGCGATGGCTGCGGTCGCGACTACGGCTGCGGTCGCGGCTACGGCTGCGGTCGCGGCTACGGCTGCGGTCGCGGCTACGGCTGCGGTCGCGGCTACGGCCGCGGTCGCGGCTACGGCTGCGATCGCGGCTACGGCTGCGGTCATCACGGAGCCGGCTACAACTCCTTCGTGCACTGCTTTGACTGCGGCTCCTCAGGTTTCGGCTTGAACGGTGACTTTTGCGACTCGGGCTACGCGTAGTACGATGCTCATGTCTGCGCCGACGACTCTGCTTGCGGTTCTTTGAACGATGTTTGCGTCGATCTCGAGATCGACTTTTTCTTTCCTTAGTTCTTCCTTCTTTGGTGGTGCCTTGATATTGATGTTTTCGCATCATCGGTGAGCCGTCAGGTGTATGACAGGAACTTCTACTTCTTTGGATACTGTTATTATTGTTGGTATTATTCATATTACCAGATTTTTCAGTATTTCGTTGAAATTGTGGGTGCTGTGGTATCATCCCACTTCTGAATTGAAGGATCTGGTTCTTTTCTCAAAAATAAAAGCTGGATGTTGAAGATTATCACGGATTTATTATTAACACAACAATCTTTTGCAACTGACAGTAATGGAATGAATATTTAAAAAAAACTACCGCCTCCTTTGACATTTCATAAAACAAGACAAAACTAAATGTTGCCACAAACAAATTACAATAATCATACTGAAATATACAATAATGTTAAATAGATACTAGTTTGTGATGCTAAATAATCATAATGTTTATATAAATAATAACAATGCTAACACATATTGTAGGAATGCATTAAAAATAATTGGTCCGCCATTGTGAGTATGCCGCCATGTTGGATTTAGAATGACGTCACACTGTTAATCATGCATTGTCATCCGAACTGAACGTGCTCACCAAATTTCAGCCCAATCGGTTGAGGGCAAGTGCCTTAAAATTGAGTTGTAAGATTTCACCCGAACAAATATACATTGCAAGTTAAATAAAAGCTTGTAAAAACAAATTATACTACATGAGTAGGTAAAAATTTATATCATAATAAATTTATTTATGAAACCACACCTATCTTTAAAGTACTGATAATAACTCTTCCCTTACCTAAACTTCTTAACCACGTCATCAATTTCCACGAACCATTAAGAAAGAATAAAAATTAACCGCTTCCTTTCCTAAAACTGCCGCCCAGACCATTATATCACACATTTCAAATGTGACTAACTCCCTTAATGTATATTAATTACTCGTTATTACTCATACGGGTGTGTCCACCCAATCGTCAGGGGAGTTCGAAGCTTTGTAGACTGAGATGCGATTGCTTTAGTGCCCTTTACATTGCATATCGCGCTTGGTCGCGTGTGTTATATTTTACTGTACACAATCATTTAAAAAAAATGTTTCAATGATAATCTACAAAAGTGCGCTTATCCATAGCAGATATTTCCAGCTAACGATATGACATAGATAGGTCGATTGTATTGTATTTTTTAAAGATCTGTAGTGCGATTTACAGTAGGTGGTTAAAACTATTTGATTCACTACAATAAATAAATAGATAGTTTTACAAGATAAGCCAAGGACGGTTGAGTTTGCTTATACTTGTCACTTAAAGAAAAGATTACTTTTTTCGCTTGTACGAGTATATATGAGCTTTGATGATTAGTAGCAAAAGATTTTTTTGCTACTAATCATCTAATTAAACCTGTAGTATCAGTGAATAAATATACATAAAATAATTATAGAATTATAGTTCGACATATGAATTATATGCCGCGTGGTGCCGGCAGAGTAGAGTTTGTACCAACCCATGCCTTCCCGTGGGTATCGTACGAGGCGATTAAGGGTTTCCGGGAGGTGGGCAGTAGCGCCTCCCGTGCTGACAACATAGTCCGAAAATCATACTGCGGTCATCAACCCGCCTGTCCAGCGTGGTGACTATGGGCAAAACCCCACTGTGGCAGTAGCCTTGTGGCGTGCCCTGGGGGAGGCCTACGTCCAGCAGTGGACTGCAATAGGCTGAAGAAGAGACGATATGAATTATAGTTATTAACTTACATAAACATAAATAATTTTAAATTAGCATATATAGCACTACCATACTCTATGACTTAGGTAACAAAACGATGCAAACTCGCACTATGAACTTAATTCTTTCAAATACCACGTGGCAAAAGATTTTACACCCTGAGGACTTGGAATAGAATTCAGTTTAATACGGTTAGAGAACGCTATCAAGTCGAACTCCTTTGGTGCATGTTAATTTAATTATGCGGTAGTTTATGTCAATATTGAATATGGAATTTGGGTTGTAAAATTGCATTAGAACGTTGCTAACTATTGACACGTTAATATTAAGATTAGAATGAACTGTATTATCTATTAGGTACAATGTTGTTTACTGAACAATATGGAGATGGTTTCGTACGAAAATCTTACTTAGGTATACACATACGCAGTTACGCACGCATTCACCATCATCATATCTGCTATAGTCTACTGCTGAACATAGGCTGTCCCAATACATACATACAATCACGCCTTCATCCCTTACAGGGTAGGCAGAGCACCAAGGGCCGATAGAACCACATGGTGCCACTTCTGACCAATTTTGAGGGTATAGTTGAGATGTACAAGTTCGGTTAGTAGGGACAGGTGGTCAGCCCATTGCCTACAAAACACCAAGACCCGTTTGTCCTTCTACTGACCTGTACAGTATGCCCGGGAAGAGAAGCAGCTGTAGTATTATACTTTTTTTTTTCACTTCCAGAGCAGCATAGAAGCCAATATATACGTATCCCAAAAAAACATAGGTACACACATACCTATACACATCGCTGTGTCAACGAGGGTGTCCAAAAAAAAATTTGCGAAAGAAATTCTTGAGTCACGTTTAGCCTAGCAGGGTCAAATGTAAAAGGTGAGGTCCTTAATGTTTAAACACTTTACCTGAGAAATACACTTACATTCCATAGTCGGCTTTTAGGAAATGCATGCAATGCAGCTGAATACGAAATTCTAGTGAACGTATGAGCACATGCTCAAAATACACACCGAGTTTTTCGACAGCCTGTTGCTCGAATTCATTTATCTGTCATTATGCTGATGAAAAGCATATAAAGTAATAAAACCTTTGATAAAAGTTTAAAACTGCACAGATTTTATGCGCCTTTAGCGAAGAAACTAAAAGAAAAACTATTTAAAATCTAAGTTCCTTCATCTGTGCTTTGAGAAATAGTAGTAGTAGTGTTGTAAGACAGCAAAAGAAGTAAAAATAAACCAGTGTTTCTGCTTCCAACTATTTTCCGTTGCAACAACTTAATCACTTTACTAATAAGACATCCGGTTTTATACGAGATTTGAACTTGTGATCTACCGTTACTTATTACTTACTATATCATCAATGCAAACGCAACAAGCAGCGTTTTCCTGAAACGCGCGTCGTCGGCGCGTTTAAAATACGCCGTGTACTATGGGCCTTAGACATCCGGTTTTATAGCTTGTGACTACCGTTTTATTACTATTTAGGTTTTGTGGCAAATTATTTTTGTTGAATGTTTACTACAGAATTTTGTTAGGAGATGAAATTTCCTTCTTTTATTTAAAATTGACGTCCACCACTTTGTCTGCGTAAGCTAAATAGCCTTTGTGTTATTCCGATATCTAAGTTATATGTCTGCTACATTCCACCAAAATACTTTTGGTACATTTTTTCTGTGTTACAAACGGCAATAATGCTTCTGTGTGGTAAACAAAAACTTTTTTACGCTCCGTAACGCTAGCAACATGCAAACAAAATCTATGAGATTTGACAATGTAATACTATTACGGACTGTCAAGAGGTTTGTAGGGTAAAAAGCGGACACTTTTATTTAATTTTATGTTAAACTACGCGTCCGTGTCATTGCCAGATCTAAATATTAATTAAGCTAAAATATGTCTGAATTTGACAGATATGCCATGCTATTACTATATATTACTGTCAAATGTTATTATAAAACGGTGTCTAATAATAAACAGGGTTTTGTAATAACACCGCGCGAACATTTACTAACAAGTAAAGTTAGGGCACTACGCTGCGCTGCGTTGGGGGCAGAGTGTTAATCGACTTAGATCAAACTCGGAATCTTGCCTGCTAGTAGCAAATGAAACATTTGCTTCAAAGTCTTCTTGCTCTGCAAAATAACGTTTACAATTCCACCTCAATGTGAATCAATAGTTTATCCCGATCTCACTAGTCTAACATTACTCTTATTGAAGTTGGCTGTTAGAAACTTGAACTCAAGTTATAAGTTAGAACTAAGTAACTGGCGGAGGCTTTAGCTTTTATAACGTAAAATACGGCACTTATACTATAGCTTCAATCGTTTAATAATACTCGAATTGATTTAAGTTCGACATGATGGAAAAAGTTGTAAGTATTTCATTTCACAGGTTTTTAAAGAATCATCGTTGATGATAATGCTTTATATTTTTCAGTGATATGAGTATTAACAAATCATTTGGTGCAAACATTGTAGGTAACAATAGATTTTATCACTCCCTGTCCTTTTACTAGGATGGGACTAGAGAGCCCGGCGGAATTTGGAAATCTGAGCATTACATCTTCCGGGGATTTTCATATTTAGACGAGATGTCTTATCTTATTAGGTTGGTCCTGGTACATGTCTTAAAATCTGCATGTCAATTTCTAATCTGCATATATCTCGTCTTGATTTGCATGTCTTCGTCGCCGGCAATAAGTTTGAAAGCAAGCGAGTGAAACGCTAAGTTCACTCCCCCTTACTTACCAAACGGTCAAAGTCTCTCTAATAGCTCTAAGGGAATAAAGTTACACTAATTTGCATACATTACCTTTTCTCTTTAGGAAAGTTCGGTCTGTTAGCTTATTCCACTTGGGACTTATGCCGAATAAAATTCTAGACATTCGCTGAAATGTTTGGACCGGGTACGCTCGGCTGCAATAGTTTTAAATAAATAGATATATAACTCACTGAAATAGATTTGAAACTGCTATTATATTGGCGTGATAGGCATGTAGCCTTATATTATATGCAATAAATACATACGAACTAATAGCGATTGCAAGTCTGAGAGATATTATAGGTACTATATAGGTTTACTGTAATCCTATTTTCTTCACACCTAGACTACTTTAAGCATCCTGTACAAACATTTAGTGCTAACAATACTATCAAGGGTATGAAAAAGTTGACATATATTTAAAAAATATATCAATTAAACATCTAAAAAAGTAAAACTGGCAGGCTATCTAAGGCTCTTAAAATAAATCGTCCATAATAGAAAGAAACAAACGCAAATACAGTAAGAACGCAACAAGAAACAAGTTCAGCGAAACTTCGAATGTTTTCACACTGCGCAGTAATTACAGAAATAAAAATTATACACAAGGGGCGCTAGTTACTACTTTAAATATAAAATATGGTAGTTCAGATACTGTCTGTTTTTGTGCCGTCCGCGTAAATAAGTTTGTGTGATGACTGTTCATAATGTAACGTTTATTTATAAAGTTTGTTCATGTATTTTGAGGTAGCGATTAGGCACCATATAAAAGTATTTGGAAATGAGTTATTTAGATCAAAAATACATTTTTCTTGTTTACCCCACCCACTCTTGATACTATAAATACGTGATGTTCATTAAAAAAATAACCTAGTCTACTTTAATCGAAAAACCTTGTGGGTGGTCGTTTAACAGTCGATGCGTATTTTCCTATAAATAATGTGACATACATTAGAAAATAGTATACCTAGGTCTACTTAAATCGTGTACATACTTACGAGTACCTTGTAAGTAGGTTATTTAACTTTGGGTCAGCTGATGTGATGAAGGTTAACCGTCGATGCGTATTTTCCCATTGACTTACAGGTACAGAATAATATTACTATAGTTACTGTAAACAACGGCAATTGAATACTATTTCAATATTCCTCTGGCTGGTTTTAGAGATATGCGGTAGATCCGCTCCATAGGCTTATGAGCCTAACTTAACTTGCAAAAACGGAGCGATAGCAATGCGACTCGGCAAACATTGTGAGTATGAGCAAGGCTATTGAGGAGCGCGGGAGGACGCCTTGCTCGCAACTCGCTTAGTCACACATTCAAAATTTTCTCTGTTGTATTGCTGCCACTTTGCTTTTCTAACTTAGGCCCGCATGGGTTCCCGAAACGGGCATATATGTGAGGCACTAGAACATCGTATCACAGCCATATGTAGTGGAACCTCTACGGGACAAACTGGCGAATCGATGAGGCGATATTCTAGCTAGCGCCACAAATCGCGGGCGCCCGGCGCGGCCTCGTAGCCCTAATACCATTCTTATGATGAGAGGCTCTTTGACTTATCCTGACAACTGTTATAGATTAGTAAGGTCACTAAAGATTAAAGACGCGATTCCCGCAATTTCATAACTCCATCAGAATTTGAAATAGTCAGATTGTATGAATTTCGGATTGCTCAAAAGTATTATTTCAATTCTACAATTTCGAGATACAAGCGCGAACATAACCGGCTGTATATTCTCATTAATTATTTACCTGGTATGACTAATTAATTATTTTGCCGGGGCAAATTAAGCAGTGTGGCGATACATCCTCCCCTGATGGCGTTCAGTCATTGTCACTTTACACAATTAGGGGAACGAGTTGCGAAGGAGTTGCTGTACGTTATAATCGATATAAGGTCTCATGTGTGCAGAGTATGAAAAACGAGATACAGTGCTTATTATAAACGAAATAATGATATACATACATACAAATAGTCACGCCCATTATCTTCCAAAGAATTATACACCAACTTTTCACCAGTCAGCCTACGTGGTACGTGGTTTTCTGATACAAATACCTATACAGGGTGTTTGTGACTGCCAGGCAAATATTGATATGGCAACTTCAGTCAGACCATGATTCTGAGACGAAAACCACTGAAAATATTCGCAGGAAAGTTCTAAAATTTTCCGCCTTATTTTTTTTTTTTTCAGGAAAAAAAAATATTTCGTTTAAGTTGGCCTTAGATAATGACTCAAAAACAAAAATTTTACCTAAGGACGATTTTCAAATAAAAAGTTGCGCTCAAAAAACTGATCAACCCTAATGGGAGACACAAGTGATCCAAAAAACAGCAATGTATCACACAATAGCCAATAAGCCCATTTAACCAGTCACAGGATCGCCGGATACAATTGGCACAGAAAGCAAACATTGCGGCAAATCAATTCAAAAATGCATTTCCTGCGAATAATAAAACTAAATAATGGTACTTGCTCAGTGTTTCAGTATTTGCCTGGCTGTCACTCATACCCTGTATAACAATCTAGTGACCGGTAACAAATTTAATGGGAAATGTTTCCGTCATTCTAAATAGGTATTTTAAGTTATTAGAGTCAGACAGAGCCTCGTTTGTTAAATATCAGGGTGCACCATGGCATAGACCATGGGCAGGTGAGGTTGACTTTGGAACACTTGGGTGCTAGGTTATTAGTTGAACCCACTTACACCCCTAAAACATTACAAAGAATTATTTATTATAGAATAATTTAAACTAGCACTGATTTATAATGTTATATTTTGATATTATTGTATGGTGAATTTTTAGGCGATTAACAAAATTACTAGACTATTTTACGTCACATTAGCGTTATTGTCAACAATAATCCATTTAACAGTCCTTCAAAATGTATATTACTGTATTTAAATACACAATATCCAATTTCTATTGTAAATTGTATATACCTATTTTTAATGATTAAAACCATAAAAGTATTATATTACAGCGTAAAATTTCATCGTTACTGTACAATAAGCAGTCTTGAAAGAAATCTATTTTAAATTACAGAAAGCGTAAATTTTAACGCTAATTTAATAATAATTTTGATCAAAGGCTCGGAACAATACCAATAAACAACAACAAAGGTACACGTGCTTCTATTTCAATAAATTAGAACTGAATATACAGGGTGTGGGTGACAGCCAGGCAAATATTGAAATGCTGAACAAGTACCATTGTGTTGAGTTATACGACAGTGTTATTACTCGCAGGAAATGTATTTTTGATTTGATTATCAGTAATCTTTGTTCTCCGCACCATATTATGTATCGGGTGGTCCTGTGACTAATTAAATGGGCACATTGGTGATTGTGTGATACATTGCTGTTTTGGATCACTTGTGACTCTCCATTAGGGTTGATCAGTTATTAGAACTTTTCGAGGGCAACTTTATATTCATCTTTTGGTTAATTTTTTTTTTATCTAAGGCCTAATTAAACGAACTAATCTATTTTTTTCTGAAAATATGGAAAAAATTTCGAAAATTTAGGAATTTTTCTGCGAAAATTTTCAGTGTTTTCCGCCTCAGAATCATGGTCTAAAGTCATGGTATCAATATTTGCCTGGCTGTCACAAACATCCTGTACAGCTAAGTGGTTTCATTTCTGAATATGTAGATCAGACGCTATTTATAGACTGGAAACACTACCTGAATGAACTTAGTGACTACATAGTAAATACATAGAATAAGCTATTGTGCTCTATGTATACTCGTATTATATAGGTATACTTGCATAGCACTCTCTTGACTAATTGATAGATGGAGTCGTGTATAAAATCTATGCTACTCGTATACCTATGTAATGTAATAGTAACTTTAATGTACCATGTAACATAGTTTCAGAAATAAAGTATATATTGCTATACCTATATAGGTATATTGTGTTAAAAAGCGGTGATAGCCCAGTGGTTAAGACGTGCACTTTCCGAGCGGGAGGCGTAAGTTCGATCTCAGTCACGGGCCTGTACCAATGAATTTAATCATGTACAGATTTTAATGTTGCAAAATTGTCACTTAGCTCGTGCCTCGGCACGTAAAACCGTTGGTCCTGCGCCTGATCTCTCTCCGGTCATGTCGGCTTTCCGTCCCATCGGACTATGAGAGTAACGGAATAGAGAGTGCATCTGTGTTTGCGCACACACTTGTGCACTATAATATCTCCTGCGTATCTGGCCAATCTCCGTAGAGATTGGTCGCCTTGGCCAAAATACGGTCGGAGATCATCATATTGTATACTAGATACTGGACGTCTGCGACTTTGTCCGCGCAAACTTTATAAATATATGTAGATTCTGTCTATTCCTATGAGAATTTCCAGTGACCGCAAGGAAAAAATTTCGACTGTGAATCCCAAACCCGCGCTCAATTTACTCAAATCTAAATTCGGCTGAGATCTAATATGTGAAACATTTTAAACACCGGTCTTGTGATAATCCACGATCAAAAACTTTAACCAAAATAGAAACCATTAGGGGTTCCGTGTCTAAGAAATGAATGGAGTCATTATTTGATGGTACAGTAAATGATTAATGGATTTTTGTTTATCTATTTTCAGAATGAGAAATGGGGTGATAAGAAGGAAGCATGGTGTAACGAGTACATTCAAGTGATTTGGGTATGTGGAGAAAATGAATGAAAGTAAACTAATGAAAATTGCACGATGGAAGCGTTGGAAGTGAAAGACCTCGCTGGATCTTCTCTGATCATTTGAAGATTCTCAGCTCAGGTCTAGAATGACCTATAGTCCTACAATGACCTATAGAGTCAGACAATCGTATAAATAAGACGGTTACGAAGGAAGGATTACGAACGTGAATATATGCGAGTATCATGTCTACATCGCCTAAGCCTAATGGCTGCTACCTAGATATATAAAACACCAATTCCGCTAAGTAATACCGCCAATGTACTAAGTAAGTTCAATGAAAATTTGCAATTACTTACATTGATTGATGTCCCGCTAGTTCGAGAAGCGGTGACTTATTCTTGAAAGAAATCGAGATTTAAGACCGAGAAGCAAGTTGAATAAAATGTAGTAAAATACCAATAATGTGTGTCGTTTCAGCAACAAATACGAGTATGCAACAAATGTATGGGTGCGGAGTGCGTATCTTTATCTCTATATTTTATATAGTCATTTAAATGCACTTCTACGGGTTAATTTGGAAGATACTAGTCCTAATTACCTTTTTTTTATAATAAATAATTATAATTCGTTCGATTATTTAAGTACTTAAGTCCATTTTAAGTTCCTACATTAACGAAACTGCAATATACATAAAACAATTTATATGGCATAATCATAATATGGCAAGGTATCTGTTACATATTTATACTAGTCTCTAAATGTGGAAACTTTTAAGTGGTAAATAGTTGCTTATGTTGTAATAATCTTAGTTATTGTCAACCGTTTGTTTCCCGAATAAAGTAAAATAAAATAAAATTAAAATATTATATCGGATTCGATTTAGGTTGAGAGTCAAGAATAAGCTTCAGGTGATAATTTCTTTATTTGCAAATGGACTGTTTGTAAACTTTACACTTAGTTTAGAAAGGGTTTAATTTACTGCACACTTTAGTAATTGTTTTTGGTAACTGCAAATAAAGTGGTTTGTAGATAAGTTTAATTTAATATTTAATTTAAACTTTAAAAAATCATGTAGTTGATTTATATAACATAAAATGTATATTTGCAATGTAATATTTGACAGATTAATTTTATTCAAGTAAAAAAATTTAGTAATAACATAAATTATTCTGTAATTTTTACAAAAAAAAAAGTTTTGTTTTATTACCTAATTTTATTACATACTCGTATACATTATAAAGAACATACGACTATTAAAAATAGATTCATATTATTTTCATTTTCTCTTATAAACTTAAGCTATTCCTACCTTAATTTCACTTGTGCAATCCGCTTAAAGACCACTATCACCAACTTAAGAGCACAGAAGTCAGATGGTAACTGATTAAAGCCGGGGTTATTACCCGTACCGTATGGACAATTAGGAATAATTGCGTTGACCTAAGCTAACCCGAGGGAGATTATTCGTTGGCGTATGCAGACTGGGTATTATCTTATTTTTATGCGCTGATGTAAGAAAGGAAGCAACTAATTTGTTTGCCTGCCATATTTTTAGTGAGGTATGATCTAATAATGTTGTAATAATAATATTGTTTCAAGTTTTGAGCAAATAAATCTAATCAGTTCATTCCATCGTGAACAAAAACTATTACGTCCATTATTCCCAATAAGGTTACGGCAAAAGTGTGCATATTATATCAGTTGGCCTATTAAGTCCCACGTGGTAAGCTATAAGCCTAACACACAAACAAAACACACAACTTTCACATCTATAATATTAAATAGCGCTTACCCATGACTACGTCCGCGTGAAAAGGCATTACACTCGTGCGAAGCCGGGACAGGTCCCTAGTTATGCATATAAATTTTCCTCTTGAATCACTCTATCTATTAAAAAAACTGCATCAAAATCCGTTTTAAAGATCTAAGCATACATAGGGACTATGTAGTGATGATAGTGAATACTTTATTAGTAAAATCCATGTTGATTAAGCCAATTCTGAAAATGTATCTAATCCATGTAACTCGATGATGTAGCGGCATGGCTGTCTTGTTACAAATTTAACGAAAAGACCGACGGAAAAGAAAGCGGTGACCGGAAAAAATAGACAGGGTTCCTCTCGAGGTAAAGGTGGTTGAGTTCTAAATATAAAGGTTGGCAAAGGTTATTTGCAAGTACGGGTCACTGCCACTTGTCTGTTATACATGTTTGTCTCTAATGCCGTAAATAGCTAGTCAGATGTGAGTTAAATTTGGCTGAGACATTTAATTTTGTTTCTTATGTTGTCTTTGGTTTCTTTTTTGTACGAGTGATAACTGGAACAAGTATCTGGTAAAGATAATTTTGCCTTTGTATACTATGATAGTAGTATACATCATACATCATCTTAGGTTAGGTTTAAAGAACTTTATTCTCATAAGAAATACAAAGGAATAAATAATAATAGTTATAAATGTTATACTTAATTAAACACTGGTACTTGCTGCTGCTAATTGTAACTTTAGTTTGCTTTTAAAGGTATTCATACAAGTTCATTCATTCTTCCTGTCTGTATCACATTATTTATGGGGTCGGCGTAAACATTGCCAAAGATTTGGCATTTATTTTACGGCCGGCTGCCTGCCTGACGCCAACCCTCCTCGGGTGTAGCTAAGTGATAACCTTAGAAATTATGTTTTGTGATTATTTTATAATAATAAATGTGAATAATTAAGTTGATCCTGGTAGACATTAAAGTCTCTCAGAAAGTTTTATCCAGATCTGTTTAGCAAACTCACCGCCTCTCGATTTATAGGCTTGATTCTACTTTCGTGCATGTTGTAAGAGTCGACTAAAGAACACACCCTCTCAGGTAATAAGCTAGCAACCTATTGATCATTAAGGTATGATTCCGAGCTAAGCAGCACGCTGCACTGCTGCCGCAGCAGTGTTGTGCTGTTCATGGTGATTGTATACTTGTCAACAAAACTTTCACGTAGATGCTGCCACTGCAGTGCTGCCGCGACATTGCTGCGTAGCTCGGAATATACTCTCATATAAACCTGTAGACAATGTATGCGGACCAGTATTGCTGCGGCAGCAATGCTGCTTAGCTCGGAAACATACCTTTAACATCTTACCCCGCTACGCTAAACGTGGCTAAGGGATCTAGTCTATACTCCTGCAGTTCTTGCCACCCCATTTCGGAAACACAGCCAAGTATGTATGTATGTATGTTACATCTATCAGGATTTGATCCCAGGACAAAGATGTTGCTGCTAATATACTGCTATAGGAACATACCCAGAGTCACTTCCAACCACCACCAATAGGTCGTCGAAAAACTTGTCTCAAAAGTGTGTGTTTCAATAACAAAAGTACCGAGATTCTTTATAACCTCTAGTATTGAAATTGGCCGTAAATCGGCCTCTACAATCTGAGCTATATCAAAGCGAGCGAAACCTCTGACCCTAGTATGACCTGAATAAACTAGGGGCTTGTTTGAAAATAACTACGTGCAGCGGACGTAGATTTGTAGTCAGATGTCAGCAATCTGGTGCAACTGCACACAATCATCAAGATGTACATTTTAATGAGCAATTTGTGCAAAATATACACATTATATTGTCTTTCGTCTGCCTTTTCCATTTCATCCACCCACCCTTTCTCTTTGACGCCATTCACAGATTTCACTATCATTACAAATTATAAAACAAAGTCGCTTCCCGCTGTCTGTCCTTATGTATGCTTAGATCTTTAAAACTACGCAACGGATATTAATGCGGTTTTTTAAATAGATAGAGTAATTAGAGAGGAAGGTTTATATTTAGTTGTGTGTATTTAGGGATCTGCCCCGAATTTGCATGTGTGTAATGCTCTATCACACGTCTTTCGTCTGCCTTTTTCATTAATTTCACCTGCCAACCTTTTCCTTTGACGCCATTCACAGATTACAGGATAGAACAAGGAGCTATTTATACTGGACCTTTGAAACACTTTTAAAACGTTTGCTGATGTGATGAATCGCATTAAAATTCATTGCATAATTTGAAACGACAATATATTCCCTATGCTTCCAAACTTTTTGAAGGTCTGAACTAACTTTCTACAGGATGTAATAAAGAGCATTATTATGTTAAGTGAAATGGTATGAATGAAGTCCACTATACGTAACAGTTATTCGTAAAATTTTAGGTTCAAAATGAAATTGGATTAAATGACATTATATTTTCAAAATTATATGAACATTCTGGTAGTTAAGGAATATATAAATACTATATAGAAATCTATCTGGTAGTATCCGCAGAGTAGAATAAGCACCACCTCATATTTGCTAGTGGGTATTGTAAGAGGCGATTAAAGGCTCGAGCACACCGGATGCGTGTGCGTGCACGTAAGCGTAGACGTATACGTACCTCTGAGTTGTAATGTATGGAACTGTATAGGCACGGGGCAGACCAGGTGCGTATGCGTAGACGTAAGCATAGACGTCAAGCGGTGACAGTTATATACATCAAAGGCTCGAGCACACCGGATGCGTTTGCGTGCACGTAAGCGTAGACGTACACGTACCTCTGAGTTGTAATGTATGGAACACTATGTATAGGCACGGGCAGACCAGATACATATAAACTCAAAAGTACGTGTACGTCTACGCTTACGTGCACGCATACGCATCCGGTGTGCTCGAGCCTTAAAAGGTTCCGGGAGGTGGGCAGAGCGCCCCCCGTGTTGATAATATAGTCCGTTAATCACATTTCGATCACCAACCCGCCTGCTCAGCGTGATGACTTAACACTGTGGGCAATAACATTCCTATGGCAGTAGCCTTGTGGCGTACTCTGAGACCTATGTCCAGCTTGTCGACTGCAATAGACTGATATGTATATGTATATATCTAGAAAAATAAACATTAGAATTCGTGTCTCCAATTATTTGGACCAGATTATTTTTAAATAGGCCTTTTTTATTTCATTTCGCTTAACACAGCCATTCTGTTACATAGTCGTATAAGTCAAGGCAATTATTATTCACATCTATTTTAAGCGCTAGGTCAGTCGATTTCTTGTTATTCAGATCTATGTTTTAAAGGGATGTTCCTAACTGCATAGACGAAGATGTTTAATTAGGAAATTCATTTAATTCCATACTTCAAGTCTCGTAGTTTACGGGAGATGCAGTTTAATTTTAATAAATTAGTATTCAACTGTAGCTGAATTCCAAGAAGAATAATGTAGCAAAATTAATATTAAACTTTCATTTTGAAACAAATTAAAAGTAGCTTAAAGTTTATGAAACCTAATATTCCAGAATTTGTAAATTGCTATGCATCTTAGCAACATTATGAACATTAAAGTTTTTAAGAAAGAACTAAGTTTTTAAAAGACTATTTGTCAACACTAAAATTGATTTGAAAAAAAAAATTCACAGTCTTTAAAATCATTTTTTTTATTACGGATAAATCACTAGGCCGTACTTGTTATCATTCGGCAGATATTTGTATACATTATCCTGTCAAGCGTCACGTTTTAACGAATGTCTGGTATACCTTATTGGTTTGTTATTTATTATCCTACTAGTCTGCCATGCCACATCATCATTATTTGTAGCCATAGCCTACCCCAATAACCTCCACTCCGACCGGTCGGAAGCGGCCTGCATCCATCCAGATACCCGCGCCTTGGCCAGGTTGTCCGTCCATCTCAACCATCGGCATCTTTCTGCTTGTAATATCCCGTATAAGAGGCCCAAGTGGCGAAGCTCTGGCTGCTTTATCTGCTTTCTATAAACGTCGCTAGCTCTGGTGGAAAAACAGGCTTAAACTTGGCTTTTCACTCCAAAAACTTACTCGTTATTTCCGGACTAATATCGATGTATAAAAGATAACCTCAGAGTCCCAGAAGCCAAATGCATGCCGCAGACAAATAATATGAAAACTCGCTCTTATGCACGCGGTGCAAAGTTTTGCATGTCACGCCAATCACAAACGCATTCTCTGCTACTTTGCAGTTCTAAACTGCATTATGCTATGAAAAGTTTAAGTTTAGGTTGGTAACAAATAATATTGGTTACATAAGAATTGATTTATAAATTATTTATGTACTTCGGTCATTCTTTTCTACTACTTAACGCACCTACTAATTTTTCTTTTTTTTTCCTTTAAAGACTCAAATATGTAATAGGTAAACTTTAAATAATTATGGCGATATTTCATTTATATAATTAGTTTCTTGAAGTAAAATTTATTAGAACTAAATACCTTTGAATTGAAAATTTGTCATTGAAAACAAAATATAATTCACGACAATAATAGTATTCCAGTTAATCGAGGTGTTAATTAAACTTCAAGTTGCCTTATATGGGACCAAAACAATATAGTGGTCAAGGGAATTCCCCGGGGCAGAAGTTGCAAACTAATTTGCATACATAGGCGGTGGCTTCTGTGGTTAAATTGTATGGCCTACTGTTTTATTTGATGTAAATCATATTATTAGTAAGTGTCCAAAATTTAATCCATATTTTTACCAGATTTTTACCTATTTATTACTACATACGTACATAACGTCACGAATATGTCACTATAGGCATAGAGGAATAAGATGTAGACATAGAGTGCTAATGTCATACTAACAGTTTCGATGCACCATCAGACTTTTATATGCCTCCCAATTCCAGCCCTTGAAACTTAGATTCTATTAGTGTAATGTATAGTAATGTACTACATTACTAATGTATTGTAACGTACAGTAATGCAATCTAAGTGTCAAGGACTGGAATTGTGAGGCACCGAACAGTCTAATGGTGCATCGAAACTGTTAGTATGACATTAGCACTCTATGTATTCATCTTATTTCTCTATGCTAAAGAACAGGTTAAATAAATTGAGTAATTTCCACACATAAATCAAACTAAGTTACAACGAAAACCAAAGCAATCATTTCCATGTTTATCTGAACCTACTTTGATCAATAAAGTTGTCGGGAGCTTCAGGATAAAGTTCTGTAGCTTACAATAATAGCACCATGTACATAGTTGTATACTCAGCATGAGAAAATTATTTCGGGTACAGAATACTCTGCATTCTACATGAGTTATAGCCGGACACTAGCTGTGCACCGAAATTTGAGCATATCTTGATAAGCATAGCTCAGAGAAATGCGGTGTTTGTTTTTATTTAATACATGTGTTTTTACTATCTTCATGTTACATAATTTAGAAAATTTGGCACGAACCTTTGCACTGTTTCCGATTATTGTAATAAATATGGCACTTCAGTCTAATATCTTAACGTTTATGAGTCTTACACTGTAAATTTTTATACCAAAGCTATCGAGCTGTGTATCACAGATTTCGATTTTGGTTATATTGTAAAATTACGTCAATTATATTACCACTGACAATTATACCTACTCAATTAAGGTTTATCGTCAATCAAATAATTAACATACTTATTGCAATTATCATTTATAGAAAAAAGCCATCATTAATTTTCGTCAAGTTTTTCAAGTAACATTATAATAATAGTCAATCATTTTTATGTTAGGGCGTAATGCGTAGAACTCTTGAGTAGGTAGCACACTTCGCCGAACTCTAGAGAGTCCAATGCGCCAACACACAGAAATTTTATCGAGTTCAAAGCATTGACGACGTTCGTATAGAGAACTTGAACAGGTACATGAATTTGCTTTGACATTTACAAGGAGTGTAATATGGAAAATTTCTTGGAGCTATGGAATTTTTGAGTGTAAGCCATTTTCAATTTATCATCCATATATATCTATCTTCTATATTCTTCTATGCATGTAATAAAAATGTTACGGATCGCTGTCTATATGGAAGATATATGAGAAAAAATATTATAGGAGACCTTTATCAACGCAATAGTACCCAAAAGTATGATTTTTTGGAATTTTTTACTGTTAGTCTGTGCGTTTGTGCACGCTAATCTCAGAAACGACTGAACCGATTTCGATGCGGTTTTCAGGAATATATTGTAACAGGTCCCACTTATAGGCTACTTTTTATCCCAGGAAAATGTTTTTATCCTGGACAATTTCGACATTTTGTTTATTCTGTAGTCCACGCGGACGGAGTCGCGGGCGTCCACTAGTATACGTATACTATATAACATTATTATGCTTGGCGACCAATTTTTCGTCACACTGATTTTTGTGTCATCTTTTATATGTCGTAAGCAGAGTATTATGTTTGTATGTATTTACCTACCTACATTTTATGTGCATATATATATGTTTATGACATTGCTTACGACATACTTTATATTTTTATCTTGTAAATTTCAATGTTTGTGGCGAAAAATAAATTATTTCTTTCTTATATTGTCCAGCAGTTCTGGCTACCCCAGCCGGGTATAGATGAAACCAGCACAATATATGTATTTATCTATATTTCCTACAAAAGAATCTATATGCTATATAGAGTGCATGCATTAATCTACGATTATACGTAATTTTGAGTAAATAGAGCATAACAAGTTATGAGATCAAGTTTTAATGCTTTTCCTTTACGTTAAGAAAATAAATAATTTCTAAGAAAAAGCTAACAAAGATATAGAAATACTATAAGTCAATAAATACAACTCCGTAAGCGATTCTGTAAAAAAAGTCGACTTGAGAGCTCACCAGGGACGTCCCTTTATAATAAAAGGAAAAACTTTGAAAAAATTGAATATTTCTTACAAGGAATTATGTAGACTTTGGAATGAATTGTTAAACATTGAAAAGGTTTTTATATTGACTTGACTTATTTTATTACTTAAGAACTATAGATATAATTTTTCTCGACTACGAAGGGTTTATAAATTTACAAATAGTTTGTTTTATGTGCATATGTTTTATGTTATATTTGGAAATTTTTGAAGTACGTTTTTGACTGTTTACGCAAGTATATTTAAGATTACATTTTTATTATATGTATAGATATTGTACGAGTGTTATATTTCGAATCCTTTTATTAAATCGTGGTTTACCGACTTTGGAAATAAATTGGATATTTTACAACTAATTTTAAATAGAATGTTCGCTCAAATTATGAAAACGTCTGCGGTAAGCCTTGACAAAGATGAAGGGCCTTTGTAGAGATGGATAAAGATACATAAATTTATTTGTATTTATGTTAAACTCTAGTAACCCTCTATATTACTTCATCTTCGTCTTCAGCCTATTGCAGTCCACTGCTGGACGTAGGCCTCTCCCACAGTACGCCACAAGGCTACTTCCATAGTCTATTTTACTATATTACTATTAATACATTAATCTGTACTACATGTCCCATTTATGTACTCAACACTTGTACATGCAGCTGAATACTGGGGACAAACCCTATCCTTGACGGCCAATTGATGTAGTAGGTAGTGGACTCTACCTACGACGCCATAGGTCCTGTGTTCCAATCCCGGCAGGAGCACACATTGATATGATAAATATTATTGTCTGTTTTCGAGTCATGGATGTTTCTATACCCAACTATGTATAAGCCATTGCTTTGTTGGTACCCACACACGAGACCTTATGGATCTTAACGTGGGACTAAGTTACTATGACTGTATATTTCTGCTCTGTGCGATGTGGTTTAGGTGTGTTTGTCTTGATTTAATAATGACGTAACAAATACGGGCATGTTAAAATTTAATTATTTACGTCGTATAATTTACGGCACTTATTGTTAGAAATGTATCTTAGTTATAAATGTTGTAAATCAAAAACTTTTACTGCGTAAAAATTTTGACATAGTGTCACACTAATACGACGACTATCTTAAGGCTCGAGCACACCGGATGCGTGTGCGTGCACGTAAGCGTAGACGTACACGTACCTCCGAGTTTAATGTATAGAACTGTCACCGCTTGACGTCTATGCTTACGTCTACGCAGACGCATCCGGTCTGCCCGTGCTTATACAGTTCCATACATTACAACTCGTATACGTACCTGTATACGTCTACGCTTACGTGCACGCACATGCATCCGGTGTGCTCGAGCCTTAATACCACTCAAGCTCAAATGCGACAAGCCCTTTAGGCTTTAAAGATCGTAGAGCGTGCCAAAGAAAAATTCATACATACACATACTTTAAAAAACATATTTCACCAATTTCTGGTATTGACAGGATAGCTCGACGCCCCCACTGAGAATCCTGGAGAAACCAAGAGAGACAATCACTAAACCAAATTAGAATACTAATTATTTTAAAATCCTTTTATCTAAATTACACAAATCTCTCGAATAGGGTCTCCCTGCTGGTTTTAGTACAAGTAATATTAAGGAGTAGACAGTATTTCCTCTATAATTAGATTTTGTATTAAAGTCTCTTCAGGTAGCGCTAGTGTCGGTACAATTTGTAATGAACTTCGTTTATTTTATTCCGTTTCAGTTAAAGCTATGGGACTTCATTATTGAAGTAGCATACACATCGCGTATTTTGGGTTATAAATTCAATATCCATTACCCGTGTCGTGTTAGGGTGAATGGGGAAGTAGTAGAGATATATTATATTTACTAGAACAAATAGGTAGGTTTAATTTTATACAGGATGTAATAGAAATACATCTTTAATTAATCAAAAAACATTTTCAAAGCATTACTGAGCTTGCGCCAATACGCCATGAAAGGTAAATAATTTAAGGTAGGTAAATCTTCTATACATATAATAAAAATGTAACGGAGAGCTATCTGTACATGGAAGATATACGAGAAAAAATATTATAGGAGTCCTTTATCAACGCAATAGTAACCAAAAGAATGATTTTTGGAATTTTTGTCTGTTTGTCGGTTTGTCTGTTTATCTGTGCGTTTGTGCACGCTAATCTCAGAAATGGCTGAACCGATTTCGATGCAGTTTTCAGGAATATATTGTGACAGGTCCCACTTAACATATAGGTTACTTTTTATCCCGGGAAAATGTTTTTATCCCGAATAATTTTGACATTTTGGTTTTTCAGTAGTCCACTAGTAATTAAATAAATTACGAACTAAGACATACAGTTGTTACCTATCATTCGCTATCTTACAGTATCTCAGACAATCCCGACACACAACCGTCCATCCGCTTGCAAACGTAACATTCAGGTGCTGAAGCCAGAAGCGCATTAAGCAGCACCAAAGCTCGGACAAGCGGCGAGTTCCTGTGAGCCCCGGTGCTTGCTAGCGGTATTGCAGATATACTGGCTGTAGGCAGATATATAGGGGATATGTTAAGCAAAAATATGAATTACCCACTGTAACCTATTTACAAAATTTGAGACTCAAACTCACATATTTATTTATCCAGATAGTGTGGAGAATTCCTAAACAACTCCGGAATGTCCATACAAATTTAAAAAATAAACTTGTGATTTCCAGTCACTAATTTTGTTTTGGCTTTATTCAGAGTATATTAAAACATCTGTAAATCAAGTTTTTTTAATCTAATAAGGTCGTTGGACTTAAATCTATTTAATTCACTCAATATAAATTTCTTAGCAGGTGTCGGTATATTGTAGACTATTACCGAGTTAAGCTAATTGACTTTTCAATTGGAGTTAACTTGTCCGACACTGGGTCAGGACGATTAGCCGCTGGCAGATGGTTTAATTACTCAGATATTAAATAAATTAAATGTGGTATCGTGAGCCACCAGGTAGGAACGAAATTCCTTCAGCTAATGTAGAATCGACACAATTTGTAAAAGAAAAATTGTGCTCAATTTTATTTAGGTTTAAAATGTTACATACATTTTAATAATGTGAGTATTCGCCACGTGCTTGTCCATGAATTCATGAGTATATACTATGCATTGGCGGGGTGGAGTAGTAATAGAGAGAGAAGGGATGAAAGAACGAAAAGAAAGAGGGAGAAAGAGAAAGGTATTATACACTACTCGCTTGTGTATACGACTGTCGCGCCTGCGCACGTCTCATTTAACGGTTTTATTCCACGCACTTTTTCTTACGGTTTTACTGTTACATTTTTTTTAGTTCGGTCGCGCAGCAAAATCCCTATCTCCTCCAAGCCTGCCGTAAGGAACTTCGTTCCAATAAGGTATACATTTTGGCGTATATAACCACTTATAGTACCTATTTAATTAACCTTGAATAACTCGGAAACTTACTTTTACTATGGTTGCTTGATATGAAATACATGTGAAATCTTAGATGAATGTGTGAAATACAATGAACTGCGTAACGTTAGCTTAATTTCGGCGGCTGACAATTAGGTTGGACTGAACACGGACTAATTATTAAGCTTCAGCTTCCTAGGAAGCTCGTGAAGAAACTTTTCATAATAACATGTCGTGCCGATTTTCGTTTGTGTTCTATGATTGCACCTATATGCCAAAAACTATAGCTTTACAGACCGCCTGCGGGATGCAATGCAACTCGTCTACTACTCGTCACTCATTGCTGAGTAGTAAAACAAGGTTTTAAAACTTTGAAATAAACACACAGCTGTGTTTTCAAAAATAGAGATGGCAGAATTTTATTTTAGTCATATTTTTAACATCAATGATAAATTGTAAGCGCATCGCTCGAGAGAACAAGGTTTTAATTATATTTAAAATGTTAGATCTGTACTTAATATACGGAGTAAAATAAGTTAACCCTATAGTTTAACAGTTTGAAATAATGGGTACACCTGTGATTTAATATTTAACAATACTATTTCAATTTCTACTTAAGATCGCAATGCCAAAAGCATTTAACGTGTTTTCTTAGCTAGATCGAAATAAATTAAAAAGCATTGAATGAGTGGAGATTAACGACATTGCACTGTACAAGCAAACAATTCCAATTTGCTCGGAACGAGCGGATATCTACTAGTTTCCCAAGGTGGAGCAAAACAGATAATTGTTGAACTTTCCTAATTAAAATCAAGTTTTTGCTGTAAATGTACTCGCGTAAGTTACTGTGATTAATTTCGGTTTGTGTAAACCGAAATTTCATTTAACTATACTGTTGGATTGGATGCGGTTTTTGTTGTTTGGTTGAGTTTCAGAAACACAAAAGGATAAAAATTATATGAACATTCGCACAAGTTTTCGCTTTATATAAATTAGAACTAGGTATATTAAATAGTTGCAAAACAAATCCAATACTCGTGGTTGAATTGGACCTTTTTAAAGAGTGAATCTGGCAGTTTTAAATAAGGACTGGAAAATGGAGGAAATGCATGAGGAAACATTTCTTAATCTCTCTTTAAGACAAAGGTTCAGAACATTTCGGCCAGAAATATAAAATTTTACTTATAATTGATTTGTCTTTCTTATTTTAAGAATAAAATACTCGTAGTCAAACTTAACATAATGTAAATGGCCAAGGTCACGCACACAATACAATCACAACCCAAACTATTGAAGAAACAATAATCATTTTCAACTATATCAAACACTCAATTAAAACAAAATCCCAAACCGCCTATTCCAAATTAAACAGCTCCTAACCTATCAGTCGTAATAGGTAATAACTCTTCACTCGGCTCCAATTAAGAATGCGTAGGTAAAGTAAACGTTATAGGGGAAGCAATTACACGACTTAATGACTGTTCTACGCCAACTTAAATAGATACCTCGCAGTATTTTGTGGCATCACGCGATCCGCAAATTGTTTCAACCACGAAATACCGTTTTAATTTTCTCCCGGCGCGATAATCAGTGGGTACTAAAGTACTCATCGCTAACAAGCTGAAGAATGGTATAATGTTTATGTGGATCGTGATTCGGGTGTTTTAAGTGCCGTTTAAGTAGGTGATTTGTTGGCTTATTAAGGCGAATTGGCAAAGTTTGTTTGTGCACGCGTGTTTGAGAAGCGCTCAAATAATAAATGTGTGTTATTAGCGACTTAATTTCTCTCTTCGTTTACGGTTATGATAATAGATTTAACTAAAAATGTACAAATGTAGAGCCATTAATAAGGCAAGTCAACTCGTAAATTCTTTCTTTACTTAATTGTTATGTTCTGACTGCCATACGGCTGTAAGGGAAACTAGTTTACTAGCTAGACGTAGGAATTTAAAAATACATGAATATTGCTAGTGTAGAAGAGGATTAATGAATGTACAATTTTTCACCAGTACCACATCCTCATTGAAGCCTCGAGCACACCCGATGCGTATGCGTGCACGTAAGCGTAGACGTACACGTACCCCTGAGTTATGTATGGAACTGTCACCGCTTGACGTCTATGCTTACGTCTACGCATACGCATCCGGTCTGCCCGTGCCTATACAGTTACATACATTACAACTCAGAGGTACGTGTACGTCTACGCTTACGTGTACGCATACGTGTCCAGTGTGCTCAAGGCTTTATCCTCATTTAATTCTCATACTTTTACGGGGCTAGGGCCGATTTTTCCAAACGTCAGATAGCCTATCAGAAGAACTAAAATTGATGCTACGTTTCTCTAAAACTTGATCACGAATAGAGACAGCGTCTGCTATGAGGCTAAAACAAATTTAATCATGCTGATACAGTATAAAAACGACGTGCTCCCATATTGCTCCAGTGTTTGTCACGTGCAGCGCCATGTGGTGGAGTTATAGCCGGCTCTCGTTATCGTCTCATCGATATTGATCGCTACGTAAGATGTAACTTTGTAGCAAACAGCTATGCATGTCCATTGGCACACGGTATGCAGTTAATTCTAGGAATTCTACTACACACCTACTGGAATGCGTACGTACATACAGAGTCATGTGCATAATAAACAGCTAATATAGGACTCCTTCCCATTGGGAAGAAATAAAAGAGGAGCAGCAGCTAAGTATATTTTCATACAAAAATAGTGTGCCGCTGAGCGGGGGTGAAGTATGGGACGAGGAGGGCATCCTAACACTGTAGTCCTGCCCATTCACATAGAAACTACCTTGTAGTGACGAGCCAAACTACTTGTATAAGCATGTGGTTACAGCTACTGCGTTACACACACTAGTCCTGAAGCTCTGCCCCTATCATAACGTCACGGCCTCACGATTGCCACACGACTCAGTTCATAGTCCCACCTCCTCTTTTATACCTTCTCCATGCTTCTTCCCGACTGACGATGACTCTATGATCTGTTTAAAAAATAACCCCATTATTTAAAAAGAAATCGTTTGCGTGAAAATTTTGAGCCACTTCTACGACACACTCTCACTACTTACGGCCAATTTTTATACGAGAGATCAAAATTTGAAATTTTGTATGAAAACAATTGAAGATTAAATCTGAGATATGCAAAAAATCTCTCAAGATCCAGTTATAGAAATTGGCGGTAAGACGAAATCTAATAATACCTCTCAAGCTCAAATACGACAATCCCATTTAGGCCAGCCTTTCCCAAAGTGGGCGATAACGCCCCATTATGGGCGCTGCAAACCTGAAAGAGGGTGGTAAGAGACCAAGAAAAAAAAATTGGGGCGTTGTGTAGAGGCTTGGTAGTTGTAGTAGTTTTTAAGTAGGTGAACAAATGGGGTGCTAAAAAATAATTTATTCTCAAAGTGGGCAGTCGACAAAAAGTTTGGGAACCCCTGATTTTGGCTATAGACAGCGTGCCGCTGAAATGTACTTAGGTATATGTCGAACATACGCTCGAAAAATATAACACTCCATCTGACGCAGTTGGGTAAAAAGGTACTGACTGCTTACGTGAATAGATACCCGTATAAGAACTTTCCGGTTTCTAATAGGTAAGAAATCTTTTATAAAAGATCGCAATATTATTATTGCTTGGTCAGTGAACAGAGAAAAAATGTTGAAATTAAAATTCTCATTTTCCTTGTTATTTATATTTAATAAAATATAGTAAGAGCACGAGAAAACTTTAATGGTAACCATGTTTTTCATTTATATAAAATACTATGTTCCATTTATTATGTTAGTACCTACCTACCTTTATTTAAAGGCACAAAGTTTGTAATTTGCCAAGAAAAATGCTAATGAGAGAATCAAAAGAACCAAAGCAACACCTTAGTTTTCCGCAATATAAATACAGCGGAGTTCCCCAGCCAGAACTGCAGCATCATAAGGGAGATCCCGAAGTCAAATTTATATAAGCCAAGATTATAGCTGAAACAAGCTTCAGGCAGCAATGGGTGAGCCATTAAGATTTTAGCAAAACTAGCTCGGCCCGTGCAGCAATGGATAAACGCTCGAACTAACTTCAAAATCTAATGGATTTCGTATCAGTTTGGGGTCGTTATGCATCTTAACTGCGCCAGATTAATCACATTTCCTGCAAACTTGTCTCTTAACCTCCGGTTACTAAAGACGATATTTTGTTTGTTCATGATTCTTAATTCTGAAAAGCGGCGATAGCCTCACCTTTTGCCACGTGCGACTTAAGAATTAAATTATTTTAATTTTATTAATTGATTGAAGAAGATTACTGGTGAATACTGGGTGAGTAATTTGCTCACTTTTGCCCAACCTCTTTGGGTGAGAATGGGCGTGACTATATGTATATGTTTTCTTCATTTCAGTAACAAATTAATGTTGTTTCAATTTACTTATTTATTCATGCAAATAAAGTTAATTATTAATGAAATAAATGATAATAAATATGATCAAAGACTAACACCGAAATTTGTTACCTGAGACCCTTTTTACAGAGTTGTTACTGATGTGGATAAAGAGAGTAGGCTGTTAGAAGGTTTTCAATTTTACTCTTCTAAATAATTAGTATAGATAGGTTTACAGTAGTGAGTTGGACTATAAAGACATTCTATACAAGAGCGAGCTTAATGCCTTAATATACGGGAGGCCATACTATGAAGTCGCAATTATGAAGTCTACTCAATTTAACCTCACCAAAAGTGAAAAGTTTAATTAATTAATACTGTCAATGAAAAATTGGATCCCAATCCCAACTTATATTATAAATGCGAAAGTGTGTTTGTTTCTAAGTTTATTACCTAAATCTTCACGCTTTATTGACTCAACAAATCTTTTTAAAATTTTGCATATTTATATAGGTAGTTGAAAGTTCGGAAAAAAATATAGGCTACATTCTGTAGTCCATGCGACAACTAGTCTATAGTATATAAAAATGACCTAAAATTTACAAAAACTAAGTAAAACCTAGACAAATTCTACCCGATATATTACATTTCAGACTTCTCCATTAAACTTTTATCCACTACTACAGATATCATCTAAATTATATTACCGTTACGTCTCAGTTCACATAGATTTTCACGAGGCTAAAACTGATAGATCCTTTGTCCCATCTCTTGGGTCGGTTTAAAAAAACAAAGGAAAATCCCAGCCAGCCAACGGCGGCAACGTTTCAGAACGTACCCGACCGTTGACCGTACCTGACGTTCACGGGCCACTGGAGCTGGCAAGATCGAGCCTTCAAAGTGCACCTGCTGCTCGGCATAAATTTGTGGAAATAACCTATAACTGACTTATACGGGTTATAAGAAAAGGAATAATATGGCGATGAAAAATGCTCACTACAGATAACTATCGATTTTACAATCTATACATGTAATAATAATGTAACGGCTCGCTGTCTGTGTATGGAAGATATATGAGAAAAAATATTATAGGAGACCTTTATCAACGCAATAGAACCCAAAACGATGATTTTTGGAACTTTTGTCTGTTTGTCTGTGCGTTTGTGCACGCTAATCTTAGAATGGCTGAACCGATTTCGATGCAGTTTTCAGGAATATATTGTGATAGGTCCCACTTAACATATAGGCTACTTTTTATCCCGGGAAAATGTTTTTAACCCGGATAATTACATTTCGATTAAAATTTTAATTGGTTTTCGGATTAGCAGCTATGTATTTATGGTTGCATGCTAGGTGCTTGGATCTGGCTTCTCGTTGCGACTGTAGTGTCTTGTGTTCGTGATCATGAGTAGGCAGATCCGAGGGTCAGCGGAGGGTATAGGGCCCGGTGGCGGGCGATCCCTCAATAGAAATTTCATTTTGTTTTTTCTGTAGTCTACGCGGACGGAGTCGCGGGCGTTCACTAGTAATAAATATTTGGTCTGATACCTCATCTCGTGTAGAATAGACGAGCATAATTGTTGAGCAAAATAAAAAGATTCAAAGCATATTTTTTACATAAGCGTATTACGTAAATACGAATAGCTTTATTCTTCTTCAGCCTATTGCAGTCCACTGCTGGACGTAGGCCTACCCCAGGGCACGTCACAAGGCTACTGCCACAGGGGAGTTTTGTCCATAGTCACCACGCTGGGCAGGCGGGTTGGAGACCGCAGTATGATTTTCGGACTATGTTGTCAGTATGGGAGGCGCTGCTACCCACCTCCCGGAAACCCTTAATCGCCTCGTACGATACCCACGGGCAGGCAGGGGTGGTACAAACTCTACTCTGCCGGCACCACGCGGCTAATATAACTAAACTATCTTTATAATGTAACTAAATTGAGATTCCATTTGGTCTGTAGTCTCAATTATGTCTAAATTACACTGAAGTTTTCAATAATATAAACATATAATATAAAATTATTAATAAAGAAATGGAAAAAATTCTTCACCCGAGTGGGAATATAAATAAACTTATATTTTTAGAATCTTTGTGAAAAAAGGATGACTTCATTTTGGTTATACCTGTGTAAAAACACCTACGAATTTTCTAAATAGAAATAAAAAAAGCATGTTACAATGACTTTCCATTAAGGAATTGAATTTGGCTGACACTATTAGTTTTAGTGACGATTTACAGTCCAGAAATATTTGTAAAGAGCTATTTTGGACATTTTATAAATAGCAAAGCGCAGATATTTATGTTCTTTGATATTTAGCGTATTACTAGGTTTGAAAGTTTGTGTAGGTGTCACAATACTAGGCATTAAGTATTTGTTATTGAAAATAGAACACAAGCACCTCACGAATTGTTCAACTGATTACTTACAGTACAGGATGTAACAGAAGGGGTATGTTAAACAAATTACTATGAAAAAATCCACTGTAGAAAATCTATACAAAAAAATTAGACAAACGAAATAAGATGTTTATTTTTCTTGATAGTATGAAAAACTCCTAAAAAACTCAGAAATGTTCATAAAATCTTAAAAAATAAACATGATTTTAAACAAATAAAAATAATATAAACAAATTTTGTGAATAGGTCCTTGATAATAGGCCAATTTCTAAGCATTTCGCTTAACATTCCCCTTCTGTTACACCCTGTATAATGTGGTAAAACATTTCAACATTCTTCACGCCACTTCATCAATATTGCTAGAACTTAAAGCTCAAAACTGTCGTCAATCGGTACATCAATATCTCTTAGCTATAGAGGTATAGTAGACATTGGTTTCATGGTACTCAGCTTTACCCTGCGGAGCGTGATAGTGATTATTGATCGTATCACGACATTGATACGATTTGCAAATACCAGCGGCCCGTGACGAGCTCAAGCGGCTGTGAAGGTATGACTTAATGGCTAAAAATAGATATAGGATATGTTATGCGAAAAGCTATGACTAAAGAACAATATAAAGAACCAATTCACAAAATTTTATACTTAAATTCACATTTTGCAACATTCCTGAGTTGTTTAGAAATTTTTCCATGCTATCTGGAATCAAGGTATCTCAAAACTTAAGGATATGTTATTTGTTTAGTAGACTATATAATTATTATATGTTTTCACTTCACATACCCTTTTGCTACACTCTGAGTTATTAGACAGTGTTTAAAATCTTAAATAGCATCTTTTTATGTCCGTAAAAAAATTCCGACGACAAAATATAGGTAAAGTATCTATTGATTTATCTTCTATACTGCTCTGGGAGTGAAAAAATAAAGTATAATACTACAGCTGCTTCTCTTCCCGGGTATACTGTACAAATCAGCAGAGGGATAAGAGGGTCTTGGTGTTTTGTAGGTGATTGGCACTCAAAAGTGGTCAGAAGTGGCTCCATGTGGTTCTATCGGCCCTTGGTGCTCTGCCTACCTCGTAAGGGATAAAGGCGTGATTATATGTTTATGTATGTATGTATTTATCTACTTTCTGCATTATTTCACAAGCTCAAAAATATTAATTAATAAGTAACCTGTGCTGATATGGAACTTTACAAGAATGCATCAGCTGCATCTCTTTCCGTGCATGTCGTAAGAATCGGATAAGGAGGCGTTTTCCAGGCGATGAACTGGCAACTTGTCACTGGTCTTTTACATCTTACCCCACTTTAGCAAATGTATAGAAATTTCAGCTATGCAACTATAAATCTAGGTCAATAGTTAGAACAGCAAGTAACTTAGATAATTAGAATTAGTTCGTATCTGTGATCGGATGTTTTCACCAACACAGTACGGTAGAGGCGAAGTGCCCGCACATAAACTGTAGACTTTGCACAATATATGTCTAAAATATCCTTAACATTATAAACTAGTAGGCAGGTAGCTGTTATTTCAGACTTAGTAGTATATAGGACATTTTAAGATGCTATGCGAAATCAATATGATGAATCTTCCTGTAATATTCATGGTTATACTCGTAACTAGGACTTTGAAATTAACAGCATGTTTTGCAACATAAAAATTATTATTATTTCATACTTATTTCATTTATAGTTTTCAATATCATGCACATGGCATATTCTTATTCAATGTTCTTTTCAGTCCTTTTTTTTAGATCACAAGAAAATGAATCAAATCAAAATGAACAATATTTCTAATGGCGACAAACAGGCCAAGTTCGCACTTTCTGTAGCGGACTTCAGTAGCGCGTACCAATTTCACGCGGAGTTCGGCCCCAATCGCAGTTCAGTGAGTAGGTAATTATGTTCGCAAACACCAACTTACTGCGAACTAACTCCATGACGCCAAGTTACCTTAAGTTGCTAACTTGGATTTTTTCATTATGTAAGTGTGTTCAGATGATACTGTTGTCCCAGCGTTATTATGCCCGCAAATGTTTGTTCGATTGACAACCTTACTGCCTACTAATCCTAAAATAAAATTAATAATTACATATGCGAAAGTAGCTCTCGCTGTCTGTATATCGCACTTTCATGCCAAAACCACGTACGAGTATGAGGATCTTTATGAATGTGGACGAAGGCATGTGTGTTTAGAACGTACTAAATGAAGATCCGTTCTGTTGTTTCTGGCCACTCCTATGAGATGTAGACATGAGGTATGTATATAGGTATGCGGATGAATTCATGGGTGTCTTCTAGTAGCGTAGTAGTGAATAAATTTAAAAGAATTAAATATTCCAGTTTCCAGTCAAACCGCGCTCCCTACATATAAATAAAATACCAGCTAAAACCAAAAAACGAATTGAAAATTGCAACTTTTTGATTCGAAGTAGTTTCCCTGTAGTAGTGGCTTTGGTAGCAGAATTAATCAATGCCGGTAATTACGTCGGCGCTGCATGACGTCACTAATTGTGACGTGCGATACTGTGTACCTAAGGGGTGAAGCGACAGCAGAAAAGTTACTTTACCAAGGTCGGAATAAAAATCTTTACTAAAATTAAATATGCTGTAGTAACTCTGTCTATGTGGGACTTTCACATTAAAACTACTGAACTTATATAACTGAAATTTGGTACACAGATAGTCTAAAGCATGTGGAAGGACGTAGTTTACTTTTTATCTCGGTAAAATAATTTATCCCGGATAATTTCGATTTTTTTTTCTTTAGACCGCGCGAACAAAGTCGCAGGCGTCCACCAGTTCTAGATAAAACCTTCACGATGAATGAACCCATTTTGCACGGGTGTGTTTCTATAATGAGATAGCTAGAACGGCTGAATCACGAAGGAAATCTTAAAGCCACATTTAGCATAGAAGAGTCTGATATAAAGGATTCCATTGATTCCATTGATTACTGGTGGGGATCCAATTTGCCATCAATGATTGACTAGTACTCTAGATTGGTAGACTTAACTTCACTGGCTAAATCAGACTTAGGATGTTTCTATTCCAAGTCAGAATAGTAGCCACAAGTAAACTACGAAATTGATGCTGTTGCCGTATTTTCTGCCGCAGATTTATAAATAATTTTAGATTAATAAATTACAATGGACACCCGTGACTCCGTCCGCGTGGACTGCAGAAAAAACAAATCGTCGAAATTATCCAGGATAAAAATATTTTCCCGCGAATAGCCTATGTGTTACTCTGGTATGTAAGCTAAATTATTATTTTTAAGTTTCATCAAAATCCGTTCAGCAGTTTTTGCATGAAAGAGCAATAAACATCCTTACATCTTTTCATACATCCTTACATCTTTCGCGTTTATAATATTAGTAATATAGGGGCTGTCCATAAACATGGGTATCTGTGTAAACTTTAGGATGTTATTATAAAACCGTGTCTAAGGTTATAAATATTGTTTAAAACTGTCTAACATAGTTATATTATTAACAATTCGTGGATATTTCAGTAATCTTTTCTTGATGCTCACCTTATAGAACTATCATGACCAATTTCAAGGGTCTTCCATCCAATTTTTTCTTTTCACTGTGTTTGCCACTCACTCAAAAAATATATATTAAAATTAATTAAATATAAAGTTACAAACATAGTACTTTTAAAAATCGTATTTTCTAACGGTACTCAGTTATTAAAATTAGTACCATCAGCGACATCTATGGGTGTATATTTCACAGATATTCATACACCGACTGCTGAAATAATTATGAAATGCAAATAAAGACTCAATTTATGGGTTCATTTGACATTTTGCCGTTTCAATTACAAATGTTCTGATGAGGATATTTAAATTTACGTTTCTACACGTGAGTAATTATGTTATGTAAATAAATTACATAATTGAAATATTAATGTAGAAGTAATATAAATAGACGATTTGCCTGAAATTTACATAAACTTGACACTAAAATACGAAATTTAAATCTCAATCGACTATCGCTTAATGAGATAATATCAAGAGTAACTCTCCATTTACATACATAGGTATACTCGTACCTAGGTTGTATTTCTGAATTGTAGTAGCTAGAACTACAATGGTGAGACTATCGAGGGTTGTTGCTCCTTCCTTCCTTTCCTTCTCCTTCCTCTTCCTTCGCGAAGTGGCCGGCGGCAGTGGCAACTCAAGTGGCCAGGTGCGCCCTGGGAATACCAGTCGACTAGTCCGGCCCGCGTCCCCCCGGCCAGCCGCATCTTTCCCTTCCCAATTGGGGCAGACTCTCTGACCCATGTGGCCCCCTTTAATGGCCACTTTACAGGCGCGTTGTCGCATATTTTTGCGCCAAGGACGACCACATCCTGAATATCACAGAAAGAAGCTAGGTTTAGCATAGCAGGGTCAGATCTAAATGATCACTAACGAGTTGCTAGCTCATCGCCCGATTGAAAAAAAAATGCTTTTATCCATTTATTAGTTATAAATATTACAATTAGTTACATATTATGTAGTTTTATTACTAAAATTTATAGCAGAATTTTTTCAAGCATAGTTGGAACTTAAACTCGACATATTCATTTGAAATGTTACTTTACACCTCAGAGTACTCTTAATGGTATAACCTCTATATTTTTAAGTATTATGTTATCATGAACCATTGAAACAACTGAAAAAAGACAACTATTTTAGCACGGGATTGAAACAGATACTGATAAGCATAAGTTTACGATTTGAGTGACTTTTTTCAGGATAAAATTTGACGCATTTCAAAGACAAATAATAAATAATAAACTAAATTAATTTTAACATACTAATAAATAATAAAAAAATAATACTTAACTTATAAATTATGGACATTTAAAGAAATACAACAATAGAATTTAATTACTTCATTACATTGACATTTTAGTTTTCTATCTTTCGTATCCGTACTTACCTACACAAAAAATATTAATCCAATCTTGACTTAAAATTAAAAATGAATAAAATATTACAAGTATACTACCTACTACATGGAAGTACGTGATAATGTGTAATAAATAAATAAATAATGATAATTAACACGACGGATTGTACAATTAAAATTTAACCTTAAATGAACCCGTAATTGACTGTGAAATACTTCAATCTGCCTACAATTTCATTTATCTGTAAATTACTTTTTATCTGTAAATTATTAATTAAGATCTTTAACTACATATGAATGCAATAAATGATTGAGTATATAGATGTTTGGTACTATGTTAAAAATATAATAAAGTAATTATTTACTGCTTTACCACATACACGCCGCACGCTCAAATTATAAATATGTTAATTTATGAAACGCAAACACATACAAATTAAAATCAATCGTCACTTAATTTTAATTAAAAACCTATTTTGTGTAAAAGCTTTCTGTGTAGATTTTAAATAAATATACATTTTAATTATGTAATGATTTATATTATTGATCAATTATTATTTTAGTGTCTCAAATTAAGTTATTATACATTTTAAGGGAATCTTCAATTAAATTTATTTGTCATAATAAAATTCTGAAATCAGTTTTTGTTATAAGTGCATGTACAAACTACGACATAAAGAGTAGACTGTAAAATATACATATTAGAATATTCGAATTCTAAGCTGAGGGGTAAGCACGAATCTCTCGATAGTCCGTAACGCTATCGTCCAACTGTCAAATCACATAGATTTTGCTTGCGAGTCGCTAGCGTTACGCCGCGTAAAAAGGTTCGTGCTTACCCCACAGGTACCTATTCTGTCTGTGATAATATTTGAATATCCAACTTTATCACATTACCGAACTACGATAAATCACTGTTGACACAAGTTAGTTTGACTTTAACTAGCTCTAAAGTTACAATATAAGTTTGTAGTCTGAGGAGCATCAGTCTGAACACTTCATGACAACATTATTATAGATCACCTTATTGAATGTTGAAGTAAGGACGTCTACAAAAAGTCACACACATCAAGATATTGGAGTTTACTGCTGGACGTACGCCTATTTCAGGGCACGCCATAGAGGGTTTTTGCCCATACTCACCATGCAAGCCGAAGATTGGTGACCGCAGTGTGATTTTCGGACTATGTAACGACGGAAGGCACTGCTGCCCACATTCCCAAAACCCTTAATCGTCTCTTACAATACCCACGGGCATAGGGAGCACATTTCTATATGTATATGTACATAATTAGAAATTTCCTGTGCAATAGTTGTTTTTATGATAATATTACATTAATTGATTTTGTTGAAACGCGCTTTACTGAATTCTGAGAAAACACGTTTCTAGTTTCAGATTAATCCAGAAATATCTCATATTATTGTAGGTAAGACCCTTGAGCTAACTCAAAATTATGACAATCTCTTGAAATAACGTCGAAGTCGGGCTCATCAAGAGCTCTTCAATTACTATTGTTCTCGCCTATAGAGTTGTAGAATATTTGAGAAAATGGTGACCATGATTTTCACCTGGATTTCCGCGTTCAAAGCTTTATTTTTGGTGAGTGATTTTCCTTTTTTCTTTTCTGATGATAATTATAATATCTATGTTCAATCGAGAATATAAACATATGAGAATTTTTTTATTTTTATTAATGTTATCTTATCAAATGTAAGAATCGAGTGATCCAATTTGGAGGTATTTGATTAGATAGATTGTGTTATATTAGGACTGCAAGTATAAAAATATGTCTGTATTGTATTCCCATTTTCATCTTAGTATGAATTTATGGCCACAATATTTCTCCTCGATACAGGTGGTGCCCTCTATTGTCACCGGTAACCTTTTGTCCCTCGTACAAAAGGTAAGGAAATAAAGTCGAAAAATCAAGGCTTAATTATTACAACCCTTCACTTTAGCATTGTTTGCCTGTGCTTTAATGGTTATCACTTTACGCCTTCGCCTTTGTAATATTTTTGTTCGTGGAAACAACTTCTGGTTTTCTAATAAGCGGCGTGTTTTTATTTAAATGCGCTTAGAATTTTTAATTAAATCTGTTCTTTGTTTTGTAATCTTATACAGGTAGGAAGGTTTCCATTTTTTTTATGAAGTTTTTTAACAAGGTCCACAGGAAACATAATTAGGCTATTTTGTTTTTTAAATGATGATGATGGCGCTAATATCTATATTACTATATTTTTTTTAGTTTTATAACATTTCGCTTATAGTACGACCATCTTATTTTCATTTTTATTTTTTTATTTTCATCCACACTGCCTAATGAAAATAATAGAAAAAAAATGATTTATGGAAAATATCTGCTTTAACCAACTTTTTTCGACCTCCTTCTTACTTCTTCTTAGATACATAAAGTAGGTAATATTTATTTCTAGCACATATTATTGCATAAAAATATATACATAAATGAATACGGAATCAACTTCAACCATAAACTGTAAGTGCACTTGCCTATTCCTATTCTCGAATATAAATTTTAGTTTGTTAAAAACGAAAAGTGCGACTGGCAACATGGACTGAGCCACCTTTGTGATAGGGTTTAATATTAAGCAGCCAACCATTCATTGGACTAGGTAGCACAGTTGCTGTGTTTGACGTACTCGCTATTGAAAATTTAATTACTTCACTCGCGGAGACATTGAAAACTATATTCGAAATTAAGCTTTAAATTTTGAACGGTATTCGTGACTGCAGTCGAAAATGCCGGGCAACTTTCCTGAACTATTTATATTTTATGGCGCTTAGAATATATATTTTACCAACTGTACCTGTACACACATAGAAGTTCCATCAGTTAGGCTTAGGGCCAATTTTCCCAATGGTAATATAACCTATTTAAAGGATATTTCATCGCATACCTACAAAACTGCCATAGTGAAGCCAGCAAAAGTAGCATAACCTACGATACTCGATATGATAAACCGATTTATCGACATTTAGCCTGTCAAAATACGATAAATATAGTCGCCATGTTGAATTTAGTATAGAGACGATACGATATCGTACGATACGATATCCACGATGCGTGGTCATGCTAGGGGGGCTGATGTAAAAGATAAGTGACAACTTGCTATCTTAACATTGAGTGATTTTCTTAGTCGAGTTGTGACATGCAGGGGATGATTTCCATCCTCATCCAGCAGCTGACTTACTAGCTCTACCTAAGAGAGGTGGTGTTTAGGTACTAATATTGAGAGTAAAGGTACCAGTTAGTAGCAATTAGGTACTAATTAGTTTAAAGAGATGGTTAAATTCGTCGTCCGAGTTAATTGACCCGATAGCTCAGTTGGTTAGAGCCAAAGCACGGTTGCGAGTGGTCGTGAGTTCAAATCTCACTCGGCTTCTTATTAATAATTTATAATATATACTCGTAATATCCTTAATTAAGATAAATTTATAAGATACTTCTCCATAATATAATCCGCTAGGATATGGTTGATCGTTTCATCATTCAACAATTTGCTGAGGGATTCTGATTTATTTACCGCGATTTGGCTAGTGTATAGCTATCGGGATGAACAAATAACGTTGCCAATAATGTAATTTAAAAGAGATGGTTAAATTCGTCATCCGAGTTAATTGACCCGATAGCTCAGTTGGTTAGAGCGAAAGCACGATTTGCGAGTGGTCGTGAGTTCAAATCTCATTCGGGTGAAGATTTTTTTCATTTTCTTATTAATAGTTTACACAATTTTTTAAAGCAATCTGAGTAGATATTTATTACAATAGTCACGTGGTCCTGACGCTGACAAAGAATCAGGGTAAAGAAGAAATACAATCCATATAATGATGTCAGAAGAACAACGTTAGTGTATTATTTCTGAATAAATCTCTGAAAAAATAAATTTTCTCTATATAAATAAAGTTTATTCTGAGCCTTTTCGCCCGATATAAATGATAATCTCTGCCCCTTGAGCCGAATTAGTCGCGGTAAGGAGTCGAGAGCCTCTTGATCCGGCGCCGGTCGCGCATTATCCGCAGCCGAGGTTATAAGGACATATAAGTATTTTTACGTATACTCGTAAGTATTTTTGTACTAAAATTTAGTATTTATAACATAATACATATTTTGTACATTTTAAGATACTTTGGAGCGTTTATATTGGCACATATACCTTAATTTAAAACTAAAGGCTGCTCACGACTTCGTCTGCATAAACTTTAGGATTCCAGTGTTATTTAATATGTATTTGTCAAAGAACATTCCTTCGAAGTTGCAGCGATCCTACAGTTGCAGTTATTCCAGCCCCTCTAGCATGACTACGCATCGTGGATATCGTATCGTCTCTATACAAAATTCAACGTGGCGGCTATATTTATTTTGACAGGCTAAATGTCGATAAATCGGTTTATCATAAAGTGTTTCGCAAGTCATGCTACAAGAGCAGCAGTCAATCAAGTCAAAGCATTTTATATGTGTAGATAAAATATACATTTATTTTATTTCTTCAATATTTAACGGTAATATAAATAAAGGTTCGACCTGATGATAGTATTCTAGATTAACTGATTTCGTTGGCAGATGGAAAAAATAAAATTTTCCTTTCACTATAGGTATAATGTAAAATAGATATATCACAAACTGTAAATGTAGAAAATTGTATCCATCGGTTAACGTTCCCAGAACCTTTCGATTATTATTTCAGAAGCTAGTAATTGGACCAAACCGAATCGATAAATACTTATTAAATCCCACAGTAGTGTAAACGATATTTAGCTTTACCTAAGTTAATAACTTAATTTTGCAAAATACACACTATTTCTGGTTTCTTAGAAATGAGGTCTAAATGTTAATTAAGAACATACCTTCACTGTTTAATACATACATACATAGAATTACGTCTTTTCGTCTTCTATGCTGCTCTGGGAGTGAAAAAATAACGTGTAATACTACAGCTGCTTCTCTTCCCGGGCATACTGTACAAGTCAGTAGAGGGACAAGAGGGTCTTGGGTGTTTTGTAGGCGATGAGCTGACCACCTGTGACTACCAACCGAACTTGTACATCTTAACCATACCCTAAAAATTAGTCAGAAGTGGCACCATGTGGTTCTATCGGCCCTTAGTGCTCTGCCTACCCCGTAAGGGATAAAGGCGTGATTATATGTATGTATGTAATTACGCCTTTTTCCCGGAGGGATAGGCAGAGATCACGGATTCATCTACTTTCATGATATTCTTCATGCACGCTCGTCGGTTTAGAGTACTCTTGACCTAACCTCTCTCTAGAATTTCGCCAATTTGATCTGTGAAAATTCGAGACTTCTCACCCTTCCATCCACTCTTTGTTATATTTTGACGGCCGATTGGTGTAGTAGCTAGTGACCCTGCCTGCGACGCCATAGGTCCTGGGTTCCAATCCCGGTAGGGACAAACATTGATTTCATGAATATCGATGTTTGTTTCCGAGTCATGGATGTTTCTGTACTTTCTTTGTATTTATTGGTATATACCGATGCTTAGTACCCACGACACATGACCTTATGGATCTTAATGTGAGAATAAGTTAATGTGTATTGAAGTGTAATATTTATTTATGTATGTACCCTCAATCGGCCCTTAGTGTTGTTTATATGTATATTTATTTATTTACTATTTAAGCTAGCTAAAATACAATCTTTTTTTCATCATCATCATTCATCATTTACAGCCCTGAGAAGTCCACTGTTGGACATAGGCCTCCCCCAACAACCTCCACTCCGACCGGTCGGAAGCCGCCTGCATCCAACCGACGCCCGCGACCTTGGCCAGGTCGTCCGTCCACCTCGCGGGTCTTTTTTTATTACCTTGTTTTTATTACCTTGAAATGTAACCTCAACGTAGGAGTGCGTGTTATACATCGCAAAGTAAGACGTAGCCCTGCTACGAATTTCCGTAGCACGGACAGTTCGTAGCATCGTAGCTTGTTCGTAGTAATAGCGGATAAGTTAATTTAGTTCACCTAGAAGCTAACATAGGAACTGAGTCTATGACCAAGTGAACGCTATTTTTAATCTTATTTGCTGGAAACCTTTTATTTAAGAATGTATAAAAAGATATCTTTAGATATACATAAACATATAAATCTTCTTTTTGTGTGTTTGTAATTGAACTCCTTCTAAACGCCTGGACCGATATTGATGAAATATTTTGTGTGTGTTCAACTGGGTTCGAGAATAGTTTATATTTACAATATTGTCAACTAGAACAATTTTTTCTGCAGTCCAATATTCTACATATATTAGATACTATTTAAAGTATAAATTATAAAATTAATATTTATCTAGTGGACCCGACAGACGTTGTCCTGTCCCACGCCTTAAATGCAAGTTCATAATAATGGGAGCAAAAACGTGTACTACTCAGCGATACAGTTGTTTCTGACCAATTTAAATAAAAAACAGAAACACGAACCTTGAGCGCGTCAAAATTTCTGATGTACCTACCTACCCATGATCATTCTCACGACACGAAACATGCAATAACTGTTAGGCACTTGAGCACGCCAAAGAAATATACCTACATAGATACATACACTCGAAAAACATAACTCTGCATTTCTTCACCTCTGCAGTTGGATAAAAACAAAAAACATAAAGTGTGCTAATTATTCAGCTACCCTATTTGGTTAGTTATTATTGAATGGGTAGGTACAGCAAGATACCACCGATTTGGTATATTAAATGTTAATCATTTCAATATTTTCAAAAGTAGATTGATATCATTGAACTTTGAAAATTCAAAATAAAAGATCACTTTGTCTTCTTTTGATAAAAATATGTTTTTAATAACGTTCGTTTTCTGTAAAATAAAATTGTCAAAAGTTGTGAAGTAAAAGTAAAAAAACATTTTTACTTACTTACCTATATTCTTTTTAATAAAATCTGATAACGCTATATCTTAAAAGAAGTTATGCACAACACAAGTCTGTAATAGACCACGACCATATTAAATTTATTTCTAAAGAGATTTAAAAACACGCTTTTAAATCTGATTAATTTCTCTCCTTTCATAACTCAAAGGCTGTTTTTAGTGAAAAAAAAAAAGACTTGAATAAACCTTCCCTTTTATGGAGGCTTTCAAAGCATAAAACAAACATGGCGATACATCTATCTGTGTCTTGTTTAACTAATTTGTATGCGGTTATAACAACGCGATGTCGCTTATCGCGATGCAACTTTGCCTGATAGTTCCGACGTGTCGGCATAGATGGCGTTGTTCGATAAATTTGTTAAATATCGGTTATTTTCTTATGTCTATGTCTTTTGTAATGTTATTTTATTAATTGTTTTCCTTTTATTCAGTAGTTTACGCAAAGCTATCTTCGGGCAGAAGGTTCGATACTAAACTTATGAAATGGCATTATATTTAGCAACGTAATATCATTTTTTTAAATTCTAAATTGAAATCTAATATTGAAGAGCACACCGACACAGACCACAAGTAACTAGTATTATTAAACAGGTATAATGAAACAAAGACATACAAGTTAGGCAAAAAAAAATTACCCTTATTTTAGTCATGATGAAGTATCTACTTGACTACAAAAAGAGAAACAAACTTTGCATGAAATACACTATCCGCATAATAAAACACCCGGAAATTTAATTTAGATAAGCCATTAATATTTATTATCCGGCTAGCAATAAATACTGGACTAATTTGGTGGAGATTACACTTGTTAGTTTCCGTTGCGGTGTGTATTATGAACTGTGCGAAATTTTGATTTATACCCCTTTTGGGTACTTTTCGGTGGGTAATGGACAAATTGCGGTGTAAACCGGTTTAAATTAACCCCTTTTGTGGTATAAAAGGATACGGTATCTTGACTTAAATGGCGCTATATTTTTCACTTGAATAAATAATTATGTTTAGCAGTGGGACACGGTATAGGCTATAAAAAAGTTGAAATTTAGCTTTTGGTTACAATCAAAAGCCTAGCATTATCTTTGTTTCTATGATTGACAGTCTGAAATAATGTGGTTATAATTCCTAAAGTCATTTTTAAGTACAATGGAGGTTTTACCAGGATGCGACTAAATTAAACTCGCGTTTATCTCCGATTAAAATGAAATTTATACTGTCAGCAACATTATGTATAATATTCTGGCAATGTTAGACAAGTTTGACTTGAAAAATATTTAAAAAATAATAATCAAATTAATTATCAAAGAATATTATAATCTCTCGATTGAATTCTACTTTTGTGTTTATTATATTGAAACTTCTAATAACAAGTAAAAACGTTTTTTTTTGTTTTAATCGTAGTTAGAGCTAACGATATGATAGGTAAATAAAAACATAACATAATTTTAAATCGGTAACAGAAAACGTACTAATTCGTCAATAAACCCTATATAAGTTCCTACCGTGATATATCACCGGAAAAGCGCGGAAAGTCTGGAACTAGTTATTTGTGTCGATAAATCCATCGCCTTAAGTAATGGGAGAGCTATAAATTTGATTCCAGACTGGCCATTATTCAGCTGAATGTAGATTTTTACACTGACAACATTTTACCCACATACCGCTGTCGCTGCAAATTGTGAAATCTATTTTTGCTGATAGGAAAAAAGACAGTGTACTTGAAATTACAATTAATTTGAACCACGTTTTTATTTACTTACCTATAACCAGACGCCCACGACTTTGTCTGCGTAAACTTTGGAAATCAAAATACTTCCGCTCCCATGGATATTTCGGAAAATTCTTTATCATAAAAAACACTGGAGGGTGTGTTTCAGTTAGGACTTTGTTATTTTGAGGAATGATTCGAGCACCCGCCTGATGCCAATAAAATAGTATACACACTGATAGGGATTTATCACAATAAGATTAAAATAAAAAAGATTTCTTTACTTTACAATAGTTGAATTCTGTATAGTTAAAAGGCGGATGAAAGCGTAAGTTAATACCCTACTACAAAGCCAAGATTAAGCACAAACCGAAAGTGATATTTGTCGCACCGGAAGTTCGGTGCCGCCTTCGTGTTTTCTTATTTTAAATTTAGTGTTTATACATTTTCTATATGTACTAAAAATGTTTATGATTTTTTACAGTCACGATGTTAAATATTTATGCAGTCTATTGCTTACCTACTCATCATTAACTTTATAGCCCATGGGTTGTTCCACTGGGTTGTTCTTATAAATTTCAGCCTAATTTCAGCAAAATCCGTTTCATAGTTTATGCGTGACCAGAGTATAAAAGTTATATATTCTTAATGATTTTCTTTATACTCGTGATACATACTCGCAGTTTTTAGTGGAACTGGTGGATTATATATTTATTTTAAACACAAACTACAAGACATCAGAATTATAAATAGTTTTTACCAGTAGACGCGAAACCTTTCGGGAATATGCCGGCGTCTCATTAGTTATTCAACAGAGTATACCATGTACAGGTAAGTTTGGCTTTAGTCCAGCTGGGAACCAAGACGCTGTAGGTAAACATGGAGGCCAATTGGTCAATACATTCACACTTGTGTCTATCGATATATAGGTATATAATAGATTTTTATAATCATTACCAAAGTGAAGCCCACTCTACGGATAAAACTGATGTTTATCTTTGTTTATGTTGTATGTGTAAAATATATAAAGCTAGTTGGCATGTGTAGGGCTTCAAATAGGGTGCACTGCACAGTTCTTCTTGTTAATTCTTTTCTATATATCTGTTCTTACCTGTTTACTCTAATCTATTGTATATATTTGTTAGTGACCGACCGAAATTTCGGTTTCGCCCAGTTTCGGCCAAAAACTCTAGTTTCGGCCTTAGTTTTGGTTTCGGTCAAAATATAGCCGAAACTTTCGGCCCCACCGAAACTCAGGTGTTCATGAATTTTCGTACATCGCATACTGTGGCAGGAGACCCTATGCGCTGACAATATAAATGAATACACTTAGATTATCTTATATGTTTCAAACATGTAATATAATTATGTCTTGTCAGGTTTGTATATACCAATACTGAAAATGTATATTTCAGTCATTTCAGTTTGAACACTATTACTAAATATTATTTATACACTATTTCTATTGTCTTATTTCTAAATTGTGGCTCTCCGTGTATGTTTTCCTAGAGGCTTTGTTCTGTTCTAGAGGTTTTAAAGGTAATACTTTTTAGTAAGGTAAAGGTAAGGTAAGGTAAACAGTAAGAATTTGCATCTCTATCTTTGTGCCCCTATAATATTATCTCAATCTAAATACACTATACAGGGTGTGGGTGATAGCCAGGCAAATACTGAAATGCTGAAAAAGTAGGTACCATTGTGTTGAGTTATACGACAGTGTTATTAATCGGATTAAATGTATTTTTGATTTGATTGTCAGTAATCTTTGCTCTCCGCGCCTATTGTATCAAGCGATCCAGTGACTAATTAAATTGACTTATTCATTACTCATCAGTAGGTCATTACTGTTTTTTGTATCACTTGTGACTATCCATTAGGATTGATCAGTTATTTGAACTTTTATGAGGTCAACTTATTTTTAAAATGATCTTTTGGTAAAACTTTTATTTTTAAATAATTATCTAAAGCCTAATTAAACGAACTAAATTATTTTTTCCTGAAGGTATTAAGATAATATCGGAAAATTTTGGAATTTTCCTGCGAAAATTTTCAGTGTTTTCTGCCTCAAAGTCATGGTCTGAAGTCATGGTATCAATATTTGCCTGGCTGTCACAAACACCCTGTATAGTAAGATAAAGATATAGTACGCCTATTGTCTAGCTAGCTAGTACATAATGTCGATGCAAAGTGTGTATAGATTTATGAGTGCGGTCTCCACATTTGCCTACCTTCTTGTTGAGGTTAGACCGGTGTTCTAAACCCCGACAGGGCTGATGTGGATGTCTAGTAAATTCATTATTTGATAGCCAGTTCTGTTGGTCATAATCCTACTAAAATTATAAACTGGATAATTTATACATCAGGTACTTGCTTATTTTTAAATATGTTATTGTTCGGATCGGTTTGAAATTTAATTAAGTTACATAATGCAGCTTTATTCAGGTCACTGTTCATTTATATATTACTCCTTTAAACCTATTTTAGTAGTAATGTTTATTAGATAAACCTTTAACCTTTATCTGATAAACTTTTTAGAATCTAGTTCTTTAGAGTTGACTCCAATATTTTATAATAAAAAAGTATTTTTATTTTTTCTGAATACTCTATAACATGTCATGTTAATTTAAATGTAAAATCTTCTTTATTATAAAAATAGTTCACCTAGATAGTTCAATAGTTAAACTAGTTCACGTAGGTTCTATCACTACTAAAATACATATTGTTTCTCTACTAAAATAAATTTTATCAAAAACCAAAAACATCCCAAACTAAAACCCCAAAACCGTATAATATCAATTAAAGTGGTCCAATTTATGAACAACCCGACTTAGGGGACGACTTAAACCACAGATAACAAGCCAAATTAATATGCCTAAAGTTCCGAACTACACCAATATCGTCATCTGAGGGGATAGTGATTTATGTGAGGTGCCAACACGATTAGCATCGAAGAGGCGTACAGGGCGGTCGTTTGGTGCATTTCAATTAAGAGTCCAGGAATTGAATTATGTATGGGCGAGTCGTGATTGAAATGTTTCGTGCACCCTCCGAGTTTTAGGCCGTTTGATGTTTGTGCTAATATTTGGCACGCTTTGGAATATACCGTTTTGTAATGTTTTAGTTCATGATGACAACTTTTTGATATTTCGTCTGGTTTTTAGGTCAGGGTAGATATAGGTTTTCTTCTAGAAATACCCGTAGGTAATATACATTACCCTATGATATATTCAATATTATTTTTATAATAGTTACAAAAATTGCAGCAGTTTCTTATTCCACATTATAAATAGTCACGTGAAACAGCAGAAACGTTTTAGTTTGATTAAATCGCCGAAGGAAGTCAGCAATCAATAAAAATCAGACAGACTATTGAATCTGCAGAGCCGAGTAATGGGCATGATATAAATCCACATTAGTTGGGTAGCCGAAAACGTATAAGAGAATTGGATTTTTTCATTTATGCTCCTATGATGATACCACTGTTAATGTTTATGTTATGTTAATGTTTTTTTTAATGAATGTTGTTTATTTTACCAACATTAAATATTTACAAAAGGGTAAATAATATCTATAACTAACTTAAGAACTACTTAGGGCTAGCGTGTATACAGGATTTTTTTTTGTGGCCACCATTAACGATGGGTACGTTCTCTATACATCAAATAAAGTAAGTTTATGCCAAAAAAAAAATCTGTTTTTTTTTTATTACTTGACCGGGCGAAATTTATAGTATCTAGTGTTTATGTTATTTTTTTTTATAGACAGATATTAATTATTTCTCGTGAAAAAATCTTGCTACGCGCGTCTATGTGCATTTATACAGAAAAACGCAGTCTATTTACTCAACTTTGGACCCTAATATTTTGTGATGATGAAGAGATTCTGTAGTTTTCGGGAACGTTGACGACGAAAAATCACCCTGTATTCCCCCCGGGAAAATCGGTCGACCAGTTCCGGTTTTACAGGATGGTCAACCGATCTCCGTTATCAGCGTGCCCAAAATACTGGCTGCGTTGCCGCGCTTGATTGCTATACTTATTCTTTGGCCTAAGTAGCAGCCAGCATTTTGGTCACGTGTAGACTCCATGAGCCGCCCGGCCAGGTCCTTGTAATGTTTAGATATAAAATAGAATTTTCTAAAATTTAAATCTTCATTATAAGATATTACTAATTATATGAATGCTGGTCTTTTGATTGAATGGATTTTATCGTCTATACAAATTACTAGAAAATCTTTCTAACACAATATATTTTGTAATTATTTAAGAACATTTATTGTCATATTTGATTTTTATTTTTTAAAAGTACTTAGATATTTAATCTACGCCTATAAGTATGTAACCATAATATTATCCTGTTTAGCTCCTATTTATTATAATTCCCATTAATGGAACGAGTTTTTGCTTTTGAGAAAATTAGCAAAAACCCCTGTTCACCGAACGTAGCACAAGATCAGCAAATAATTATGGGTACAATATTTAATAACCAATAAACTAGTATTTATCGTGACAAATTGAGAGGATTTCCACCATTAAAATTAATTATAATTTAAATTCTCATGAATGATGTGAACACGTAATAATTTCGGACTAAACATATTTTGCTAAAATTGTTAAAATACACAAAATAACAAGCTTAAAATACAATTAAGTTCATCTCAATTCAAGTAATTTATTCAGGTAAAAATATCAGTGAAATACAAAATTATTTAGTACCTACACATACAATTCTAACCTAACAATGACTATATTGTTATTATTATAGTTTAAGATTATGAAGTACTTTGATGTTATTTATTTATTCTTAGATAATTTTTATTTTCTAATTTAATTTAATTTTTTAATTTAAAAAATTTAATTTAATTATTTATATGATACACGGACTTGACGGTGCTGTCAAGTTTAGGGCCAAAAGTTATAATAAAACTTAAGTGTTTTTCATACAAATTAAACTAAACTATACACTATCTGTCTTATCTTTGTAATATTATCAGTATAAATAAATTAAACTATGAATAAGTACCGAATAGGAAAGAATTTTCTAGGTGGTTTCAGAGGATTACATTTGGCTTGTGCCTACAATTGCTTAGGAAACACACGTGCATAAAGTCATACATCACTCACTTGCAATAAAATATTGCAACATTTTTTTTTGTCAGATGGCTTTAGTTCTTAAAAAATATTTCTAAACTATGCAAAATGCAAAAGTATAACACGGAATGACACTTATTTAAATAATTTGCTGCAAAGGCAATATTCTTACTCGATAAAATTTCCCATTCGATTAGTTACCAGTAACTAGAATGTTGTATTTGTTCCCGAAAAGCGGTGGCAGGCTCACCACGTGGGAACTTACTAAACTAAAGCTAACTGGTGTAAATTGCACACTTTTGCTCAACATCTTTGGGGAATAATGGGCGTGACTATTTGTATCTATATATGCAACTTTCTTAATATATCATTCAAAAATTTTATTTTTTTGCGAATTTGTAAAACATTTCATCATCATCATCATCATCAGCTATTGCAGTCCACTGCTGGACGTAGGCCTCCCCCAGGGCACGCCACAAGACTACCATGGGGGGTATTTGCCCATAGTCACCACGCTGGGCAGGCGGTTGTAAAACATTTACTCCGCTATAATCAGTAGTTAACTTCCTATGTCAAAAATGATGGATAGATGAAAATAAAATAAATTTATTTTGTAACACAGCACACCAACCAATATTTACACTGAGCAAACGATATAAAAGTTGACCACAAATAATATGAATGATTGTGCCTGGTTTCAGCTCTCGAAAAATCCGCCGATGATTTCAAAAAACTAGAGCTCCGTGAATTTCCAAGGCATTTCACTACCGACCGTCACGTCCACTGGAGTATCCGGCAAATATTAGAGCTTCCCGCGTTTTACACTTCGCGTTCAATCCTTAAGGGAGCTGTCACATGGGCGTTGTCTTTGCGTTGCGTTAGCCTTGCGTCGACTGAGTGGTGACGTTCCGTCTTTCTAGATATAAATCTGAACGTAAATGTAACCAAAGCGTTGTAATGACGGCGACGCAACGCACGCGCAATGCTCAAGGAGAGGAGAAACGACAGAGCGGCAGCACAGTATTTAATAACTCTATTCCATAACTCCACTGTCGTTCAAAGACTGAGAAATACACCAACGATGCGACATCGGAGATAGCTGCGTTGACGCAGCGCCGACGCAGTGCTTGTGTGGTATTCTTTGCGTTGAAATCATTACGCTCATGTGGCACCTCCCTAACTCCGAAAGCTATCAGCTCTGTGGCATCCGTTAATTAGAAATGTTCGAGCAAATTAGAATTTTCATTGTTTTCTGTTCGGATTTCAATTAATTCCGTTTCTTCGGAAATGTGCAGGTGTAGTTGTTTTAGGTAGCTCCTGAATTCTGTTGTTTTTTTATTATGTGACCTATGATTTTTATATAAATAAATAAATATTCACATACTTCATAACATATTGACCTAGTCCCACACTTAGATCCCTAAGGTCTTGTGTCGTGGGTACTAAGCTATATAAATACATAGATACATAGAAACATCCATGACTCGGAAACAAAAAACAAACATCGATATTCATCATATCAATGTTTGCACCTACCGGTTATGTTATGCATTTGATTTATTATAAGTACTATTAATTATTTTTGGAAAGGAAAGGAAACTATTATACGATCGGAGACCTTATTTTATAGAAAAATTGTGATATATTTTCACACACATACACATTACACCCGTGGGTATCGTACGAGGCGATTAAAGGTTTCCGGGAGGTGGGCAGCAGCGCCTCCCGTGTTGACAATGAAATACAATGAAATGAAAATACAAACTGCGGTCACCCACCTGACCAGCGAAGTGACTATGGGCAAATACCCCCCATGGAAGTCTTGGGGGCGTGCCCTGGGGGAGGCCTAAGTCCAGCAGTGGACTGCAATAGGCTGATGATGATGATGATGATGACACATTACAACGATTTAAGGGACTGTGCTGATAATTGAAGCTTGTGAGAATATAATAAAGGAATGACTTTGTATGGTCAAAATGGTGACGATTTATTCTTTTTTAAAAGTAACAGATAAAAGGTATTTCCACAACCAAACTGCCGTATGCTTAAAAATATTTTATATTACCAACCAGCAATTACAGATCCGTAAGATTTCATAGATACAAATATACTGACTAAAAATAGTTACAACTTTCAATAAATAAAATTTATACAGAGGCCCTTGAATCCGATATAGAGTATAAATCACTTTGAGATCTGAAAATACTCTCTTCACTATTTATTTCTATAAATCGTGATAACGATGTTTCTCATTAATTTAAAGAAAGATCTTTCGATTTGAAATTATTATTTAAAAAATACTTGCGAAGGGCGTGTTAAGCTACATAGTAATACATTCCATTGATTTATTTTCTTATTTTGAGGCCTTGAGCTCAATACTGAAAAAAAATTATGTCAAAACAAAGGTAATCAAACAAAATATTTTTTCAATTTGAGTCTAAACATTTTCAATTAATCTAAAAATATGACAACCCAAATCAAGATCCATAAGTACATACTCGTATTTCAGCTAAAAGCAATAAACAAACGCAGAATATTGCGTTTACGTTTTGCTCACCATTGCGTCGAAATTGTACGAACAGCGGACCTCAGTGAGCACTTTATTTACTCAATTGAGGCCATCGTATACAGCAGTCAAACCGCATTCAGGGCGCAATAGCCGATTTTCAATTTTACTAGCTTTTGCAACCACACAAGGCCATAAAAAACAATAAAAGGCAGTTCCAAAAATATTGCAATACATACAACAAACATACAGTATTAATAGGTTAAGATGGTGTTGATTTACATACATACATATAATGACGCCTTTATCCCTTACGGGGTAGGTAGAGCACCAAGGGCCGATAGAACCACATGGTGCCTCTTTTTTGGTGTTGATTTTATTGAATAAATATTTAAAAACTTACAAAAGATAATGCTACCCTATTTCCAATAGTCTGCATCGTGTCCCACACCTGGACACAAGTCTTTCCGCCCCCTGATTACGTAAAAGCAATAGCAAAGACGCCCCCTTATTACCTAACTAGCAAAAGCAAAGCGATAGCAAAAAATGTACAAAAATCGCTGATTGCTTGGCAAATTCGTATTAAGTAAAATAAATTTCAAAGGAACTTTGACATTTCAAGGCGAATATTGTACAATTTTCGCTACTGCTTTGCCATTGCTTTGCTATTGCTTTTACGTAATCAGGGGGCCGAAGCTGCACGATCGCGATAATTGCGAGTGTGTGTGTGCGCGGGGCGAGGTGCGGGGCGCGGGAGGACGCCGAGCGCTCGTTGCGCGCACGCACACACTCAATAATCGCGATCGCTCGGCTTCGGCTTTGCTATCGCTTTTACGTAAGGCCGATTCGAGCTCACACTAGTTTGTTACCGCTATTGTTGCCCACTTTAATAATATGATAAAGTCAAAATTATTGAAATATCTAGGCATTTCCTCAATCGATGAGTTAGCACTTATCACTGCTAATTTGTATCTAACCCCGCTATGCCAAAAGAGGCTGTGGAATCTACTTAATGATGCTGCAATTCAGGCTACCCTATTTCGGGAAAACCGCCGTGTGTATACGTATAACATACCTTTTCTTTCTGGCCAATGCAGACGGAGCCGTCAACAATAGCTAGCGGCATTAACCAGTTGCTATGCCCTTATTTTTCTCGTTTCTTAAGCTCGCAAAGTTCCCGTGAGTACAAGATACGAGTAGTTGCGGCTATAAATTTCGTTTAGGTAATGCAGCTAAGCTAGCTGCTAAGATGTTTAGTGCCAACATTATTTACCTGAGTATTACGAAGAACTACGGCTTGAGGTTTCTTAAAAATTAAGGTAAGTTTTAAGCTTTTAAGATATTTTTATATGAACGTGTATATCATTTCGTCTCCTGATGCATGCGCTGATGCAGCATTCACTAAAATTCATCAGCTACATCTCTTCCTGCGCATTTCGTAAGAGTCAACTAAGGAACTTGGGCATTCTCTCAGGCGATAAGCTAGCAACTTGTCACTGACCATTTACATCTGTTTTTCTTTGCTATGCTAAACGTGGCTATGTGATCTCATTTATGATGCTGCTGTTCTGGCTACCCCATTTTGGAAGCACAGCCATGTCTATTTTGTCTTTTATTTTATTTTCTTAGTTGGTTACACTTTGGCAGTAACGTTATGAGTTTATGTATCTGTGAAGGAAGTTGAAAAGCTCATAAAAGGACCGAAAAGACTATAGGTAAAAGATTAATTGTCAGTATGTACGCATTTTATAAGTGATCAACATCAACGAATTATTACGACGGCCGATTGGTGTAGTTGGTAGTGGCCCTGCCTGCAACGCCATAGATCCTGGGTTCGAATCCCGGTAGGGGCAAACATTGATTTAATGAATATCGATGTTTCTTTCCGAGTCATGGATGTTTCTGTACTTACTCATGTATTTATATACCGTTGCTTAGTACCCATGACACAAGACCTTAGGGATCTTAGTGTGGGACTAGGTAAATGTGTTCTGAAGTGTGTGAATATTTATTTATTTATTATTATGTGTTTGCATTGCTATTGTACTGTAACATATGGGAGAAGTTGATCTTTATCCAAAGTTACATACGATTTGTTCCACCATTATCCGTCAAACCTTACAAGTATTTAGTGGCACTAAGGAAGAGCACCAACAAAAAGGTGCGTCTGCAAAAAAAGTCTTAAAAATCTAAATATAGCTCCACGACGAAAATTCAGCATTATATTTAACGGCTTTATCAAAATCCATTGAATTATTTCGTTGCAACTTTGGCGGGCAGCGGGCCAGTTTATTAGTCCCGGGCCTGCAATAAAAGCAGCCCGTATAACATAGGTTGTGTAGGGTTATCAAAATGAATTTTTGCCTTTGGGAGAAATCTGGACGGAATCTGTAAAGTGGACGTCAGCATCCATATTTCATCGGTCAGGTGAGAGGTCGATAGGTATTTTATGAGGTAGAGAAAGGTATAGATATATACCACTTACGAGGGAGTGAAATTCACCGGATATTTATATTTTGGTGGTGCGGTGAATGCACTGAAAATTCTGAAATATTATACTTTTGGTGGGTAAGTTTTTTTGCATCGTCATTTATAATATCAACAATTCTCATTAATAATAAAATCTTTTAAAAAAATCGAAATAACAAAACTTTATGATCGTATCATGTTCCATTTCTTTAAAAACTTCAAATAAAAGTACAATTACGATTTAAACGTACCAGTATAACATTATGTTTTATACGGAAATATTCTAAAATAATAAACCAACTTCCATATTCAAATTTATTCTCCGTATTTATTTTACGCATCCAATTCGACCACAGATTAAACAAATAACGGTAAAAAAAAACCTTGTGTTTACACATGTGCTGCCCCTGTATGGGCTTAGCCAAATTAAACCCGTATTTATAGAGGTCCATCGATTCCCATGATGATAACGTTCTATAAAATACTCAAATACAGATAGGCAACTCTGTAAAATGTATACCCATGCTGGATATGAAAAGGAGGGTTATAAACGGAAAATAGGCAATGGGATATCCAGGACTGCATAACCAAAAAGGAGTTTCCCTCGCCACGGGCATGGCGAGGATAGATGTTATTGATCAGTGACAAGTTGCGTATCGCCCCTAAGTTCCTTACGACTCTTACGACTCTTACGACATGCACGGGAGGAGATTTTGATGCAGCTGATGTACCTACCTACCTACCTATATCTTTGTTAGGCCCCGCATCAGCAACAAGGGTTCTAAAATAATGTTTACAAATAGAAAACTGTATCAACTTCGCGTAAGTGACGGGCGGCAGGGTTTAGGCAAATTACATTCTTTTTCACCTTTTAGGCTACATTACATTCGTATGCAACATTAAGATTATTACATTAATTCGCATCTTTAATAGTTTTATCTGTGTGTATTCGTTGTTCTCACATTCGCACAAAAATCCTTAAAAAATGTACTGAAGAGAAGAACCCCGTAAAATCACCCATTGGCGCAGTATGTAGTGACCCTGTGCTAATGCCACTTATATTTGTGGTAACTATTACTAATAAATAAATAAAAAGTCAACTGTATTCTCTTCCAGTGTGAAAACAAGCAAATTAGATCTGTACGGAGTGACCAAACTGCGCCTGCCTATGTTATGTTAATAAAATCCAGCTGTATCCCAGCCTATTTAAAATTTGGCGCGTCATTTTCAATTATTGGTGCTAAATTTTTATGTTTATTAACAAAATCTCATGGAATAGTCAGCGATTGTTTCGTGTAAGATAAAACTATTAGTACTCAGCGAAAAATGCGGGAAAATGCAGTTTTCGCTCGAATCCAGTTTTGTGTAAAGTACCCATGTGAGTTTATGCTGTAATCACTATATGTGCAGACAATTCCTGCACATATAAACAGCACTGTGTTTCTAAAACGGGGTAGCCCGAAAAGCGAGTTCATGAAGGAGATCCTCAATACTCAATAATTTATTGCATTCATATGTAGTTAAGGATCTTAATTAATAATTGACAGATAACATATGACCCTGTTGGGCACAGCAACATGTTTTTAGTGTGTGTGAAGTCACGTTTAGTATGTTGGGGCCAGATCTAAAAGATCAGTAACAAGTGACTAGTTCATCACCTGAGAAAAGGTACCCTCGATTTGTTGATGACAATGTGATTCCTCTGCATCACTCTCCGATCCTTTGCATCCACCTCCTTCCATCTCGAAGTAACTTATCACTGATCTTTTTACATCTGACCCCGAAACGCTAAACGTGACTCCAAGATTTTCGTCATGATCCTGCAGTTCTGGGTACCCCATTTGAATTATCACTATGTACTAAAATTGTAGTGTATGCTGGTGTAGTGTATACGAGTATCACATCATACTAATTAACTAGTAACTGTAAAACTTGATTGGTACGAAGGTTTTTTTTGTCAAAGAATTTATACTAATATCGATTTGTAAATTTCATCTCCAGTAAAGTTGTTCTGTGCTTCAGCACTGATTCAATAAGGATGCGTTCTTTTTCAATTACCTAGGTCAAGTAAAACCTCTTTTCTAAATTCAAAATTCAAATGGAACGCCACGCGATGAGCCAGCGCCTCTTGAGGAAAATTGTCAAACTATTTTAAAAATGAATGGCGTCGCCTTATGAACGTCTCGCGTTATGTAACAAATATTTTTTTGCAATCGGTACCTATGTAGTGAATTTGCATGATTAAAACGCATCCCGGTGTGATTTTGGTGACTAGTACTTATTTAAGATGTTTCTAACGTATGTGAAGACAAGGATTTGAAATACGTACAGGTTAGTCAATACCTCTATGCTTTGGTTAGTATTGGTAAGCTTCATTCGCAGTAGAATACTTCTCCCGGGTTTTATTTATACGTGGGCTAGCAAACATATAGCTTTTCTTTTTTTAACAAAAAAAGAAAGAGATGTACTAACATAACGGTAGTGTAGTTTACAGGATCATTTAAAATTGATCCCAAGATTAAACACCTGGTGTTAATGTGGCTTATAGCAGACTTTTTAATATGCAAATAGTTCTAACTGATGAATGATGTTGTCTTTCTCTAAAACTTTGCATTCCTTTTGTAAATTTCTTTGTATTTATTGTTATTTTTTGTGTACAATAAAGAATAAGAATAAGAACTTGATCTAGATAGACATCATCAACATTCTTCTTCAAATAGACTACTTGTATTTGTCTTTTGGAAAAATCGGCCCTTAAGGTGAAGTACTAGCGACAAGCGAAAAACACCTTTCGCTAGAACAAATTGTTTTGTTATTTACGGCTATCTATCGATCTTGAAAATAATACTCAACATACTTAAAGATATTGTCTAAGGAATGTGCTAATTCGTTACACGATAGTGTATACTTTGCTCGATCAAAAATTATCTCAAAAAAGCTCAATGTAAAATCTAAAAAGCCTTAAAGTAGAATTTGTACTTGAGTGTACCTGAGGCTTCGTGAGATTGACTTGATTTTGGAAATAAAGCACTTATCAACCCAATGTCAAATAAAACCTAGTCCTATATTTGTACCTATATAGGTAGATGTAGTCCTTCCGTACATGTCGTATAAGTCAACTCAGGATCTCGGGCATTCTCTCTAGGCGATTAGTTAGCAACTAGTCACTCATTTTGAGAACACAACCGTATGTATTATATGAAAAATAATATCAAAAATAAGCACAATATGTTACTATTTATTATTTTTATTAGTTTATCCCGAAGGAAAGGCAAGGGGAACTACGCCCATATAGCCATTGTCTTTAGTAAATGATTTCTGAATTTATGATGGATGATATGATGTTGATGAATGGAAACGTCGGGAAAATCCCCAAGAACAAGTGTAAAATTAGTTTAAATCAAAAATCATTGCAGAAACAACTTACATGAGCCCATGAAGAGATCATTTTCCGACTAAAGTATTACTCAACTTACCTGCATATAAAACCATGCACACGCACTAGATTCACATCACAAGTAAACAAAATATAACTTATCCACCAGAAAACATCACTTTACGGACACATGCAAGCCATTTAAAATTAAATTTAGATTTTCACAAGAAAATTACACCCGCTCCCTTCCAGATTTTCCCGCCGAATCCTAGCACAATATGTTAACCAGAACTTTGCCATTATATGGTTATGAATAAGTTAAAACATCCACCAAAAAGTTCCAAACACAAAACTGTCTACTTTTAACAAAACGGAAACAGGTGCACTCATTACGGATTCGGACTTTGTGTTTTCAAATTTTGCCAAAACATATTTTATCACTTGCTCGTCCCATGCTCGCCTCGTGTGACCTCTTTTAATTACCGCCGCTCTATGTATCATAAATATAAATGGCGCTTATCCCAGCCTCTGACCTGGAATGACCCTTGTGGTCAGCTAAATTGCATATGAAAACAAATCTGCATTATTAAACTTAGCTGAATTATGTAAAGTGTTGAACTACATAGGTGCTATTTTAGTCGTCTATTAAATGTGTATTGACATACAGCCAATTTCAATAACCGATTTTGAGAGATTTCATACGTACATAATATGTACATCATCATCATCATCAGCCTATTGCAGTCCACTGCTGGACGTAGGCCTCCCACACAGCACGCCACAAGACTGCCATGGGGGTATTTACCCATAGTTACCACGCTGGGCAGGCGGGTTGGTGACCGCAGTTTGTATTTTGGACTATGTTATCAACACGGGAGGCGCTGCTGCCCACCTCCTGGAAATATCGCCTCGTACGATACCCACGGGCAGACATGGGGACATAATACATACATTATAAATATTTTTCAGAAATGAAAATAAAATTCACCCGAGAGGGACTCGAACCCACGACCTCACGCATTCCGTGCTGTGCTCTAACCAACTGAGCTACCGGGTCAAATAACTTGGATACAGCTATGTTGGCAAAATGGGGTTAAAAGATTACATCTGAAATATAAATACCGTTAAATGAAGTGGACCTTTAGTAACATAAGAAAAGTTTAAATGTTATAATCACACACAAGCAAAACCTATACTACGAGTATATGTGTTATTTATTTATATAGCCCATTCCCGATAAATTTGGTAGGTTTCTCTAGCTACTTTAGATATGTAAATAAATTGTTTTCGCGATAATAAATTAATCATAGCAGGCATCTCGTCCTGCCATTACGCTGAGAACAGTCTGTTTTATCCCCTGAAAGCTGTTTACTTGGCTATACGGAATAATTTTTGCGGACCACAGCGCTATTTGGACGCCAAGAAACCTCGGCTTTCAGGCCGCGAAATACGCAATTAAGAACATTTTTATGGCAGCCGTATGGCCTTTTTATTACGGGGCGTTTAAATAATTTTATGGGATTGCGTTGCCGAAATTACCCCATTTACTTTTTTAAACAACCGCGCTTTAGATTTTGCGTGGGCAAGATTGAGACTTCTGAGTTCATTCAACTATCTTGTATCTCTTTTGAAAATTTCAAAAAACATATTTTATGGATTTCATAGCTAATCAAGTGAACGGTCATTGCATGTGATATGTAAAATAAAATTATTGCAGATCTTATGCAGGGTGTAAAAAAGACAACGTTGTTTTTTTAAACCTCGTATTCTTTGTTATCGGAACCAATCCTGGGAAACGATAAAAAAAAAGAAAAGAAAAAAACTTAATTTATTCTAAGCCTATCTATCTATCTATTCGATTGATACACAAAGTACAAATGTACCTAAATAACTAAAATTTAAACATTTGTTCGTAAAATTTAAAAATGTTTGTTAACCAATCCTAGATGGATTTATGTAAAAAATGCTGATAGTAATGTAACTTTAGACCTCAATATCTTGGAAACCCATGTTTTCCCAGGGATGCTTCCATAGAAAAAAAATGATCGCGATGTTACAAAGAATACGAAGTCTTTTTACACCCGGTATAGTAACTAAGTTTTTTCAAATGCTTGGTTAATAATGCAGTTATTATGTTATTACACATCACATATTCACTTCAAGTATAATGTGCCTAAAATCTTAACCTAAATTTTATTTTTTGTCTTTGTTCAATAATTTTAAGTGTTCCATAACTAAATATTAGGTACGTACAACTATTCAGTATCTTTACATCATAAAAATTGAGAGGTCAAAGACGCAGCCCACTGAATTGAATTTGTAGCGACAGTAGAAAGACGTCGTCCCAGGAGTTCCGACTCTCGGCGAAGAATTTTAAAATCAACATCCTGTGTATGCATTGGAAATGTAACATTTACTTTTCATAGATCGCGCATTTATTTAAAATGTCTTAAATATCTTCAAAAAATTGTTCCTCACCTGTTATAATATAGTTTCAAGACGTATTTTACTTTATTTCAAAATATATATTTAACAGTTTTATGTTAGATTTATAAAAAACAATAAAAAAAAACATATGAAAAAAATCTAATCAAGTTTCGGCAGAAATCAATAAAATTTGGTTGAGATATCCAGAGATTCCAAAATCTTACACTTAGGTAATATAATTGACCATTAGACTGCTGACGCTGTCCAACACAAATATACTGAGCCAACATAACGTCCAATGCAATTGAATTTGTACCGACGAAAAAGACGCGGCATCTCATGGGAGCCCACTATCGTTATACCGAAAGAGAAATATTCGAATATACCTAGTCACTTCTCAACTATCTCACAAGTATTATAAATATTCACGGAAGTTTAGATTGATGGATGATAGGTATAAGTTTGTTACTCAACTGTTCGATCTAGAAGTTTCTTTCTTGAGAAAAGTACCTATATTTTAACGCACATTTTTAGAACACAGCAATAGCATATCGAATCAGCTTTAAATTTCATCCATACAGATTTCCAACGCGGTAAATAAATGTCTGTTTCGCGTAAATAAAATTTATGTATGGACACATGTTTTGTTGTAAAAACGCTTTATATCGAGCAATGATAGTTTTTGTAGCAATAGTGGTCAGGCTGCGGCCGGACATGTGGTTTTTATGGCCTAAATATTGGACTATAACTGCGTGTGTTGCCAAAGTTTATAGCCGAAAAAATATAAATAGATAACATTGCTTATTCTATATTCATTTGATGATATCAAATGAAAATATATCCAAAGGATGAAACAAGCTTCAAAATATTGGACAACTCGTGCGACCACTGAATCGAAGATAAAACGTATTGAACATAACTTAAGTGATCACTGAACCGTAACTATTTGTTTATGTGCGCAAAAACACACAGAACTCCCCGCAACTATATTAATGTAAATCTCATCGAGCATAATTCCTTTGCATTTGCGGCACAAAATGCGAGAAAAAAGCGCTGTCGACATCTGCAAATAAGGAAATTATGAAACTGCAGCAAACGCCGGCATTCAAGCCTTTGTCCGCCCAACACCTTTTGTTTCCTTTGATATTTTTAATTGAAAAATCAAAATGGAAGGTTCGTATTTTTAGCCGGTGCTTAGTGGGAAGGCAAAGTGATTGTTTTGTGAGAAGCCTATTAAGTCCCATGTTACCTGTTATATATGTACATACCTATTCATATGCTGCATTCCGAAAATAGGGTAGATCATGAAAGTGATCCTTACAGCCACGTTTAGTATGGGGTCAGAATGTTATTGATCAGTGACAAGTTGCTGGCTCATCGCTGAGGAAACGCCCGTGTGTTCTTTTATTGACTCTTACGACATGATGTTGATTTGATTTAGTTTTATTTTATTTTTGTTTAATTTGATTTGATTAATTTTTTGCCTGATTTTATTTGTTTTTTGCATTAATTTATTTAACTTTAGTTTTATTTGATTGAGCTTAATTTGATTAATTTGATGTAGTATTTTAATTGAACTATAATTTGATTTGGCTAGTGTATAGCTATCGGGATGAAAAATAACGTGAGGAATTTCACATCCAAGGTTCACGTTTGAGTAATTCTATTTATCTGCTAAACTTCAGAGCTGAATGAAACTCAATACGTATTTGCGCAAATAGAAATAAGCTCGTCAAAATGTTTGCTATTCTGCTTAGATCAATACACTTAGGTCGTTGGAATTCATTGCAATGAATAGCTTGCTTTTAAACTGATTAGATTTTTAATACCTATTGGTTTTGTTTTGTATCCAACCAGTTTTTCCCTGTGACTCTATCTGAGTGGATAACAGAAAAGTAAAATATATATACCCTCCAACTTTTTACTTAGCATAAATTGTTTTAATAAGCAATATGACGCGTTTGGTGTCGGTAGAGTAGAACAGCACCACCACATGGCTGCCTGGTTTCTGGAAGGTGGGCAGCAGCGCCTCCCGTGTTGACGACATGGTAAAAAATTTACACTGCTGTCACCAACTCGCTTGCCTATGAGCAAAAACCCTATGGCACTAGCTTTGTGGCGTGCCCGGGGGAAGTGCTCGTCCAGCATTAGACTGAAATAGGCTGAGATGATGATGGTAATGATTGATCTATAAATAGTTTTATTAAGCCCAGGTTATTCGACATGAGTGCTGATAGTGGTCAAAATACTCTGATTGCAATAATCGTCGAAATGGTATGCATTGTAGGCCTAATAATGCGGCATTTCAGAATTCTGCTAATAACAAAATTTATTACTTGTTAATTTTTGGATAACTGAAATCAATTAAGAGTTTGTATAGGTAGATGAAAAACCTATTTATTATTTACATATTTGAAACTGATAATACCTACCTTTTATCTTAAATCCTGGATTTTGCAATGGCAAATGAATATATATTAAATATAAATAAAAATAAATCTCAGTATTAAATATTATCATTTAGACTAAGTACTAAATATTATCATTAAGTTGAAAATGTCAATAAAATTAACTGCTAAACCAAAACTAAACCCATAACCAAAAATATTCAGTTGAAAGGTTGATTGACCTACTATACAGAGAAATTGCAAGCCCTAACGTTAACTAGAATGGACGTTGCATTATTGAACTTCCAAAAACAAGCTAGAACGAGCCGACACAATACTAGAAACAAAGGTAAATCAGTATACACTAGGTATTGATTCCGATTAAATTTCAACTATAAATCCACTCAAGGTGCATTGGAAATCCATGTGTGTATTCTCATTGTATAGTAAATGTGTTTTGGTAGCGACTCTATGGCTAAATCTCGATGGTCTGCATTATATAGGTTCTTTTGAGTTTGTACTTAGTTTTACAATGCACAAAATAGTTGAAAAATCCCATTTGATCTATTCTATATTATAAATATTAATAAGAAAATGAAAAAAAAATCACCCGAAATTTTAAAATATATTTTATTCTATTTTGTATGGGGTCGGCGCATATGGTTTCTTTCTATAACTTAAATTACCACGGATTTGGCGTTTGTTTTATGTCCGGCTGCCTGCAAAATGCCAAACCTCCACGAGTATTACCTATGTGACAATTTTAGTATATTAAAATCCGTACATGAAATAAATCCCGGATCGAACCTATACCTTCCGACTCAAAGGCAGACGTCCTAACCATTGGACCATCATCGTATGTCAAATTTATATTGTTTACCGACACTGAGGGGTGACACCACATCATTACATTACGTATAGTATATTGCATGACAACGCCTACACGCACCAGCAGCACATAACTTCATTTGAACTGGCCTCAACACAAACTTAATTAAACGCTACGTCTATATAGGCAGTCCATTAATTCAGAGATTCGACTTACATGCATACTACACCATGCTTGTCATAGGTTGCCTATTTACGCCTGTCCTTTGCCTAGATTGGATGTAAGGCTTGACACTAATCCCTTTTGTGATCACACTTGACGTTGACGGGTTTAATGGATCGAGAAATCCCAATGAACAGCTGCATCTTGTTGTATTAGTATTGCTGTTGTTTGTAGAAAACTTTACGAATCTCTGCTATTAGTATGAGAAAGCAGCTGTGTTTGCTTTATGCTGGCTTACCATGACAAATCCTCCGGTCATTTATGTTGTATATCTATGTGAAAATAAATCTCTCCGATTTTTATATCATCTCAATTAGAAGTAAAACTATAAAAAAATCTTATAATGTTTTCGTTTCCATAAACACAAACACATGTATATTTTTTATTATACAGTTAATTCTAAAAGATGGCATTGAACAAAACCTTAGCATTTTAAAATTCAAAGTGCGACGATCTATTTCTTTAAAAAGGTTTCTGTATTTTCTTTAAGCCCTTTCTGTATAATTCCATCCGATAAGAACGTATACTGTTAATGCCACGAAAGCAAGAATTATAGCGGAGCTATGTATAAACTTGCCTCGTATTACCATCGTAAAAATACCAGTCAATTTATTTATTCCTAAGTTAAGTTAAGTTGTATAACTATTGAAACGATGTGCTCGAACGAAAATGGTGAAGTAAACTGACAAGAGATTTGTATATTTCTGGATTTAGTTTCTGTAATTTTCCGTGAGATTGGGAAAAAAATCTACTTTCACACGAATGAAATTAAGTGCGACCACTAATAACGAAATAAGAAATCACTCGAAAAACGAACTCCCAAGAGTTGTCTACGAAAACTTAGCAGTTACATTTTAGTCTCTTACTTTCATATGACAGCTCCGTTGCTAAACCCCAACGATTGTAACCGAACATCAACTTCACTGGAACGAGAGCTCATCCCGGTGACTGCTTAACTGATGTTGTCTTAGTACACGTTTGCATTTAAATTAGTTTTTATGCGTCTAGCTTTTGAAGAATCTATGTTCCAGTACTTTAGATAATAAAAAATAAACAATACAAGTGTTTTTGTACTTTTACCTTTATATGAAGTGGAAATAACAAATGTACTAGAACTCGTTTATACAGTCGTTACAGCTGTTTTAAGTATTCATGAACAAAATTGCAGTTTAAACTATCTTTTGTATTTTCGATAATCCAAGAAAATTAATATAACTGCTCATCAAATAAAGATAGATTTCTGTTCTATTAAAAAAAAAATATCAGACAAACTTAACTGTAACGCGACTCAACCTACACCTACGTATACGTATAATCATTTTTCTTTTCATAGAAAATCATAACAATATCAAGCGATTTCAGACGAAAACAAACAAAAGTATGATCGCTAGCACCTTCACAATTTCACACTCCACACATTGTATAGACGGAGAGCAAGATCCCCAAGTCAGCAACTCACTTCAGCATCCAATTCCGAACCTTGTATCTACAATCTTTAGATCCAATCCGAATTGATACATTGTTATGCTCCGTTGCCTGCGTTAACATAAGTTTCGGATCGTATTTTTCTTACAATAGCGATACATATTTTTATGAGGGATCAGCTATGTCATGATACTGCCAATAAAGTTGCTCCGTCAATAAGTTTTCGTCGTTTCATTTTACGACGTGTGTCCGGCGATCCTATTTCCTTTGTAACTGATAGTGTTTAGGATTCCATGTTTATGTTTGTATTAAACATTATTTTGATGAGATATTCATGAAGAGTTTTACTGCTAAATAGTTGGGAATTTTCACTTTTAGTATTACAGGATATGTTTACTGGACGATAACCAGGTTCACAATCTCGTGTTACATTTTTTATGTAATAGCTATCTATTGATGATAGCTGAGACGTTTACGTTTAACGTTTATAGGATGATTAACGGTCACCTTTTTTACTAATGTAGATTCAAAAAATCACATTTCCATATGGATCTACGAACAGAAATATTAGAATTTATTCCTGACTTTTTATTTGTTTCATTGGAAATTTAAAAACTTAAATAATATATCCCGTGCTGATGCGGGGATCATATCAGGCGCATCTCTTTCCATGCTATTATAGAACGTTATATTCGAGGACATAAATATTAGATCGATGATGGACCTTTATGGATTAGATAGACGGCCGATTGGTGTAGTTGGTAGTGGCCCTGCCTGCGACGCCGTAGGTCCTGGGTTCGAATCCCGGTAGGTGCAAACATTGATGTGATGAATATCGATGTTTGTTTCCGAGTCATGGATGTTTATATACTTATCTATGTATTTATATACCGTTGCTTAGTAGCCACGACACAAGACCTTAGGGATCTTAGTGTGGGACTAAGTCAATGTGTTGTGAAATGTGTGAACATTTATTTATTATTTATTATTTATTTATAGATGGAGAAATAATTGTACTTTGTTCCCCTTTGTTAAAGCAAAATTTCAACACCTAACAACGACATAACTTTGAAAAGTTTCGCATCAAAATTGTACATAACAATACTTGTGTGTTTCGAAAAACAGAAGACAGTATGTGCAAACAGCTGGCATGCAAGACTTACACAAACAAGTGCTCTGTATATGCCTTACTAAGTTTTACATAAGTGGCTGAGCCAGTGTTTGCTCAAAGACCGAGAACCCTGACTACAAGTTCTTCCTAAAGAATTCTGGGGTTTAAGTCATAAGATTTGTCGATTTTGTAGTCCTCAAGTATTTAAGAAATACATAGGTAACGCGGGTTGAAAAGAAGTGTGTAAAACACTTAATTTTTTTTTCTGTTAGGCTATTTTACTCGTAAGTCCCACGTGCTAAGTGCTATTTTTTTTTTCCAACATTTCAATTTGGTTGCTAAGTTTTTTTATTCTTGCACTGCAACGAAATGAACTTATTTCAGCTTTGCCCTATCAGAGTTCTATTGATACATAGAAAAGCGCTTACAGTTAATGGTAGTGCCACACAAAAGTTCAGGGTCTGTATGCTGGAGGCTATAAGGGTATCATCTAATAAAGGTACGGTTCTTAGCTTTAGGGCTTTATCATGGTAAAATACAAAATATTCATTAACGAACTGATCACATCTATAGTGTTGGGAAGTATGTAACCCTTGTTGTATTATATTAAATGATCATCGAGTCTAATTAGTGAGTGAAGTACACAATTATAAAGTTTTTTTATAACCAGAAGTTATAGGATTTTTTCTCAAGTGGTCATTATTATATTTTGGAAGAGGTCTATATTCAGCGATGGATTTCAGGCCTGAAATTATTATAGTGATGATTTTTATTTATCTGAACAACATCGAATTTTTGATTTTATAAAATGAAAATATTTCCAAGCGTCACCGTTGTAGCTTAAGAGCTGCAGCGAATTCAAGCCAAAACCACCATTTCCGGGAAATGGGCAATAGCGCCTTCGACGTTGACAGTTTTGTGTCGGACATCGTCCAAAAATCATACTGAAAGATTAGAAATAAGCTGATGACGTCATACTGATACCTAGACAACCTATGATAAAAATATTTTACTAGAGTTGATAGTTTCTAATTTCAAAATTTCAACTTTTTTGGTCAAGCCATAAATGAAGATTCAAAAAGTTAGCAATTTCTGATATTGACGGGGCTACTCTCCGTAAGCAGACGTAACTGTGGGAAACCGCTAGTACAGAATAATTGAATTTGTAGCTAAAAGGAAGTTTGGATTTTATTACCGGTAAAATAGGCAACATATTTGTTTCCATGGAGAATTTTCAATTTATTTTTCTTTTACGACTCAAAATTACTCAAGTTATTGCCAATGCGATAAGAGTTCTTAATTAAAACTAAAGCGATGCTATAAAAACATATTACCTAATTAGTTTTACGGAAAGTTGTTAACGACAACTTTAAATTAAAGTGCTCTCATATAATTGAATTTTTTCATGTTATTGAGTAGAGACTTTTTTATGTAAAATCTACCTACACATTATTTTTCGATTTCGATTATTTTTTTATGATACAGTAGTCATCGGTAATCGGACTTAAACTGGCCTTAAACTAAACTTAATTTATAAAATATGAACCATGTTACACATATGACAAATAAATATTTATTTAACAAGTCCTTACAGCACTCCATTCAGGTCTATAAAATTTGAAACCTAGTAAATTATAAAGGTTTACATAGACTAGCCACTGACTGACTGAATAATCGAATATCTATTTTATTAAATGTGTTTGAACGAAAATAATAGATGCGAAAGTCTGTCTAATAAACGGGTTAGCTTACCGCTTATATTACCTGAAAATAATTCCCATTGGATTCGTCACCGGTTACTATAGAGAGTTTTTTGAATTTGTTCCCAAAAATTTATTTTATCTACTTCTAATGTGATATTGGACTCAATAGGTTAACCGGCGAAAAGGAATTGTGTTAGTTGCATATCTCTGCCCAGCCTCCTTGGAGGCTATGGAGGTGAATTTAGTTGCCTTAGTGATCATCCCAAATTGCATCAACTCATCCACCATATCAATATCATCATTATCGGCCTATTGCAGTCCACTGCTGGACGTAGGCCTCCCCCAGGGGACGTCACAAGACTGCTATGGGGGGTATTTGCCCATAGTTACCACGCTGGGCAGGCGGGTTGGTGACCGATTTATCAATATAGGTATATATCAATATAGGTAGGTACATTATAATTATATTAAGCATACTGCTGTGTTCCGAAAATGGAATAGGTCAGCACCGGTATAATGAATTTGGTGAGAGCGAGATATCTCACTTTTAAACGTCAAATTCACAGAGCTATTAATAACTAGGTAAACTTTGCGTGTAAAATAGACTTAAGAATTAGAATGGACACTCGTTCTCGAGCCAGGACTAAATGAATTAAGGCCGATAAAAGTGGTTTGCAATCCGTTTTACACACAAAGTAGAAACACTTGCTTTGTCTAGTTATTACTTAGCTCTGTGGATTTGACGTTTAAAAGTGAGACATCTCGCTCTCACTAAATTCAAAGGGTGCAGAAAACATCAACAACTTGCTAGCTATTATTCGCTTAATTATTTCCTTAGTCGACTCTTACGACATGCACGAAAGAAGATGCAGCAGATGTATTCTAGTGAAGCCCCGTATCAATAATCCACTTCATAATATCCTTGATCGAAGTAGCGCGTATACGCAATCATAAAAATAAATGAAACACTACGTGAGGTATGTTTATTGCTAAACCGATGAGTTTCGTGCATAATTTCCCATGTGACACGTATTGTGAGCTTATTCTAGTAACCTATACCTACCTTTGAATTCATATTATTGTATGTTTAGGTATATCGGCATACATAAATATCCCTATAATAGGGTAGCCACCTTTTTAAAATAGCAGATTCAGATATAAACGTGCAGCGTTTTTCTCACGGGAATATGATTTTTTTTTCACACACTTTGCAACACATTAACTTAGTCCCACATTAAGATCCATACGGTCTTGTGTCGTGGGTAGTAAGCAACGGTATATAAATACATAGATAAGTATAGAAACATCGAATCCCAGATGATTTCGATATTTTGTTTTTTTTTTACAGTACACGCGGACGAAGTCGAGGGCGTCCACTAGTACATAATATAAGGTATTAGAAAGGAAATAAATTAATTTAAGATTTTACTAAAAAAACTGCTAATATGATCATCATTTGGGATGACTTATAGGATTACTTCTAAGCGAGATGCAGTCATAAGAAGTGTTTAGCGATTTAGGTGCTGGGTCATCGGGTGATTTAAGAAGTAATGTCAGAGAGTTACCTGTGTGTTTTCTCTTCTTTCTTCTTCCGCGCGGAACCTCTCGTAGGATTCTGAGGTTTTCACTTCAATCCAATTTAGGTATTCTGCACTAGTACTTCACTTTCACTCCTTTTGGGTAAGTCAGTTTGTCACATACAGAAATTCACGAGAGGTCGACGCCGCGGTGGTTGGGCAACAACCAGATGCAGGGCGGGGAAACGATTAGACAAAATTATAGTTTTAACAAGAACTATAGAGCGATATCTTGCTCTCCTATTAATTATAAAAAAAGTATATTAAAACCTATCAGAGTTCCATACACACTAGCAGGAATGCTGGGTACTTAATAGCAGTATCGAAACATTCAACAATCTTCAAAGCTTTATGCAGATATGTTACAAATAAAATTTGAAATTAATAATATATCATTTTTATAATATATCAAATTACCCACGCATAAATAAGCCTAGTGATCATTAGCGGAAATAAATTTTATATAATATTATTAAAATAAAATAATAAAATAACAGACTGTAATATTACAATTCAATCCCTTACATAATGGAACTGTGCGTCTTTAAAACTGCCGTTTATTTCTTCGTTATAATAACATTGGTACATACCGTAACATATTGTGTTACAAAGCAAGCATTCATGTAAGACACGAGCACTGACGTATTTTCTAGACAGCGCGAGCGTGTTCCCTCCGAAGATTCGGAGCGGGTTGACGAAGGTTAATTTGGCAAAATTGTACGTTTATTTGTTACAAATCTGCGCACTACCTTATTGAATTATTATCGAATGTTAACAGAATGGGCACGTGCTAAATACCCCGCAGCTCGGATCTTGTCTTGTAAACTTACGGAGGTAATTATGCGCTGCCTGCAAATTCAATAGATTTAGTTATAAGCTGTGAACAGATTCGGTGTTTTGATTTATTAGTTAGTTTGCGATTTAATGAACCTACAATTTCTTGGATAGATAGAACATAGACCGTGTCGGTTTTTAGTATTCGGGGATCAAATTTAGGAGTCGTTTGTCGTCGGATTGCATGATTTAATAATTTATTTCACGTGTGTCAGTAAAATAGCACCACCCTACATCAGTTCGTGGGTATCCTAAGAGGCGATCAGGGGTTTCCGAGCTATGGGCAGCAGCGACCTCCGCGTTGTCAACTTAGTCAGAAAATCTCAATGCTGTCACCAACCCGCCTGTTCCCTGTGGTGACTAATGGACAAAAAACCCCCTAAGCAATCCCCTGGGGGAAGCCTATATCCAGCAGTGGACTCCAATAGGCTGATTGGCTGATGTGTGTGTACGTGATTAAATTAAAAATATCAAACTTCTACGTGTTTTCAAAAAATATTAGGTATATAATACCTATCCCTGCTACTAATAAATCGCGCATAAAGTTACAACCTCGTTATACATCATTTTCGACAGCAAAATTTAGCTATATAACCGAACTTGTACATCTCAACTATACCCTCAAAATTGGTCAGAAGTGGCACCATGTGGTTCTATCGGCCCTTGGTGCTCTGCCTACCCCGTAAGGGATAAAGGTGTGATTATATTGTGTGTATGTATGTAAAATATAGGTAGGTATATGGAATATCTGTCAAATTAAACTGTGAATAGCTAATACCTACTATTATACAGGTTATGATTTTTGGTCACCAACGTTACTGAAAACTACGGAATCTCCTCATAATCACGATCATTTTTCTCCATGAAAGCATACCTGGGAAGTGTCTAGTTCCCAAGATATTAGGGTCTAAAGTTGAGTAAATAGTCTGCGTTTTTCTACATAAATGCACATAGACGCATGTAGCAAGAATTTTTACGAGAAATAATTAATATCTGTCTATGAAAAAACTAGCATAAACACTAGACACTATAAATTTCACCCGATCAAGTAATAATAATAATTTTTTTCAAAAAAATTTACATAATTTCCCAGCATATTTTTGGCATAAAATTACTTTATTTGATATATAGAGTACGTACCCTTCGTTAAGGGTGGCAACAAAAAAACATCCTGTATAAAGCTTTTTATTAATAAGGCCCTAAGAGTATAAAATTATAGTCACTTCTTACGTTGTATTCAACTCAAATAACTTTTCCTATCTCAGAGTGTATTGATATATCCAGACACGTTTTCTCCATCCGAATCTATTATATTAATTTTATTCTGCTACATAAACTACACCATAATATTTCTTCATCACATCAATATGATTGGAAAATCAATAAATATTGTTTTTTTAGCTATTGCCAACTGTACAGCTCGTCCAAAAAGTCTTGAAATGGAACTACAGATTTGATTAAGTATTAAAAACTGTCACATCGTAACGTTCAAACAAGGACAGTAGCGCCACGATTATAGCACGACTTTTTAGTCCAGCTATACTTACGTGTCCCATCAATGCCAAGTACGGGAGGGGTTAAGGGCTCTCGTATTCAGAAGGGCACTAGGGAAGGTTTGCTTTTGGATTGTCCATTCAATTTCATAGAAGATGTTGTATGCCATATTTCTTTTTGTGTATGTGCAATAAAGAATAAAGAATAAAGATTTAAAATATGATTTCGAAAATAAAAGCAAAGCTTTACTTAGGTTAGTTAATTTAGAAATAAAAATATATGAAAATATGTAAGATGTACAATAGTAGTTAACCATGTATTTGAGATTGTACTATCTACCTATATAACTTTGTAAATATGCTACTAGATAGTTTGACGTAATACGAGTATAACCTTAAAACGTTTCGTACCAAATCCAAAATTGAAATTATTAATTTTCAATATTATTATTTTGCTATATAAAAAAACCTGAGATTGAGATTTATTGACACTTCTCCATTAATATAATCCGTTAGGATATGGTTGATCGTTTCATCTTTAAACATTGTGCTGAGGGATTCAGCTTTGTTTGCCGAGATTTGGCTAGTGAATAGCTATCGGGATGAAGAATAACGTTGCCAATATGTAATTTAGAAAAGAGATATTAAAATTCGTCATCCGAGTAATTGACCCGGTGGCTTAGTGGTTATAGCGGCTGGCACGGTTTGCAGTGGTCGTGGGTTCGATTCCCACTCGGGTACGAAGAATTTTTTCCATTTTCTTTATTAATAATTTTATAATTTCTTATTTCATAAATATCATATACACAAGGTATCTGAAATCCAATAATGATACCATAAACTTTCAATCATCAAACTATACGTTATATACACAAATCGAATGAAAAACTCAGATTTATATCGAAAAAGAAAATTGACGGAGAAGGGTCGCTCGAATATTTCAATATGCCATTCGTATTTTTTACGATCACCGTGCGACGTACTATTGAACCGACAGAATAGCCCCTTTTCTATTCCGTTTGCCATGCGGCTACAGGCAGGTTGGGTTAAATGGGTTAGAATATTGTTAGATAATAATAACTTTTTTCCCGATTTATTTGTATGTAATTTATGTTGCTATATTTATCCTCACAGATAAACGCGATATAGAGACGACTGAATTTATTTACTTCTTAGTTTAATTTAACTATTTTCACTTTCAGATAACAAAAGTTCGGGTAATAATAAGGAAATAATTTGTATTTTACTGTATTAATACGTTCTTGATCACTACCATGAACTCCTAGTGGTTTTTATAATAACAACATGATAAAAAGGTCAGTATAAATTTGTAGATTTGTGAAAAAATATCTGATTATTAATATAAAACAACAGCCACTTTAATTTTTGCTACACTGTGCAAGTACTTTATTTTCAATCGTAATCTATACTTCTATACTAATATTATAAAGAGGTAAAGTTTGTATGTTTGTATATTTGTTAAATTGTAAGGGGTAATCTCGGGATCTACTGAACAGATTTTAAGAATTCTTTCACCAATAGAAAGTCATAAGTTATAAGAATTTCCCGATATTCCCACGGGAAGGCGACCAGGGAATTTAATATTATATACTATAATATCTCCTCCTCCTCCTCCTAGCCAATCTCCGTAGGGATTGGTCGCCTTGGCCGAAATATGGTCAGAGATCATCATCATCAACATAATAGGGATATTTACTATGGTTTAATTTTATTGACATTTTATGATTGACATATTAATCCCGGAAAGTTTTCGCGCTAGCGAAGTTTTTCTTTCGCTAATGTTTCATTTATTTTATGAACATTCGATATAAATAATATTTATATTTATATCTAATATTCATATTATGAATAAAAGAAAACCGTAAACGACCCTATTGTAAAAATGAGTAAGGGAGGGCTCATCAGCACTCGTTACCGTACCATTGTCAACAAAACACTATACCTACCACAGTAATGTAACAAACAACAAAACATTCCGCAACTAAATTCGTTGTGAATTTAAACACAAAAACAGTACACAGCGAATTGCAATCGAGATTATGGCGGCAGAGTTTCAATTGCATAAGTTACTAGAATTTGCTGGTTCGCTCTATCGGAGTATCACAGTAGTGGAGTTGTATTATTGTTGTCATAGTGGACACTTTTCATATTACTTGTCTTGGCTACTAAAGTTAGAAAATTTTAACCATGGTTTAGATACTTTTGTAACGTAAATTTCCACGGGAACGGGAACTAGAAATAAGGAATCGTAGCCTAGTTTATAATAATTAATAAGGACCAGGCATTACCACTCGGGCGTTCAAATAATATTAATCAGTATTAAAGGCGGAGATCTGTGGAGGGCCTCTGCCCCAGCTAAGGACACAGGAATATAAGTAAGTATGTAAAAGGACTGAAATAAGTTCCAGTAATGACGACTAAATATATGACGTAATACACCATCAACCACTCTAGCATCAAATGCACCAACATTGACGTAAATACTCCAACACTGGCCCCGGCATTGCCACTGTTATGCTAAGTTTGACAAATTAGTTCATACTTTATGGCGAACGCTGTTAACTTTCGAGATGATATTAACAAGTAAGCCGGTAAAACTACTTTGTGTTTATTAAATAGACCAATGAAATAATAGTTAAAATAAACCATTTACGTAACCTTTTAAAATAATTAATACAGGGTGTTAGCAACATTGCAACGAATACTTCTGAAGGAGAATTATTCTGTGATTCTGGGTTGATAACATGACCTGAAAGACGTAGTTTTAGACTTGGTCGGTACCTTTTTACCTTGACATACAACATATTAAACATCACTTTGTTTACGAAGTAATAGGCGTTTATACCTACAGTAGTGATTGAATTGAAGCGGTGATAGCCCAGTGGTTAAGACGTGCATCTTCCAAGCGGGAGGCGTAAGTTCGATCCCAGTCACGGGCCTGTACTCGTACCAATGAATTTATTTCATGTACAGATTTTAATGTTGCAAAATTGTTACTTAGCTCGTGCCTCGGAAAGCACGTAAAACCGTTGGTCCTGCGCCTGATCTCTCTCCGGTCGTGTCGGCTTTCTGTCCCATCGGACTATGAGAGTGAGGGAATAGAGAGTGCATCTGTGTTTGTGCCCACACTTGTGCACTATAATATCTCCTGCGTACCTGGCCAATCTCCGTAGAGATTGGTCGCCTTGGCCGAAACACGGCCGGAGATCATCATTATCGGTGATTGAATGTATGTAACATATGTAGAGTTATGTCATTTTTTATGTTACGTACCCAGTACATACATGAAAGTTAGTTTAATATTTGGAACGTTGTAATTCTAATACATTGAAGATACTTTGAGAATAACAGGATGGCTCTCTAGAATTATTTTTGTTATCAAAATAAAATAAACACTGGGTTCAGAGGTTGTTTACGTAATGTCAAAACTTCGTCGGAAAGTTATTCTTAACTTAAACCTTGTTCATATTATATCTTCTACTCAATATAAACTTGTGTAGATTTTATCAAAATAAGTCAAAATTAACAATAAAGTTACCTACTAAGTATATGTCGTCTTAGTCGTATCATTAATAAATAGATTTTTGGATTCTTACCGTCAAAAAAGCGGATACAAACGTTTCTTAGAATGACGTTAAATATATTTTAAACACGTTTCATAGCTATATCGATAAATACGTTAACTCCAATACTGAAATAAGCCAAAACGCAGCACGCAAGTCTAAAGGGGAAAAACCTATCGCACATGTGCGTTAATCGTACCGCTCGTAATGGTCCGGACTCAGGGCTAAGCCGAACCAACATATTGGTGCATTAGTCCGCGATGTAGATCAACGGTGGTCGTACTCGGGATTTGTGAAATTTATTCGCCGGCCCCAACTACGGCACTGTATTTGCTCTGTGTTTAACTAGAGAGTACTGGAATGGACAGCGTTTGTATGAAAGTTTTAGTATCAGCAATAAATAGATTTTGGACATAAACTTAAAAAATCATTAGTCGCACAATGGGTACCTATGTAAAGGGTGAAATACGTAATTATATAATAACTTTAAAAATATCTCAGAGTTGATTTTTCTTATGGTCAGATAGCCTTATACAGTAGTTTAAGTGCATTAACTTTCTCATTGAAATGGGCTATCTGGATATTGAAGAAATTGATTTAGTGCAAAAAAAATATATATATATATATATATATACAGGATGTTTTTTTGTGGCCACCTTTAACGAAGGGTACGTATTCTATACATGAAATAAAGTAAGTTTATGCCAAAAAAAAATGCTGGGAAAAAAAAAATTTTTTTGAAAAAAAATTATAAATTCCTTGATCGTGCGAAATTTATAGTGTCTAGTGTTTATGTTAGTTTTTTTATAGACAGATATTAATTATTTTTCGTGAAAAAATCCTGCTACGCGCGTCTATGTGCATTTATGCAGAAAAATGCAGTCTATTTACTCAACTTTGGACCCTAATATTTTGGAAACCAGACACTTCCCAGGTATGCTTCCATGCAGAAAAATGATCGTGATGATGAGGAGATTCCGTAGTTTTCGGGAACGTTGACGACCAAAAATCATCCTGTATATATATTAAATAGGCTTACGCTTGACCATAATATTTTATTATAATTAATTTTTCGTTGAAAGGGTTGGAAAGGAAAGATCTCGCCGAACTTTCAGCGATCAAATTGGTGAAATTCTAGAGTAAACTTAACTTAACTTTTCCAGAGTAAACGGACGAACGTGCATGAATAATATCATGAAAGTAAATGAAGCGAAAGAGGTATGTCAGAATCGTAGCAAGTAGAGATCCGTCATTTCTGGCTACCGCACCTGGAAAGAGGCATGATTTAATGTATGTATGTAATTTTTTATAAAAATACCAAAAAGTTATTTTAAAAATATATAACTTTTACTCGCTTCATACGACTCTGTAATAAAATAATCCGAATAAAATGACAGTCAACATGAAAAAAAAATCACTAATACTTTACACACGTTCTGTCTTATCTAGTTTCCATAACTCCACCGACAATCCCCTGACGGTCATTCGCCGCTACACGTACCAGTTTCGATTACACTGACGTCGCGCTCCCGAAGTAAAAAGATAAGTATTGGCTCCTAATGTAAGGGTTACGAGGCGCAGGAGACCTCGGGATAAAGAGGAAGACGTAACTTTAGGGGCTGGCCATTTTTACAGCGCGGCTTTTGTTTTTGTTGTATGGTACTTTAAAAAACGTGGTTAATTTAACACAGTGGTTCTAACTATGCTATGGAAAACTGCTGTGTGATGGATGAAGATGATGATGACTTGTAATGATCGGTGCAATTACCAATTCCCATAATTATGTATTTAATAAAACATAGTTTCAGTAAACCTCATGTAAATCTGGCATTTATTCTATGCGACACTGTCCACGTGTGCAAGAAATACATACAAACGATGTATGTGTCACCAACAGGGCTGTGTAACCAAAATAGGATAGCTAAAACTGTAGTATTTATTACAAAGGAGATCCACAGATTAATTATATATATAAGTTAGGCAAGACTGTTAGCTTCCCGCCTGTGAAAATGCCTAAACTCTTAAGTGAAGCCAGGTACAAGTATGACATGCACGGGAAAAGATGCAGCCGATGTATTCTTGTGAAGCCTGTTATGGGCACTGGAGAAAAAGCAAGAAATATCATTAATAATTTCTTCAATTAGTCCACTTAGATAAACTCCCTCGCAATTTTATTTAGCACAAACAAAAAACCTACAACTGCGGAAGCGAAAAACAGAAATTGCGTTTTCGCCACGGTCGTCTTAATCAAAATAATTTAATAACATTAATAAGAGGCAACAGGGTTGCGAACTTCGAGCGGGTTAGTTGCTTATTTATGTACAACAATTGCCTCTGAATTTGATTGAAATTTACATAATTTGGTTAAAATTTGTAAAGGAATTCTGGATATTCTAATGTACATTTTGTGTAACATCTTCTATGTACTCGTAACTCTTACAGAATCAATCATTACCGGCCTCTATATTGTGGTATACCTGTGTCGGAAAAATGGCAGTAGTCTCACCTGTTCGATCCTAAAATTAACTGACTGGTAAAAAGTGGGTGTGCAATTCGCTGGCTTTTGCCCAACTTCTTTAAGGATAATAGGTGTCAGTGTGACTGATACATACATGAATATTTTATGAATAAATTGGAAATCTGACAGCATAGTGTACTCGTATGTCCGGGACAGTTTGTGAATATCAAAAGAATGTTAATCGTATAAGCCCGTAAAATTTTAAATATTTATTTGTGTATGGAAAATTAACTTTACCCGATTTATTTGACAGAAAATATTGAATCTTAAATTATTTCAACTCCAGGTACACTCGTATTTCGGCCAATGTAATCATTGATAAATCATTTTAAATACAAGGGACGTCTGGAATCTGGATGATAAAAATGGTTAAACGTTAATACACACACAATATTTCAAGCGTCTTTTTGCTGCTTTCAATTTTGTTGTATGAGAGCTCAATACATTTTTCATGGTAGGTATTTACTTTTTCATATAAAATACAACAATTTTTTTTTTAAGCTTAGCTGTTGCTGTAATTTTAATGTCGAGCAAAAACGGCAAAAAAGCTGTTTTATGTGAGGAAATTTAAATATATATTTTACTTTGTTGCAACTACATAATTTGTAATCTTAACTAGCTATTACAATTCACAGCCTAATGACAAACGGACGGACGAACGGACAGCGTAGGCAAAATAATAGGGCCCTATCTGGAAACCTCCGGGTACCTACGGAAACCTAAAAAAGACTAACCGTATGATTTTTTTTTTGTTTTTAGAGTTATATAAATCGGCTACGTGTCATTATCATAATGTTACCGAACAGGACAAAATAAGAAAACTTGAACATAACATAGTAAAAATTCATACATATGGCTGTATTCCAGAAATGGGGTAGAACTATTTTTTATTTATTATAGGTTTTTCAACAATCACTACAATGTTCTTACTTATTAACTAGTGACATAAAATTTAAAACTAATTGCAGAATTATTTATAGACAAACACAGCATGCACAATTTTGAACCATAATATCAATTTTGTTATATCTTATAATTTATGTATGTTGAAACACGAAGCAATATTAACCAAGACCAGCAATACTCAAGACCAACAGCCAACTTAATAACCGATCTCAAGAGATTTTTTGCATAATTCAGATTAAATTATTTCATTTTTTTCATACAAGATTTGAAATTTGGAATAAAAAAACTAGGGGAGTATAAGAGATCCCATAGCCCACGTTTAGGATAGTGGGGAGAGGTGTTTGTTAGCAGCGATGAGTTGCTAACTTGTTTCCTCTATGCTGCTATACTATTCTTCTATGCTGCTCTGGGGGTGAAAAAAAAGTATAATACTACAGCTGCTTCTCTTCCCGGGCATACTGTACAAGTCAGTAGAGGGACAAGAGGGTCTTGGTGTTTTGTAGGCGATAGGCTGACCACCTGTCACTACTAACCGAATTTGTACATCTCAACTATACGCTCAAAATTGGTCAGAAGTGGCACCATGTGGTCCTATCGGCCCTTGGTGCTCTGCCTACCCTGTAAGGGATAAAGGCGTAATTATATATATGTATGATTATATGTATGTCCGAGTTTCTTAGTCGACTCTTACGACATTCACGAAAGGAGATGCAGCTTATTTATTCTTCCTTCCCGCATCAGCACCGGCAAAATACAAAAAAAAAAGATTAGAAAGAAATGACAGACAAAAATTTAATTAGAAATGTATAAAAAATATCAAATATCGTTTATATTTGAAACCGACAAAACTGTGTAAGAAATCTTTAATGTACTCGTAGTGGTAGTTGGCATTTAAACGTGAAGTGAAGTAGAAATAGAACACTAGGTAACAAAGGAAGTTAGCGCAAGAGAAGCCTGTAACTTTCCATCTTACGAGAGTTCCGTGCAACGAGCCTTTTAAAACAATAACATCTTTGACATCCAACAAAGGAAAACTTTAGTACTTGACTATATAAAATACGATGAAAGGTAAAGCCATGTAATGAGCATAAAGTTTCGTATTCTTTGAGATTAGCATAGCTTTGTTATAGACTTTTCATCTTGTTAAACGAAAAAACTCTTGAAATCGCTGAAACAGGCAGGCTCTTTCTGTTTTATGGGAATAACCTAACATAAATTTTAAATACAACATTAGCACTACAACATTGGTCTCTTCAAAGCTAGAGTGAATAGGCACTTTCTAGGCAAACATGTACCATTCACTATGGGTGCGCCCACCACCGGGCCCTACACCCTCCACTGACCCTCGGATCTGATAACTCATAATTGCGACAACAGGCACTTGCACTAACTACAATCGCCATGAGAAACCAGACCCGAGCACCTAGCATGCAAGACGATACATTGCACCATTCCGAAATCAAAAACTAGATAAATAATCTACATATGTTTCGCCAACAACCGTGGCATCCTCAGGATTATAGAAATTAGTAAATTAGTAAACCACTAATTACTATGAACCTCTAAAACCCAACACATTACTTACACAGAATTAACTACCCTCTACTAAGTATTAAAAAATATATAAATAATTACCCACCATTATTTATATTTCAAATAAATATATACTATTTGTGCACACAAACCAAATAGTATTGGGTGAATTAGTTAAATTTAAATGAAAAAATTCAAAAATTCACCAAAATATTGATAAATTAGTAAACAAAACAAGGATGTATGGAACAACATATTCCATTGCCCACAAAAACAAAAATTGTTATTGACATTGACAAGCCACTACATTCTAAGGTTACTGTTTATTTATTTATTCTAGCCAATGAGTTCAATAGCGGAGACGAAAATTCAACCTGTTCATTTAAAAGGTTTACACCAGAATATTTGGCTTTCAAAATCTCCAACTGTTCCAAAATAGATAGACGAATGCCCTTTTCACACGTATGCAGACTAACAAAACTGTGGTCATCTGGAATTTTATGATTTGAAACTAACAAAATAGGCAGAATATCTGGTTTAATAAACAATGTAAGTACCATAAAGTTATTCCAAATTATATTAGTATTCGTTCTGGGGTAAATAATAGACAATCTAAATTTGCAATTTATAAAGCACAACAAATTTGGCTATCACAAGAAATTAAATATTGGTATTTTACTGCAGATAATTTAAAAATACACTTAAAGGTTTTACACATGGAATTGGCTTTTAAGCTTCATCCAGTTGAGTTTGATCTTTTAGACCAGAAAGCTAGGGACTTTGCCCATTTTGCAGGTCAGAATAAATTTAATACACAGTCTCAAAAAATTAAACGTTTAATTCATTTAAAATACATTTATGATAAAGGTTCTAATAACATAAGTCCACCTAACATAAGTACACATAAATTTTATCCAAGAGTTAAAAATCTTTCTGACATTAATTTCTCAAATCAGGAAATGGGGTTGTTGATGAAGGGATTGAAATTTTGCCCACCAAAAGACATTTCCAACAAATCTTTTGAACGTTTGGCAGTGGACACTGAAATAACATTAGTAAGAAATAAAGTGGATACCATTGGCAAAAGTGTCTTGGCCGGCGAGATGAGGTCTTTACAAAATAATACATTGAATAATTTTAGTAATTATAATCATCCTACACACTTTTCTAAAATATATAAATCTATACAACTAAAAATAAATCATAATAATCTTTAATTAGTAAAGCGGACAAGGGTAATACTTTGGTAATAATGAAGCATGAGGTGTATCATGGTAAGATAATGGAGATCCTCAATACAGATGAATTTCAAATTTTACCATTTGATCCAACTAAGAAATTCCATGCACAATTAAAGCAATGTATTACTTCTGCTGAATATATTTTTCCAAAAAATTCTGCTTATTTAAAGGAACGTTATATTCCAATGAACCCGGTAACACCATTGTTATATGGTTTACCAAAAATTCATAAAGATAATATACCATTAAGGCCAGTCGTTTCATATATTGGAGCTCCAGCTTATAAATTAGCAAAATTTCTGAATGACATTATAAAGGAAAAAATTCAATTTACACCCAAATATAGTGTCAATAATAGTCTAAATTTAATAGATAAAATTAAAAATATTAAATTATCAACAAATTCCAAATTATTTTCTTTAGATGTTGAGAGTTTGTTTACAAATGTTCCTTACAAGGAATGTTTAAATATTATTAAAACTTGGTGTGAAAAAGTTAAACTAAATCCAATGGAGGCAGATAATCTTATTACCTTAACTAGACTTTGTATGAGCCAGAATTATTTCTGCTATAATAATACATATTACATACAAAAGGATGGTCTTACTATGGGTTCTCCGCTTTCACCTCTTTTAGCCGATATATTTATGGATTGGTTTGAAAATGAATATATTGTTAATAGTAATAATCATATAAAATATTATTTTAGATATGTTGATGATATTATCTTATGTTGGACAGGCACAGTTAGGCAGTTTCATCTTTTTGTTAACGTCCTTAACACAAAACATCCTAAGATTAAATTTAAAATAGAACAAGAAATAAACAATAGTATAAATTTTTTAGATGTAACTATTACTAGATTGGGAGATTATCATGATTTTTCAGTTTACCGGAAACCAACACATACAGATGTAACTATTCCAATTGATTCTTTCCATCCATGGCAACATAAGCTTGCGGCATACAAATCAATGATACACAGGTTAGTAACGTTACCGCTTAATAACTTTAATTATGTTAAAGAAATAAATACTATTATACAAATAGCCAGATCAAATGGATATAGTTCACAACTAATTTATAACCTAATTGATAAAAAGAAAAACATTTTAGTTAAACAAATGTTGTACCCAAAAATAGAGGAGATTACAAATATTTACACTGGTAGTTTACCATATTTTGGCTATATCTCAGAGATGATTGCAAAATCATTGAAAAAACAAAACATCTTGGTGGCTTTTAAGACTTTTAATTCTTTAAATAGATTAATTAACACAAAACAAATATTACCAATTGATAAAAAATCAGGAGTTTATAGCTTGCACTGTCCTGACTGTAATTCTGTTTATATAGGTCAAACGGGTCGTAACTTCAAGATTAGATACCAAGAACATTTGGCAGCTTATAGGAACAATTTCCCTGAAAAATCACATTTTGCCAAACACTTGTTAGTTTCAAATCATAAAATTCCAGATGACCACAGTTTTGTTAGTCTGCATACGTGTGAAAAGGGCATTCGTCTATCTATTTTGGAACAGTTGGAGATTTTGAAAGCCAAATATTCTGGTGTAAACCTTTTAAATGAACAGGTTGAATTTTCGTCTCCGCTATTGAACTCATTGGCTAGAATAAATAAATAAACAGTAACCTTAGAATGTAGTGGCTTGTCAATGTCAATAACAATTTTTGTTTTTGTGGGCAATGGAATATGTTGTTCCATACATCCTTGTTTTGTTTACTAATTTATCAATATTTTGGTGAATTTTTGAATTTTTTCATTTAAATTTAACTAATTCACCCAATACTATTTGGTTTGTGTGCACAAATAGTATATATTTATTTGAAATATAAATAATGGTGGGTAATTATTTATATATTTTTTAATACTTAGTAGAGGGTAGTTAATTCTGTGTAAGTAATGTGTTGGGTTTTAGAGGTTCATAGTAATTAGTGGTTTACTAATTTACTAATTTCTATAATCCTGAGGATGCCACGGTTGTTGGCGAAACATATGTAGATTATTTATCTAGTTTTTGATTTCGGAATGGTGCAATGTATCGTCTTGCATGCTAGGTGCTCGGGTCTGGTTTCTCATGGCGATTGTAGTTAGTGCAAGTGCCTGTTGTCGCAATTATGAGTTATCAGATCCGAGGGTCAGTGGAGGGTGTAGGGCCCGGTGGTGGGCGCACCCATAGTGAATGTTTGAACTTCCGAATTGTAACGCCTAATACAATTTCATTTATAAAACATGTACCACCCTAGGCCGCATCTTGCTTAACATCAGGCACGATGGCGGTCAAATGTTTGCCTAGCTAATTGTAAAAAAAATCCTGCTTAACATTAATATGTAAATAATAATTAATATGTTATTCGATCCGATTTTTATCTACTATTGAGTAAAATAAGTGTAATTCCTGGCATCGTAATAAATCAGGGTTGTAATTTCCAGAAAATAAATTAAGTACCCATACTGCGAATTAGCCGCATAGTGCCGGCAGAGTAGAGTTTGTACCACACCATGCCTGCCCGTGGATATCGTACGAGGCGACTCAGGGTTTCAGGGAGTTGGACAGCAGTGCCTCCCGTGCTGACAACATAGTCCGAAAAACAGACAGCGGTCACCAACCCGCCTGACCAGCGTGGTAGACTACCCCCCTATGGTGGTAGCCTTCTAGCATGACCTGGAGAAGGCCTACATACATCTAGCAGTGGACTGCAATAGGCTGAAGACGAATAAGACTGCGAATGCGATGATCAAAAACAGATTGAGCTAGGAATTCAAACAATTTGTTGCAGGTATAACGCAAGTAAGAAATATAGTTAGATAAGGATGAAACGTTATACAGGGTGTAACAAAAAGGGTATGTTAAGCGAAAAGCTATGAATATAGCCCATTATAAAGTACCTATTCCCAAAATTTAAGACTCGAAATCACATGTTTATTTTTCAAGATTGTATGAACATGCCTGACTTGTTTAGAAATTCTCCATACTAACTGAAAAAATAAACATTTGATTTCGAGTGTCAAATTTTGGGAATAGGTTCTCTATAGTGGGCTATTTTCATAGCTTTTCGCTTAACATACCCCTTTTTTTACACCTTGAGAATTAATCCAAAAATATTCAAAAGAGTGCCGTCATAAAATGAATCCAGAAATATCCAAAAGGCAAGGTATAACTAAAACATATTTAAAATAAAGTAACACCCATATGACATTTGACAGCAAAATAGCATATCTGTATACAAGAGTTACAAGTTCGCGTAAAACTATGTTTGACGATTTTTGTATAATGTAGTTAATTTATGAATTTTATTGTTAACTATGATCTTGTCCTGGCTACAATATTTTAGAAACAGTCTTATTATACCTACATATCGTCGGTCTAATTATCAAAATGCGTAACTCAAAAAAAAAATTGAAATCTTAAGCACTATTCTAACAGGACGGTAACACGATTCTACACCAGATGGCATTAAAAGTAAAATTTGAATATTTTTTTTGGAGTTACGCATTTTGATAATTACACCGACGATATATTATTCTTAATTAAAATGTAAAACCAAACTACGATAATTATAATGTTGTAACCCAAAATTGAGTAATTCCCCAATCGCCTTGTTTTAATCTAAATCGCCATTTTTATTTTCGTATTAAACTCGGACTCTCGCTGATTTATAATGTTATTAATCAAGCTCGAATATCTGGCGCGGCCAATTATCTCTTGTTAAAATTTTACTGCTTTTACTTTGCCTTGTTTACTGCTCCTGCACTTCTATTTCAAATTAATTAAACAGCAATAAAATCTCGGAGAAAACATCTTATAAAATTATTTCAGGTTTGTGCTTGTATTTCTTAACTCTGTTGCCTTACTTGGTGATAAATAGTTTTTTTTTAAGGGAAAGGTTTAATTAATTAATTTATGTTGAAAAATTTGAGAAAAAATATGCACCTACCCATTACAGTTAAGAATACGGTATGTAATATTTTAAAAAATGTATATATAATTATTTTTTAACCATATTTATTTTTATTTTGGTGTATTAATGTCCGAGTCATGGATGTTTCCATGGTGTATCTACCGTCCGAATTTGTGCCCGAAAAGCAGCGGTAGGCTCACATCTGAGCACGTGTCAATAAAATAATTGGGACTTAATATGCTGACTGGTGAAAAGTGAGTGTGTGTGCAATTTGCACACTTTTGCCCAACCTTTTTTGTGGATAGTGGGCGTGATATGATAGGTATATAGCTACCGTTGCTTGGTGCCCATAACACAAGACCTTAGTGTGGGATTTTAATATGTTGAAAATTAAAAGTATGTGATTTTTTTTATTATTGTTCTATATTATAAGATACCATATAACTACGCTTATACTCGCACTTATACTACGCCAGGAGCTTTGTTCCTTAATACTACAGAAAAACCAATACAACAAACTGATAACATCATACAACTAGGAGAACTTTTCCTTCCCTCGTATGACCGAGACGATACTCATCCGTCTAATATCACAACGGTTTTATCCAGACAGGCAATAAAGCGCAGAACAATGTACTCAATAAGCCAACCAGTATGGGTTATCCTGTATCAAACTGCACATCAGCTGTGACAGGGCATTGACCTTTCTGACACGAACATGACTGCGAGCACAATTGAACAAGTTAGGTGACGTGTTAGAGCGTGCAATAGGGGTAACATATGGTCGCGAATGTAACTTTACGCACACATTAACTCGTTACAGCCGACTGTACTCGTATTTGGCACGAAACAGGGGGATTTGACTTAATTTGATGACAGGAAGAGGTTTATTGGAAATAACAGTTAACTTACCTTTTATCATACGTAATTATGTACATAGTATTATATACTAGTGGGCGACAGCCCGCTACCCGCGACTCCGTCCGCGTGGACTGCAGAAATAACTAAATTATCCAAGATAAAAACATTTTCCCGGGATAAAAAGTAGCCTATTATGTTAAGTGGGACCTGTCACAATATATTTCTGAAAACTGTTTCAAAATCGGTTCTGCTGTTTCTGAGATTAGCGTGCGAAAACGCACAGACAGACATACATTCCAAAAATTATTCTTCAACATTTAATTGCGTTGAAAAAGGTCATCTATTTCTCATTTATATCTTCCATGTACGAGTACAGTACAGCGATCCGTTACATTATTATTATATTTATTTAATATATAGAATATAGATAGGCATATAGAAGATATACTTAGATTTATAGCCCTCGTGGCGGTGCACAGCGTTGTGACGTGCCCTGGGGGAGACCTACGTCCAGCAGTGGACTGCAATAGGCTGATGACGATGACTTATGTAAATATTTTTTTAGGTACACCTCAGCCATCTACACCACTATTCCTATGCCTGATTTCGGCCCTAACATTCTTTGTGTATGATGTGAAACAGAAAATGTGGTCATACACATAGTAACTAGCGACATCATCCATCGGAAATATACGGTGAAACGCACTCAGGTAATTCGGTTATTTGAGTTAGCTCCAAGTCTCTAGGATCGGTGGAATAACAGAGGAATTTAATATATAATATAAGTCATAGATTCAGGATTCGCCCACCACCGGGCCTTAATTAACAGTAATTATTTTTAATGTTTTAAGTTTTAGAGTTTTATAATTAGTGGTTTACTAATTTCTATAATCCTGAAGATGTTGGTGAAACATATGTAGATTATTAATCTAGTTTTTGATTTCGGAATAGTGCGATGGCCGGATGTAGGGCCCGGTGATGGGCGAACCCTTATTGAATGTTTGAACTTCCGAATTGTAATGCCTGATACAATTTAATTTATAAGTCATAGATATTCTATCTATGTATTTATATACAGTTGCTTAGTACCCACGACACAAGACCTAAGGGATCTTAAAGTGGGACTAAGCTAGGTCAGTGTGTTGTAAAGTGTGTGAATATTTTTTTATTTAATAAGCAAGGTAACTCCAGTAAAAAAATTTACCATTCATAGAAGCCTTTAGCTAGCTCAGCGCTTTATAAATCGTATGAAGTGAAGTAGTAAATCAGAACCCACGGACATGACGGACTTCGCATCGTGACGGCGCACGCAGTGCGTCTGACGTCACCATTTATTCTGCAGCCCTCTTTATAACGAACGATTTGGTGGCGACTGTACGACGAAAAATATGTCGTAAGTCGAGCTATCTTCGAATTGGTGTTTCGCGAATACCTATTTTGTTAATATTTAACATAATTGTGGCAAAGAACAGGGAGGAGAGATATAGGTACATCGCATATTTTCCGATTTGTACATAACATGATTAAAGTTTTACAGGCATTTTCAATACTAAAGATTATAAAATATCTGTTAGTAATATCTAATGATTGTGTCATTTATGTCATAGATCTGTATCTAAGTTATTCAAAACGATTATGTAAAAATATTGCGACATGGTACAATTACCACAATTCTCCTTAAAATATCTAATACAAACTAGTATTCCTAATTTCTCAGATAGTCCAGTGTAAAAGGCCCTGCTTTGGTCCAAGGAGCCAGTGTTACGGCTCGGTAGGAATCAGACTTTTTCCTTGTTTGGCCAAGGTGGCGGAAACTTGTAATCTCACCGACTATTAGATAGCAAAACATGATAAAAATAGCTTGATTTTTACTAAATCATACCACATATTTATTGTTGTATCTTGAAATAGAAATAGCAGTATTATAATTTTCTAAATTTTATGCGGAGAAAAAGTGGGCGGCCTCTAGTATATTCATCCGTAAAGGTGAGTTCCTTGTGGATGGACGATGATCACGCACCGTTGGAAGTGCATTGAATCGCCAACTGCATAAAAGGCATCTTTAGAGAAAAAATATGTTAAAAAACAATTATCTATTTAATACAAGTGAACGCCCGCGACTAAGTCCGCGTGGACTGCAGAAAAAACAAAATGTTGAAATTATCCGGGACAATAATATTTTCCCGGCATACAAGTAACCTATGTCTGTCTTCCGGTTTTTAGCTATCTCCCCACCAATTTTCAGCCAAATCGGTACAGCCGTTTTGGAGTTATAAATAATGTGACTAGCACGACTTTCTTTTATATCCACCCGGATTAAGCAACAAAAAAATTAAATAGCTGCAATTTTTATTACAGTGGATTTGTTGATAAAATTGATCATATTACTGCACCCTAATGGGATGGACACGACGATATATAGATAGATGTGCATACAATATCACAACAAACCGCTGGAATTAATGAAACAGCAATATGGCCTAAGTCCAGTAATAGGTGCAAACTTCGCGGCTGGAAAACTGAGATAACGGTAGGACTTACGGAGACATTACGATCAACTGCTTAAGTTAGAATAGGCTAGAGATTTTACCATGATTTCTGAGTCAGGACCAGTGTTGCCAACCTCAAAAAACTAAAAAACAGCAACTCGCCTAAAAAAAACAGTAGAAAACAGTAGGTAAAGAAAAAAAGGCAGATTTCATAGATTTGCTCAAGCACAAGGTGTTGTGACTATAAAACAATACGATACGCAATACAGTAGGCGTGTAGCTGTCATTCATAAATTGGGATTTCCCCGTGTATAAAAATATGATTGTCAAACACATATAATGTGGTCGGGAATTCCCTCGAATCCCGACTAAAGAAGATACTGCCATCTAGTGTCATTGCGTTTTATTACGTAGTGGTTTGTCATTGCGTGCGTTTGCAAAGTAGTGTAATAGGTGGCGCTGAGCGGTAGTTGAAAAACAGTAGAAAATAGGAATTAAACAGAAAACATGGACATTAATGTGAAAACAGCAAATCTACTGTTAAAACAGTAGGGTTGGTAACATTGGTCAGGACTATAATAAAATCTCTTGGCTACAGAAATGACGTGAACTATGTGCCTACATTGGGCAGAAGTGTGCAAAATACACACCCACTTTTCACCAGTTAGCCTATCAAGTCCCACGTGGCAAGGGGTTAGCCTATTGTCGTTTTTCGGGCACAAACACAAATACAACTAGCGACCGGTAACGAATCCAATGGGAAATGTTTTCGTCCCCCTTATTACCTAACTAGCAAAAGCAAAGCGATAGCGAAAATTATACAAAAATCGCTGATTGTTTATCAAATTAGTATTACGTTAAATGAATTTGAAAGGAACTTTGACATTTCAAGGCGAATATTGTACAATTTTCGCTATCGCTTTGCTTCATCTTTGCTATTTTACGTAATCAGGGGGCGGGTCATTCTAAATAGCCAGCAAAATACCTACAATATTCTTCTAATTAGGGCCGATTTTTTAATAGTCAGATAGACTTTTTTTAGGATAAAGTTAGGGTGCTGTCTCTATCTTGACCAAGTTTTAGAGGAAGACAGCATAAATTTTTTCCTTGTGATAGGCAATCGACCCTTACAAAATTTATACTCTACAGTGGGGTAAGCGAACCTTTTTACGCAGCGTAACGCTAGCGACTCGCTAGCAAAATCTATGGGAATTAACATCAGAATAACAATTTTATATTATCGTAGTCAGCTACGATACTGTGATGTATGACAAACAACAATTTGCAATATAAAACGCAATCCGTATATCGTAAAAAGTTGCAATAAACCTAAACATAACAAAAATACCTACCTATAAAACTAATATTCCAGTTTCCAATTCTAATTCGCTATTCCTTAGGGCGCTGCACGAAATATATGCGCCGTAGTAGCTCGGGTTCCGTACACCATTAACGTAATTACGACTTGAATATTCAAGTATTAGCGGGATTTCGCGATTACATCGACGCCGGCACTCATTTGTATGCGATTCTGAAATTATTTACCGCTTTTGCACTATGTGTACAACATATACACACGGCTGCATTCCCATTGCACTGCAGGAGTACGAAAGAGATTCTTAAGCCACGTTTAGTGTAGTCGGTTCCGATGTGAAAAAACACCCATACCAAAAGCTACCAACTAGCTCATCGATTCGAGAACGCTTCTGAGGTTCCTTAGACAACTCTGCCCAGAAAGACATGCAGCTTATGTATTCTATTTATGACCCGCATATTTTTTTATATATTACAAAGTAAGGTTTTTACAAAAATAACATTTGTGAATAAATATGTGGTCCGATATATGTAGATGAAAGCAAAATAAGCAATAATAATAGACATGTATGTAAACCCAGAGTCACAAAATATATTTCCCTTAAACACCTTATCCGTGAACAGAATATAAAGTTATCTTTATTCCGCGTTTCTGCATGTAACGATCAGCAATCAAATATGTACACAATATTAACGAATAACAATAAGGAGGTGGCCTAACAATAATTTTGTTCATAGACATATTATATCATTGTAATAGGTAGGTAAGTATAACTAGGTTATGGGCAAAAAGTTGCACTTAACTCTCTTAGTTATATTTCTGACTTAAATTCCTGTGTACCCTGGAGACCAGAGGACCTCCACAGTTCGCCGCCATTCCCGCTTGGTCGTGAGCTTCGCGTTCAGATGAAGCGCACTGCAATGATTATCTGCCGTGTAATTTTTTAAGGCGACCACTTTTACGCTCTCCGAGGGAATACCTACAGATAGAGCGTGTGGTGGATATCCTTTAATTATCTTGGGAGTCAATATTTGCCAACGACTAATTTACTGTTCTGCGTAGTCAAGATCCTCCCAACTAATATACTCGTATATACAAAAATAAGTTTTAATAGTGGTGGTGGGTTCGATTCCCACTCGGGTGAAGAATTTTTCTATTGCTTTATTAATAATATATAATATCTTGACTAAGATAAATTTATAAAAAACACTTCTCCATTAATACATATAATCCGTTAGGATATGGTTGATCATTTCATGAGCACACCGGAAGCGTATGCGTACACGTAAGCGTAGACGTACACGTACCTCTGAGTTTAATGTATACATGTCACCGCTTGACAGTTTGTTTGTTTGTTATCTCTTCACGCTTTTTGTACTCAACCAATCCTCTTGTTTTGCATAACTATTATAGTAGAGACTACGGAGGACATGGGATACATTCTGTAGTCCATGCGGACAAAGTCGCGGACAACAGCCAGTTAGTTAAATAGCATTAAATTTTATTCGCATCTCTTCTTAGTCCCTTCCTCCTTGGTATATTTACATGATCCGCACAATATTTAGTACGTGGGGCGGTGAATTATAGAGGAAGCAGATTGGCGGTTACCACGGGCGGCGCTAGTTGGTATGTCATTCAGATTATAGAATGTGCTGTTTTATATTATAGCTAATGGAGTTACAGAAGACGAAAATAAAGACTTATAAATAATAACTTTTTAAATCTATGCAGTTCCTACCACCCCCCTAACACCTCGTTGGTTAGTATTTAAGGCATGACTATTTATTAAAAACTAGTGGACGTCCGCGACTCCGTCTGAGTGGACAGCAGAAAAAATAAAATTTTGAATGTCTAAAAAAAAAAAACAAATTATCCGCGATCAAAATATTTTCCCGTAATAAAAAGTAGCCTACATATCCTTTCTCAGGCTGTAGGCTATATTTAATTTAAATCGGTGCAGTAGTTTTGGCGTGAAAGCAAGACAGACAGAGTTACTTTCTCATTTATAATATAAGTAAGGATCATTCGGCCAGTATGCGACAAGTTCAACAGTTCCTATCTTTGTAAGTACGTCTACAAAGCAGTTTCTAATTAGAACAAATTGCTCGCCAAAGTGCCGGCTGGTTACAAAGCAATGCAAATCTGATTGAAATTCTCAATCCTTTCAATAAATCTCCAGTTAGTTCACGTTCATGATTAACGGAATCGTAAAAAAACATTGTTACTTTATTGGCAACAAAGTAGGGCCTTTTAAACGAACTAAACAAAGGAATTGTTTGATCAAGTAGGTACGTACTGGTGACTTCGATTTTTCTAGTTACATTACTTACTTAACTTTTTTAGACACTAACATCCGTATCTGTAATTACTTAAATAATTGTTTATTACAATTTCGGTGACTTCTTAATAGTGCCATTATTCTACCATACCTACTTCATCTTGTTCTATAGTAGTTGACTTTTTTTTAGCAATTACTTGAAAAGCAGTACTTAATTACTTTTTCTCTAGTTGAAAACGGTTTTTAGATTGTTTCATTATTCAGTGATCTTTTCTAAGGTAAAGCAAATAAACCGAGCCCAAAAACGGTCAAGGTTTATTAAACATATTGAAAAAGTAAACAGCAAAAAGTGTTGATTGTATTTAGGCAAGCTTTTAAGTCTACTCTACTTAAAATAGAAATATTTTATTTCACTACTCAGTGACATTATTCCTATTCAAACAAAATAAATTGATAAACGTTTTTGCAAAAGTAACTTTTTCATTTCATTTTAAAATTAAGTACTTAGTTTTATATTCAATCTTACGTTAAATGTAATGAGGCCAAACTTTTATTACTAATTTATTTTTCCATTTTTTAAATATTGCAAACATTTTAAGATTAATTTAATTTTAAGCTTAACTAAAAATGGCGTATCATAGTGATAATCGTTAGTAAATTTTATATTTTTATAGCTATTAGGTGTCCCACTGCTGAGCAAAGACCTCCTATCCTACAGCTTCAAATTTTAATCAGGCTATGCTTCATCTATAACTTCATATTCCAAAAATATCTATGCTTATGCGTTTATGCGTTTTATTTAGGTATTTATGTTTATGTAGTCTATTTAGATATTTTTGTTTATTTTAGGTTTATGTCTTTTCTTTTATTTAATTATTTAGTTTATTGGTCTGTTTGTGTGCACACATACCTACCTCTTATGTTAATTTCTCTTTCACGGTTGGTTTGCTGGAAGAAATCTCTTTTAGAGATAAGCACGCCTTTGTACATTTTCTTTGTCATAAACTTTATTTGTGAAAACTTTACTGTGTACAATAAAGCATAATAATAATAATAATAAACATAATATTAAAAAAAATAATTATTAGTAAACTTTTTGGTCATGTGAAGTCTCAAATATTATGCATGAATATTTCCGGGTAAAGTGCACCCAACTTGCTCCCATCGGCACCAGTGTCTCCACGCAAAAGCCTCAAAAATGTAGTCGCCAGGGACGCCTGCATATTTTGGGTCGCTTGGCCTTTTTCGCCGCAAATGCAGGGGTAACTTTTGAGTTTCTTGTGAAAAAATATGCTTTCAATGTTTTGACGTTGTAGCAATTGTTACTGAATATTTAATTGTATCAGGCGTCACTATTCGGAAGTTCAAATTTCCATTGTGGGGTCGTCCACCACCGGGCCCTACACCCTCCGCTAACCCTCGGATCATGAGTGACCATGAGTCGGTCGCCCCCTCAATGAAAATTTTAAAATTTCAAATCGTCTGCTAGTTCCAGTGGTCAAATCTTGTAATAATTTCAATTCAGATTTAAAGTAATTTCTTGCATTTAGAGAAAATTTTCCAACGGACATACGGTAAAGGATAATTTTCACATGCTATATTTCTCTGAAATTTGATGAAATTACTCGTAGTAACAGCATAAACTTTTTATAGCTTTAGATAGCCTTTAGATAGGCTATCTGACCACTGGAATAATCGGCATTTTTGTTGCTTGATTTGGTAAGCACTATGTATTGTCAACCAAATTGTTCCAAGACCTATATAATATACCTGAATGAAAAATAATATATTTTATTGTGTATGCATTTTGCACCGAGTGTACTCATATCCCACGAAATATACCTTTCGATTGCAAAAGCTACATTCACATTCAACGAACCTGCTATTCTAATAAAATTGACACCTTGAAACAATGAGCAGAGCAAAAGTAGCTAAACAAAGGAAAGATCCAATAGTCCTTCGGAATGGCCACGCTTTTTCATCTTTTCTCATTGTTGGCGCAAAACAATGAGTGTTTTGTTCGTATTGACCATTGTGTCTTATCGACAACTGGATTCAGCGGCAACTGATGACTGACTGTTTCACCATTTGTACGTTTTCTTGACATTGCCTTTTCTAAAAAGCTCGCGATAGTAATGTCAATGATAGCAACATGCATGCATCATACGAATAGATTTTTCTATTGTTTTTATGTATTGTGAAAATGGCAAGTAACATTAAAAAGGGAGGGAAAATTAAGAGATAGAAAACTATTTATTTTGGCATCTGGCTTGTTATGTTTCTAAGCCTAGCCTAGGCTTAATACTTAAGATAAAAGTAGCTTATAACGCATACATAACATATGTAGTTTACTATAATAACATGCTAAATATATCAATATAAGGATTTATCAATGACTACCACCGCTCTCGGGAAAATGGCCTACCGTGTTGCGCCCATAATTCTCTATTCTGATCCACCACTAGGTACCTAAGTCTATATCTAGACATATAAATCTTTACTGAGGTAAAACCAGACAAACCTACTAGAGCAGATTCAGCTATATCGGTCCAGTTTCAGATATTTAATTGACGGGGTGTACGTATCAATTAACTAAATGAGTCTCACGGGTGCCCGACTTGCTCGGTGACCCATCGATTTGGATTCCACGTAGGTATAATGATTGAAAATTCATATGCGAAATGATTTTCGAAGCAGAAATGGGTGTTTCGTCGTGCTATATTTAAATTACCTGCATGGCTTATTTTCATTTGAAACATTTATTTGAGATATATGTATTTTAAAGTAGAACACCTTTTAGTGGACTGGCTTCAAATTTTGATTTTAGGTCCAGGTATATCTAAATATGGTATAGCGATCAGTATAAAATAAGTTAATGTTTATGTTTTTAGACTCGTAAATGAATGTGGACTTAGGTACATAAATACGTACGCCAAATACCTACAGTTAATTCATGAGCTTCTGAGTAATATTTAGCGCAGTCTTATGTATTTATAAAATTTACTAACGTTTAACTTAACTATACATTGTCAAATTAAAGTTGTCAATGACAATGATTACTTTTGGACCGAACAAAATGGAAAGTTATTATACTTGTAGGTACAAACACAAAGAAAATGCACTAATGGTTTTATTTTCGCATCTCTTTTGTACGAAGCAAAAACGTTCCCATCCGTTAAATATTTTACTTCAAATGGAATATTATGTGACTTATACGCCGACTGCGAAGAGAAGAGAGGCGGTAGTTTAGAATAGGTTTTAGAATAATTTCCGAGCTTTGGCAAATTGATGGAAAGAGTATGTCAATTTCAAATGCACACAGGCTACTTACAGAGCAGGCACGCAACGTTCGCTACCACTTCAACCATAAGGAATTTCTAGCTAAACCGGTTGAAGCTAGTTAGAATCGGATCTAACTGGATCTAGACCAAAATACTCGAAATTTTAAAATATATGCTGCTGAAAATTTTGACTAGCCTTTTTTATCACTTGTTTTATAGAACTGTATTTTTGGTAGAATCACACTGATATTATAAAGGCGAAAGCTGTTAGTGTGTATGTTTATTACTTCTTCACGTCTAAACGGCTGGAGCGATTTTAATAAAATTTGGTATTGGATTTTGTTTTTTCTGCAGACCACGCGGACGGAGTTGTAGGCGTCCACTAGTAGTAGGTATATAACTCCTCCAGACTGGTCTCAATTGGAGAGCGCACCTTGATTGGAAAGCGCACGTTTAGACCATTGCGCTATTACCAATAATATAGTTTATCACTATGTAGCTAGGATATCATAAAGAGCACTTTACGTAGAGGGATTATAAATAGACTATTACTCATAAAAACTGCACCATAAATTTTTGCTAATAAGCAAATTTATTATTCAAGAATTTTAACACGTATCTGCTTACATTACGATATGTCAAGAAGTCTTTGAAAAATTTACCGAAGTCGACACAAATATACGAAAAGTATTTTACACAACTTTATAAATAGGAGAAGTATAAAAAAAATTATTAGAAAATAACAAATTTAAAATTGTAATTATCTGCAAAATATTAATATACAGACAGAACATTTTAATCTGTCTAACAGGGGATAAGACATTTTTTTTACAAAAACAAAAAATATTTATCTGTATTTATCATTCTTAAACCTATGCATAGTAGTTTATTTACAGTGAAAATTCGCTTTAATTATCTTTATTAACAGTACACATAGTAAAATTTCATATCATCACAGTAAATTCATTAAAACCATAAGTTAACCATATTGTATTACAATTTTCTATAATAACTTCATAAAATTTATTCATACACTAGAAATATATTAAAATAACAGTGGACGCCCGCGACTCCGTCCGCGTGGACTACGGAAAAACAAACAAAATGTCGAAATTATACGGAACAAAAACATTTTTCCGTCATAAAAAGTAGCCTATATGTTAAGTGGGACCTGTCACAATATATTCCTGAAAACTGCATCAAAATCGGTTTAGCCGTTACTAAGATTAGCGTGCACAAACGCACACACAAAATTCCAAAATCATTCTTTTGCGTTGATAAAGGTCTCCTATAGTATTTTTTCTCATGAAGGTATTTTCTATGTACAGACAGCGATCGGCTACATTTTTATTATATGTATAGATTATCATATTCACGAAAAAACTTCAGATACAACAATGATATCATACTCGTATAAATATGTCCATACTATTTATTTTTTCCATTTAAAATTTCAAATCAATTATTTCACTTTACAAAACCAATAAGGATAATGCAATTTTTTATGACTTACATCATCATAATTATTTTTATATATTTCTAGGTAAGTAGATTAAAAATATTAACATAATTATCTATTTAAGATTGTGTTAGTGATTTTTTATTATCATCTAGACTGTTAAACACAAAAAAATACGTAAATTATGTTTTTTCTAAAATATTTAAAATACAGAAAAAACAATGAAGCAATAAATGTTTTGTGTATTAATTATTGTCAGTGTGTAATTATTTTGAACTCATTTCAACTCACTGTTACATGTAATATATTTTCCATAAGTTTTTAAAACAATTTAAACGTTTTACAATGTGCAATTTTTCTAGCAAGTATTTTACAATTTATGGTACAATAGTAATATCCATTGAGCCTGTTTTCCATATTTACAGTTACATATAATATATTTACAATAAGATAGATAAAAGACAGGATTTTATGTTCTGATCAAATTAAAAATATACGTATAAATAGACGCGCATAAAAATATGTTTACACTGTACACAATATTCAAGAAGGACACTTAGTTTTTGAGAAAAAAAAAACGTAGGTTAAAAAAAAATGTTTTCAGATAAAATTATAAGTGAAAATATCATACACACCAAGATTTTGTTAAATTTACGTAAAACATTTCACTAAGTTTAAGTTATAAAAGTAGTTACTCCTAGTAGTTTTTCTTAAAAGTCGTTGTTGAAGTATTAAAAGATAATCACCCCCCAAAAATATGACTGTTACTACGTACCAGGTGTATTGAACAAAAAACACATTTCATTATCTCATCGACTAAGTATTACATAACGATACGGCTTAAGACATCAACTGAGTTCCTCCCATAATTTGAATTCCTATCATAGACTTAACAACAAGATTAGACTAAACACAGCTTTCTTTCGCGTTCGCGGACATTATTAGAGGTGTCCTCGTGGTGACTACTTCCCGCATCCTCGATAAGGTCCCGCTTGTCACACTCCGCCTGTCGTCTGCTATTGTTCCGATACTCTGTGAATGGCGTTATTAGGCGTTAGATATTATTTTTTTAGAATTGAGCTTTCCGTAGGTTAATTACCATTTGACTTTTAATGGCAGTACACTCGGATTAGGTTTAGTATAAGATATTGAATTTTTTAAATGTTTATACACGAGATTTCACAGTATGCAGTCAGTTTAGGCAGTGCATATATTATATTTTTATAGAGAATGAAAATAACAAAACTTTAAATCAGCATTACATCAACATTAGCATTTAGCATTATTCAGTACAGAAGAAGTTCATCTCACCTGAGCATCAGAAGCAGGAGTGTTGGGCGTGTGTGGTGTGGACCGCATGTCATGGAAGCTGTGAGCACTTCGCGAAGCCCCGACAGGCGCCACCGCAGCCCCGTATGGAGGGGGCTCTGGTGGCGGCTCAGAGTCTCTCGTGCAGTGGAAGTCTGGTAGACAAAAAATGCAAATATTCAAAAATGATCAGCGTGGAAGAAGAAGAAGGGGTGTTCACTCAGGCGATGAGCTAGCAACATATCACTGATTTTGAATATCCTCTGCTATGCTAAATGTTCCGCAGTTCTGGATACCCCATTTTTGAGAATACACTCGTGTTTTAAATTAATGAATCAGCGCGGAATAAAATCACCATGTTAATCAATAATTTGAAACACATTACGTATTCTGTTAGATTATCAATCTAGTGAAGTAAAAAATGTACAATCTTTTGTTACGTCCAAAAATGTTTAATTTCTGTTAGTCAGAAATTGAATATGTGCTTTATAAAAATTTCAAAAATAGCAAACATATTGCGCTGATGTAAAATTTTATACAATAAAGTTATGGCGTCCACACACTGCGAAGTTTCTAAAACGTCTGCTTCAATAAAACTGAATAATAAAGAGCACCTTTTCCCAGTGGCACGACGTCTGGGTTCTTGTCGTCTTGCATCGGCGAGCTGCTGTGTATAGACCCCTTATACACCTTCACAGTCTGCATTGGCGCTGTAAATAGGTAATCATGTTATATTTTCAGAAAATTCTTTTCGAAATCAGCTAGTCTGTAGCTTCCTTAACGAGGTAAGATTCGAATTTCACTATTTTACTGAATATAATAGCGCTTCTTATAGCAATGCTGATATAATGACCTTTGTTTGTTACTTGCTAGTAGACGCCCGCGACTCCGTCCGCGTGGACTGCAGAAAAAACATTATTTGGGACAAAAATATTTTCCCTGGACATATTGTAACCTAATCTGATAATGTAAGCTTTATTATAGTGAAGTTTCATCAAAATCCATTTAGTAGTTTTTGCGTCAAAAACAACAAGGCCCCTTACATACATACATCTTTACAAACTTTCACGTTTTTAATATTAGTAGGATTTCAAAATATTTTGAATTTTAATTTTCATCTAAGCTAAAAGATAAGTCTGAGAAGTAAGAGATAAAAAACCTACAATGTACAAAAATTTACATCGAAAATAAATTATTTTTTCTGGTATTTTATTACGAATATGGCCATTTGATTATCAGAGTCCCAACATATGATATCCAATAACAATGTATATTCAAGTCTTTAATAACATTTTTTTTAAATACACTCTACTTTCATAGGATTACACGTCCTTAGACAGTAAAGTAAATGGCATAAAATAGAGCGTTCGTAAAGGCGCAATCGTACGAGTATAGTTGCCATATTCCCAGTTTGCAGTTCCTTAGACTCAAAACTTCAGAACTCGATTGAGAGAGTCAAAGAAGTGATATCTATCTTAGTGCTAGCCTAAGTTACTTCATTACCAGCAAAAAGAAGCTGTTTCTACGGCACTTAATGGGATGGGCTGGCATGTTTATTACTGTGATTTTCTTTACTTTTACATGTGAATTTTTATATGTACTCAAACATATACGAGTCATGTCAACGTTTACGATAACAATAATGTTAATCCATAGTAAATTTAATCGATAGCTAACCGTTGGTAAAAAGCCGATGTATAATCTTACAAAAGCTTTCATAATAGTCCAGTCATTTGTCCGAAATAAGGGATGTGCCTTTAAAGTTTTCCACATTATACGTGATAAACATGCCCTCTGCGCGTCACGAGTTTTCTATTTTTTCTTTCATTATGTCATTAAAACTCTAAGACAACTCGTAAAGGACATTTCAGCTTCATAAAACACTAGAACGCCATGTTTATTTTAAAATGCTCCTTCTAAATGCTATAAATCTAATGGCTTTGACTATTACATTTCCAACTGACAAACGTAAAAATAAAATTAGTGAGGTACTTAAAAGGACTAGATATTTAATGGTCCCTAGATAAGTAATAATACTGAATTACAATAACAGAATGTTAGTATGGGATGATTTTTTTTGTTTTATCTATCACTAAGTATAGTCCGCTACCCTGTCCGCGAGGACTACAGAATATAAGCTTCACCGTAGGTACTCCCAACTACATTTTATTAAAAGTTTGGTTTAGTAAATGAAGCGCAAAGAAGATTAACAAACAAACTTACGTTTCGCATTTATAGGTATAAAATTATTTGGGATATATATTTATTTAATTTTACATTACGAGCAAACTTTAAACAATCTTAGGGCCAACATACTCGTAAGCTTACATACGAGTACATACATATAATCATGCCTTTATCCCTTACGGGGTAGGCAAAGCACCAAGGGCCGGTAGAATCACATGGTGCCACTTCTGACCAATTTCGAGGGTATAGTTGAGATGTACAAGTTCGGTTAGTAGCGACAGGAGGTCAACCCATCACCTAATATCCAATATTCGTAATAATCGTAAGCTTAATATTTTTATATATTTACATGTCATCAAAACGATACCTATTATTTATTTCTGGTTATTGCTGGATGAATTTGGCAGTTATTATGGGTGCATGCATTATTTGCAAATAGAAGTGAAATATAAATGCCAAATCATTTTTTTATATTCTATTGCCCAAAATAATCTAACTACCTTTTTCACTCACTAAAACAAAGCAATATTTTGGAGGCTATGAATTTAAGGATATATAAACTAAAACAATACCTGAGGAAGTATGATTTTAAACGGTATAAGTGACCTGGTACTATATATTGACATGTACATTGCTTACTATACAGGGTTTAACAAAAGGGGTATGTTAAGCGAAAAGCTATATAAATAGTCCACTGAAAGGAACCTATCCACAAAATTTCAGACTCGAAATCACATGTTTATAATTCCAGATAGTATGGAGAATTCCTTAACAACTCATGAATGTTTATATAATCTTGAAAAATAAACATGTGATTTCGAGTCTCAAATTTTGGAAATATGTACTTTATAGTGGGCTGTTTACATAGCTTTTCGCTTAACATACCCTTTCTGTTACACCCTGTATATTCACATGTACTTTGCTATTATGGTACAACAGAAGTGCACACTATGGTAGGTAGATAGGTAAGATTTTAAAACCTAAGATTCGCCAAGTCTCGTAAAACTTCTGTGATCATCGTTTATTCCGAACTCCAATTACTTGGTAAATCTTGAGACCTCAAAGAGACGGCAAAGTTTTTTTCTACATCGTCCATCCTTTGAAATCAAAACGATTGTGTATATTTTGTCAATAAGTATTGACATTATAATGCTACTTTTACTTTAACAACTAATGTTACCTTTATTCTATTCATAACCAGTGTAAAAATAACTTATATGCGTTCCATGAAGCACACGTATACTGACTCAGTTTACCTATAAAACCACATGAACTAGAATCATATATGTAAGAAGTAAATAATATAACTTATCTACCAGAAAACATCTTTTCACGGGCACATACAAGCCGTTTTTAAATGATTTTAAGTTGACAAAAATACATAAGCTTCCTCCCAGTTTTTCAAGTTTATCATCTTTAGCAATATGAATATCAAAAAAACATTGCAACCGAGACCCCTAAAGGGATAAGAGCAGTGAGATTAAGATCTTAATTCCGCAGTTTGCTGATTTTTATAAATTCCTGGCAACATCGCGGGCATTTACCCATAAAACTACTACTATAAATAGGTATAGCCAACCAGCAGCGGTGCCAAGAAATCAATTTTCCGACGTAATTTTCTCTCCTTCCTCGGTAGTATGCATTGAGGCATCGCGTGTGTTGAGGCTATACCGACCAACTTTGAATCGTTATTACTATACGATACACCGACGGTGACGAAACGATAACTGCGTGGTAAATTAGAATTCCATTATGGTAATTAAACGTGTCTAGGGTAATTGGAATGTTGGCTCCTGAATATGGGGAAAATTCATTTATAGAGTGGTACGTCCATTACTTTTGACGTAAAATATTATACTTAATAGTAGTAGGGAAGACGCGCCATCACGCAGTGATAATAAAATACAATTCAAGGTAATTGTGAACTTATAAAACAGGATATTTTTTGTTGTGCAAATGAGATGTCGGCGCACAGTTCAATTCGTTTGCTTCCAAAGAAAAAAAACATGATGTGAAAATTAATGGTTTTGCTTTAGTTCACACTGCGCGTCTCTATTGCATGTCATAAAAATATATTTCTAGTTTCAGCTAAATGGTCTTATAAATTGGCCGACAACCACTAAAAACGTTTAAAGAGAATCTTTAATGCTACTCCACAGACGTCGGAAGTTGAACTCTCGTAGCCACAAATAAATCGAAATCGGCCAAGTTTATAGGAGAATAGGCGAATTCCGTGGCGTGTCTGGAATCCGGAATTTTCGCGATTTTCAGTGAATTTGAAATGTGATTTATGTCCTTCTGCAGTTCAGAAATTGCAGATGTACTGTCAGCAGTACGAGTACGCCGGTTTTATTAAGTTTCGGTTTGTGTTCAGTTCTGTCAATATGGCAAAATACATTTTTGAGAGCTTGTTGGGAAAAAGGAAGGATGTTGGTACATAAATAAGTCAAAGCCAATTCTAGGTATCCGTTCAAAAATATTTTCTCCGTAATTTTAAATACGTAAACATTAGAAATCCTATCTTTTGCCGCCGCTATGCAAATACTATATAGAACGCCGATAGTCACAGTATACAGGATGTAAAAAGACAACAATGTTTTTTAATGCCTTGTATTCTTTGTAAGGTTACGATCATTTTCTTCTATGGAACTAATCCTGGGAACCAAAAAAAAATTTGGAAAAAATACTGTCATTTTATTGCAAGCAATGTATTCGTTTAATGCGCAAAGTACAAATGTATCTACAAAACTAACATAACACTTTGAAATTGTGTCTTTGAAAAAAATGTTTGTTAACCGATTTCAGATGGAATTATGTAAAAAAAATGATAATATTAATGTAACTTTGGACCTCAATATCTTGGAAACCCGTGGTTTTCCAGGGGTGCTTCAATTGAAAAAATGATCGTGATGTTACAAAGAATACGAGGTATTAAAAGAACAAAGTTGTCTTTTTACAGCCAGTATGATCAAAATACGTGCAATGTACTTTAACACTATATTAAAACTAAGCAGTACTTACTATAGAAATTGCTATAGTAAGAACTGCAATGCGAATATTATGTGCTTCAGTTGAACGTACATTCACTGGTTATAAGGCATTATTCACAGTTATATGGAATAATACAAATGGTATTTCAGCAATTAACCTGTTTAACTACGAAATTGTATACAATGTATGCTAAATAGAAATAGGTTTCACGTTTTAGATAAAACCGACTATGGGAGTGAATGATCAATGAAATGTAGTTCCCTACATATTATTATTTCAATGAACTGGTGTAAGAGAACAAACATGCATAACTCTGTCTAATATTATGTGAAAGAGTTGCGTGAACATGACAGACAAATAAAATTATCCTCAGCATAATTCCGTTGCTTCGAAAAGCTCATAAGACCCAAGATGGTCCTGATAAGGCAGCAAGACTCTCTTTATAATGAACTACCTCTTCCGCCACTTCTTCCGCGTGGACTACATAATAGTGTATGTCGTTCTCTGTTCTCCTTCAACTATGTAAGTATGCAAAATTTCAATAAGATTGGTTGCGTATATAAGGTATGAAAAGGTAATAAATAAACAAACAAACTTCCTTTACCTTTATAATATGTACCTATATTAGGTTCAAAAAATAAAAATGAAATATGTAAATATTAATTCCACATTTTAGGACGAGATTTTCTCCAATTATTACCTACCTGCCCTTATCCCATTATTTTGTGGTCGGAACATATACATACATACATATAATTACGCCTTTATCCCTTACGGGGTAAGCTGAGCATCAAGAGCCGATAGAACCACATGGTTTCTAAGGATAGCGTCCCTTTTATAATATGTATAGCGATCTTACGAACGCATCTGTCTTTACGGTACAGACACGTAAAAGTTCCTTCATGACCACTATACCAATATGGTTAATAGTACGGCTGTCATAGGAGACCAAAGCTTAACCGATGGAGTTATTACCGCTTCACATAGATGGGTATTATATTATCTCAGGTAAAGCTAAGAAGCTTTCATTGATGTGACACGAGTACTATATCTCAGCATTTCCTTTGAATTCTAACCCAAGGCAATCTTATTCGAACCAGCTTTACTGAACACTGAATAATTTATTATTTTCTTCGTGATCTGCGCTTTACATTGGTCTTAAGAAGTAAAGCGCAGTATACTATGTGATTTAGTATCGATTGAACCCTTGCTTATAAGGCTTTAACGCAAATTGTCCCATATCGAAAATAGTAACTCAGATTATAAGTCGCATTTGGGCCCACTGATTAAGTTATTATGTTTATTATTCGTTACCCTAAATGACTAACCTTGTAAAAGTACTACGCGATTTGTGTCAAAATCTGCAATTTAGGCATTTCAGCTCAAGAACATTACCCAAATTACGTTATTCCGTTCACGCGAACTACATTACGTTTGGTACGAAACGTTGAATAGGTTTTATAGGCCTTGTACGCTGGCAGACTAGTGCAAGTTAAAAAGACCTAAATATCGACTGGCGTGTCTAACAATAGTTTGAAATACCGTTTCAAAAGCAATTGGCGGATGCATCAATACTTTTTAGCTGGTCTATGGCGTTGTTACAGACTTTCAGTTGACATGGATCATAAAAAACAGAACTGCCGCAAAATATTGCACATAACAGTCATCTCAAACATTGCTAAATGCGCTAACAACAAATTTTATTAATTTAAGATAACTTGTCAGTTAAATCAGCAGCAGACAATAATCTATAATGCAGTAAAAATGTATACACTTTTTTAAAATGGAAAATATACTAGTAAATTTTTAAATCCATGTTTGATATTCAAACGTTAGTTCTGTTTTAGACACACAATTCTGAATCAGGAGTGGAAAATAACAATTTTCTAGCGGATAGGTAAAATGCACTTTTGTAAAATAGTGCTTTTAGTTTTAGCTGCTGTGAAATTTTAAAGGGTAGCGTATTTTGTACATTTTTGAAATGTCTAATTTTTGAAGTGTTTAAATTGTTAAAGTTTTAAAGTTCGCAACTCTGTTAGTTTTTGTGAAATTACTTTTTAGAATTAAACAAAATTTAGTTTCATTTCGAATGGGTTTATATTTCACACAAAGACGTATTTATTTAAGAATAAAGGGGGGTGCAAAGAGGGCAGAAAGGTGGCTACTATAAACACTAATAGTGTGGAGCTACATTTCGTTTTTACGGTGGAGATTCCTACATTATAGAGTTTATGTTAAAATTCCTGAATAAATAAAAAAATCTGTATATAACAATAACACAAAGATCGTCTTCAGCTTGTTGCAGCTTCCCCCAAGGAAACCACAAGGCTACTGCTATATTAGTTTACGTTTACGCTACGTTTATGCCCATAGTCACCACGCTGGGCAGGCGGGTTGGTGACTGCAGTGTGATTTTTGGATTATGTTGTCAGCACGGAGGCGTTGCTGTCCACCTCCCGGAAACCCTCATCACCTCGTACGGTACCCACGGGCAGGCATGTGGTGGTACAATCTCTACTCTGCCGGCACCACGCGGCTATACAAAATACCTATATACTAAGATAGATAAATGTAATCTTAAGGTTTAATATGACGATGTTATAACAATTTTACGTACGTACCTTCATACTGCATCGGCTGACGTCTTCTCCTAGCTAGAAGGGCTACGGCTACAATAACTGCTAAAATGCCGATCAGTGCTGCGATGATGGCGAGCGCCCAACTCGTGTCCATCACACCACTGCTGAGGTTTTTCGCCTCTGCCAAATAAAACATTAGCTTAGTACATAACATTCTGTCAATTTACCAGTCTGTGAGCTTAATAACTGGATACAGTTGCAGCTGTTCTATAGATTTAACTGGGAATTCATCAGAATGCAGGTTGATTTGAAATGATTTATGATAAAAGTATAAATACATAGAGATATACAGTTTTTTGCCATTCACAAAGAAGCACCCACTCTTTTCCCGGATCTCTTACAAGGTATGGAATTATACTCATTAGTTCTATGAGTGTAATATGTTTGTGTTCGTGGTTGACACAAACTAGGTACCAATTTTTTGCCATAAGTATCTAAACTTTTTACCGATTCAATAGGCAATTACTAACTAAGCTGATTGAGTATCTATTAAAATTTACAATTCACAAACCTGTATGCAAAGCAAGTCTTGACAAAGTATGAATTCTAAGAGTGGTCGTTTCTGACCGTCCCCTAGCATTGTATGCATAGAAGACCAGTTTCAAGGCTTTCCCTGAGCCCAAGTCCAGGAGTTTCCACACTGGCACACTGGATGATACATTAGCTATAATATTTCCTAGCTCCCAAGCTTCTACGAAGTATATTGTGTGGAGTCCTCCATCGTAACCTGTGGGAGAAATTGGTATTATATATAAATGAGTATGTACCATAATAAAATACAAACTAGTACAGAGAAAATCAAGGAAAGACCAGCTCAAATCGCTGGCTAAACTTTTGCTTTGGTTATTTAAGTATTTATAATAATATTACGCCACTTAGAGACGAGAAATTAGCACTGCATTAATAAAACCATTGCTAGAAAAACCATTTAAGAAGATCTCAAACTTGTTTATCGATGACAAAAAACCCTTTGAATATTTTAATGAAACTAACTGCAAAAGCATGCAAATACCCACAAAATCATTCCGGAGCACACAGAGTTTGCATCTTTTCGAATAGTTCTCGCAAGAACGAAGTCGTAAGTTACAAGTTGATTCCATTTGTCTAAAAGCGCATTTACATATGATTTAAAATGAGGATGCTCTACGTACAAGTTTCTGCATGCTTGCAACAACTTTGTTCCCGTATTTTGATTCGGGAGGGTGCGGTATGGAAATGGCAATTTATTTAGATTTTTAGTCTTAGAATACTGGGAAAGCGCTGTCTTCGGGCCAAAGACAATTAATTATTTATTTATTTTTTATTTCATAAATACAGGGTGTAGATGACAGCCAGGCAAATACTGAAATGCTGAACAAGTGCCATTGTGTTGAGTTATACGACAGTGTTATTACTCGCAGGAAATGTATTTTTGATTTGATTACCTTTGTTCTCCGTGCTAATTGACCGGGCGATCCTGTGACTAATTACATGGGCTTATTGGTTATTGTGTGACATGTTGCTGTTTTTGGATCACTTGTGACTCACAATTTTTGAAAATCATTTTTTGGTTAAAATTTTATATTTATGCCATTATGGAAGGCCTAATTAAACGAACTAAACAATTTTTTTCCTCAAAATATGAGGAGAAAAATCTAAAAAAAAATTTTAGAATTTTCCTGCGAAAATTTTTAGTGATTTCCTCAGAATCTTAAAGTCATGGTATTAATATTTGCCTGGCTAACACACTGTATCTAATATAACAGAATGAATCTAAATCGTTACATATTAAATTGTTATATCCTACCATACCAAAGGTAGGATACATAAGTGGATAAAAAGGATAAATCCCATACAGTTTCAAATAAAGATACCTTGTGAACTTATTTTGTATGCGCTATTATTAGTCCAATTAATACTCGGACCGATTTTATAGATTAGCAACAAAATATAATTTATACTTTATAAGAGGTTTAAAGCCTAAGTAGCTTAATTCCATTTCTGTGTTTTACAAATTATCTAAGTTAAGATTTAAAAGAGCCTAATATCTTGTTAAAATTGCGATTGGAAGGAAATAATCAATAAATTAGCAGATAAAGAGTCCCACGACTTAAAACTATATTTTTTATAAATTAAGAGCCGATTTTATTAACGGTCACAAAGCCTTTCTGAATGTTAAATTTAAAGCTGTCTTTCTTAAACTTTATCAATATAAAGCATCAACTGTTATCATACAATGAACTGTTTCTTACCTGGCACACACCGAAGCTCAGCAGAATCATCAGTGAGATTCAGCGATGAGCAGTTGAAGGGCGGGTCAGGCCTCACAGCCGGCAGCAGGGTGTAACGACAGGGCTCTATCTGCTGACCCACCAGGTTTGTCGCCCTGCAAGCTAGGGACCCATAGTCTGTGTCTGAGGTGGGCGTGTAGCTCAGGATAGAACGCCCTGTGTTGTCTATGGTGTATTTTGTCTGTGTAAAATATTAAAATGCTATTTGTAAACAGATTATCGCGGTTATCTGTGGTTGGTTGTGGATATGTGATTTACTTATGTTTGCTAATTACGTAATTTTAACTGGTTGGCTGGAAGTAAACTCTGGTAGAGATAAGCTCGCCTTTAATGTACAACATTACTTTTGTCATTATCTTACTTTTATGTTTTCAGTGTACAATAAATAATATTAAATTCTCTTATCTTTTATTCGAAATAAGAGAAATTTTGTGCACGCCGTTTGGCGTGGAGACTTTGGGCCCTTGGGGACCGGCGGCGCGCCAAGCATACAGGGCCACTGGCCGGGCGGCTCGTGGAGTCCACACATGACCAAAATGCTGGCTGCTACCTAAGCCAAAAAATTAGCATAGCCATCCAGCGTGACAACGCAGCCAGCATTTTGGGCACGCTGCCTGATAGATCGGTTGATCACCTTGTAAAAATTAAGATGGTCAACCGACCCCCATAGTCCAAAGTACATAGTTTTCGGTTAGCCATTATGTAATAACTTTATTGTAACATGACTATAAAATTAATAAATATACAGGGTGTTTTTTGGTTGCCACCCTTAACGAAGGGTACGTACTCTATGCATCAAATAAAGTAAGTTTATGCCAAAAAAAATGCTGGGAAACGATGTAATTTTTTTAAATTTTTTATTTATTAGATGATCGGGCGAAATTTATAGTGTCCAGTGTTTATGCTAGTTTTTTCATAGACACATATTAATTATTTCTCGTGAAAAAATCTTGCTATACGCGTCAATGTGCATTTATGCATAAAAACGCAGTCTATTTACTCAACTTTGGACCCTAATATTTTGGAAACCAGACACTTCCCAGGTATGCTTCCATAGAGAAAAATGATCGTGATGATGAGGAGATTTCGTAATTTTCGAGAACGTTGACGACCAAAAATCAACCTGTATATACTCTGCACCAACTTGAATTCGTACCCAGGATTAGAGGTCTGTTTTAGGTAAAAGGGTACTATAATAAAGTACTTTTTACTTTACGATCGCCACATAATCGCCACCAATCATATTATTCACATTATTCAATTTTGTAAACTATATCTACAGCCAATAGAAAAAAGGAATAAACTATCAAACGGCTATTATATATATATTTTTTAACTTATATAACTAATTATAAACCAATTATTTTTTAATAACTGAAACGAGTTACGTTCTCATAGTTATTAAAATCAATATTCACGTATTCTTAGAAGGCAACGTACACGTTCTTCGTTATTTCTAATGAGACATTTAAAGCATTTTCTTTACTTACTTACTGTTCTTACGTACAAATAATCTCAGTGTAATAAAATATAAATTATTTTATGAAAAAGTTACCTAATATTGCAGAGTATTTAGTATCAAAATAAATACCAAGTGGAATTTTGGTGAAGCTGCATAGGAGTAGAAAATGACAAAAGGCAAAAAGAGGGTGCAAAATTCTTGAAATCGAATCAAAGAAAACCATAAAAGCTTTAGCAAATTTATTTAACAGATGTTCCGATACTCTTTAGATACAACATAGCATTTGTAAACCCAAAGATTTTTCAACATCAAAAATACCAAATAGTAGCATGTTCGAGCGGTTAATATACCACCGATGCATTTTTTTTAAATTGGTAAGGGAAACAATGGTCACTGGATTAGTATATAGGTATGACCACTGTATTATTTTTACTGGAAAGTGAAACCACAGTCGAAATGAAATATGCAAAAATCTAGAATATTTTCCAAAGAGCTCTAGCTTTTCTCGTAAGCTAATATTTTAACATAATATTTGGCGGCGTCTCAGCAAAGTGTACAAAGTTATTCCATCCATACAGCCTATTCGGGCCACTGCACGGAAGCAGACCTTGTTTTTCTTCATTAGCAATGCATGAAAAGAAGCCAACCAGCCGCTCCGTTAGTCTATGCAAATAAGTTTCCCGTGTTAACCTCATCATGCGATGTGATCCCGCCCAATTCGGGTGTTAGAATAAAGTTTTAGTCCATCTATATTGTGGAGCCATGTGGAAATGGACGTGTTATTTTAATATCATTTTTCCCCTCCATTCCTCTATTAATATGCTTCACTTTTGGCACTTCTTTTTTTTAAATGTCCTTAACTCTGTTCGTATTTTAATTACGTAAGGTTACGGATAGAGTGCTGTGATTCTAATATGAATTAATATACAAAAAGTCATCTTATTTTTAACAACCATAAATATACATGACAAATTAATAGCTACGTTTCAATGTAATCAAGCTTACAATTACCTGTTCTTAGATCATCAAATAACCACAAACTATTTGTAACAAAAATAAGATACCATAGCTTGTATTATGTAAAAGCTACGAATAAAACAAATGAGTGCTGAATTATTTATACTAACGAGACAGCGATGACAGCTAAACAATTGGCGTTCCAACTTTTACTACAAATTGGTCTGTCAATAGTTTTATTGAGTAGCCAGATAGTTCCCCTGTTTGTATGCGTAATAAATATAGTTTTAACGTTAGAAATACCATTCGGTACTGCCATAAATGTGGCGTTACATGTATTATTTTATTTAAATAACAAAACTATTTCTATAAATATAATTTATTTGCGATAATAACAAAACCCTTTGCAAATATTGCTAAATTTGTATTTTAAGTTTTGGATTGATTTGTGTGTGAAGTGTAATTATTTATCTTGCTCAGTATTGAAACAATCAAAAAGATTTTGTGCTTATGGAACGAAGTTCCTTACGGCAAGGCTTGGAGGAGATAGGGATTTTGCTGCGCGACCGAACTGAAAAAAATGGAATAAAACCGTAAGAAAAAGTGCGTGGAATAGAACCGTTAAATGCCTGGCAGGCGCGGCAGTTTACACGAGAAGTATTACCTTTCTCTTTCTCCCTTTTTCTTTTCGTTCTCTCATCCCTTCTCTCTCTATTACTACTCCACCCCGTAGTATATACTCATGAATTCATGGACAAGCACGTGTCGAATACTCACATTATAGGTAAATTTTAAACAAATAAAATTGAGCTGAATTTTATTCTACTTAAAGGAACTTTTACCTGGTGTCCCAGCACCACATTTAATTTCTTTACTTACTTACTGACTTACGTACAAATTTCAGTAATAAAATATAAATTATTTTATGAAAAGTAACCTAATATTGCAGAGTATTTATAATATTTTGGAATTGAGCCTTATGCCTGGTTTACACGTATTAAGTAGTCAAGTAGACAACTGAATTTTAACTTAATTTTAAGCGACTTAATTTTAAGTATGTGTCCATACGTTAAATAATTAAGCTCTTTAGTTCACTCAAGATGGACGAGCAACAACACAAGGAAGTCGTAAATTCTGTGCATAGATTTGTTATTAGTGAGATTTTGGAGGTAGTTAAAGATGAAATAATAAAAGAAATAACAATACCTAAAATTTTATTTATATACTTATTTTATATTATTATTTCTATAATTTGTGCTTCTTATATTCCATAAGCATTCTTCTACAATCTTAAATGTAGTTTCTTCCGTCCAATTGGACATTTTTATAAAAAGAAACACAGGACGAAACACATTTACCTACTAATGCATTTAACAAATTTTTAACTAAATTGTACCTGTCCAAACATGTCAAAGTGATTACTGATTAGCCACGCTCACTGACTTAATCGAAAAATAGATACAATTCTAATCTACTTGTTGCGTATTAAATTTTAACTTGCAACTTAATACTAAATTAATTGTTTACATGCAATAAGTGACTTAAAATTTAGTTACCTACTTGACTACTTAATAGGTGTAAACCAGGCATTAACATAATCATAAAACCCTGACAATTGGTGCAAACAGAAATTTCTGAAACTTTCAAAACAAACATTGTTACGTACTGGAGTACTCCCATCAGAGCTATAGAAAGTTAAATAGCTACTTAGTTGCCTTCGCCTGGTGCCTACGTCTCCATTTTATTTCGATTAAGTTCTCCCAAGTTTCCAATATTCTAATAAAAGTAGTACGGCTGGGTCGACAGTAAAAGATATTCAATGCGGAATAAAAAGGTCAGAGAAATGGAAATGTTGGGCCTACTTTCTATAATTAATCTTGTACATACAGAGTGTGAGAGTTAACCCAGCAAATGCTGAAATGCTCAACTAGTACCAACTATGTATTGAGCTATCGTCTTCGTCTTCAGCCTATCACAGTCCAATGCTGGACGTAGGCCTCCCCCAGAGCATGCCACAAGACTACTGCCACATAGAGGTTTTGCACATAGTCACCACGCTGGGCAGGCGGGTGACCGCAGTGTGATTTTCGGACTATGTTGTAAGCACGGGAGGCGCTGCTGCCCACCTCCCGGAGTGTTGAGCAATATGACAGTGTTATTACTCACAGGAAATGCATTTATTTTGATTATCCGCAATCATTATCCGATTTTTGCGCAAATTGTATCGGGCGATCTTCTAACTAGTTACATTGGCTTATTACATGAGGGTTGATTAGTTATTTGAACTTATCAGAGCGAATTTCATTCAAAAGAATCATCGTTCAAAAGATTATAGTATTTAAAATAGTGTCCCTTAAAACGGAGATCACACGTGAGCGCTCCGTAAGTTCCGTAAGATAGACAGACAATCAAGCCGACTTACCGCCTCAAGCTCGACCGTCCCCATGCTATTATTCAGGGTCCACTGGAAGGTCTTCGGCGGAGGGAACGCGTCGACCTCGCACGTCACTCTGGACGCCTCGTTGAGTGCCGCACCGACTATTACAGTCTGCACGTTGCTGCATACCGGCTTGTCTGCGAAACGTGATTTATGGTTACGAAGGTAAGGTATGAGATTTTATATTGCAGAAGTTGGATATGCGAATTTCTTCTGTAATTCTTTGTTTTGATATAAGCTGAAATGTGATGGTATGGTATATCATTTTAATAAAATTCAATAGGTAAGGATAACACTATGGGCCATACTAATAAAAAAACTGTACTCTTTTTTAAATATTTTATACATTTTGCTTGTTTAACAGATTTACACACGATTTAGTAGCACCGTAGTAGGTAGGAAGCGCTATTTAATATTTTGGATAATATAAATCTCCAGTTTTATTTTTGTTAAATATTTTGGAAAAGTTTATGAAAATTTAATTTCTAATATACTTGTTTTTGACTCTAATATAAAGATAAATATCTCATCATAATATAGAGGGTCTTTACAAACAGTAAACAGACATCATTTTGCATGCACAACGATCGAGTCCCAGTCGACGCCCTGCAATATTCTTCATACATTTGTTAGCTATGCATTGCTACCTGCGCTTTCAATTTCTCCCGACAGTACTGACTTAGTTGCATGAATTCGCCATTTATGGCTTATTTCTTAATTGAAATTGGATATTGAAAACCCGTATAAAGTTTCAATTTATTTCGTTGTGAGCAATTTCAATTAAGGTAATGTAATCGGGTGTCATAACTTTCAGATTTCCATTTTCATAAAATCGCGCAGGCATTTTGTATGAAATGCTAGATAGGTTTAACTAAAATTATCCCATGAGATAATTAAATATGTATTTTTTCCATGATTTTTTATATATTTTATATTATTATGTGAAAAAATTAAAAAAAAATTTTTTTTATTGAACTTACCTTGAGATGATTGTGTTCTATTTAATGAACCTTTAAGTAATTAAATTGACCATCTACTTACCGACCAAAAGTATGGTCAAAAGTCCGGCATCCGATGAGTAGCCACATTGAATGGAAATGCACATAGTTTTTTTAGCTGTAGAGTAAAGCAGTCTTCTGCTAACAAAAGTTCGAACAAATATTCTGAGGTTGAGACGATAACCACTTGACGGTGTCTTGAAATATTTTGCCTGAAGTAGAACTTTTTTCTTAAATACCTACTAAACTTATAAAACTTTATAATAAAAAAACAATAAAAAGCATTTAGTAACAATGATCTAATTGTATAAGTACCGTAAAAAAATATAAATGTACAGTACTTCAAGCAAAAAATATTCCTTTTATCCCGCATTCGCAGTAAAGGAAAACCCAACAGCAATATGTCATATATATCAGCAGTGACATGGGCCATATTCTTTTTATAAATCTCGAATTCTGCACCGCAGTATAACGTCGATACCTGCGTTTTCAATTTCCCACCGAAGTTGACTTAGTTGCACGGATTTATGGCTTGCTCACTCAAACGCGCTCTGTTATGACCCGGGTATGATGAGATTTAGGTGGCTCTGCTGTTTATAGTCAGTAACTAGATTTCGACCGTCACTTTGTACGCATTAGGTTCACCGATAGCTTATAATTCCGTATATGACGCTAGGTATTGTTATATGACCTATTTCGATTCGATTATGGATATACAGTCTGATGAAACATTCAAACAATGAAGCGCTAAATAAAAGTAATATATATGGGACACGGTCTATTAAAAAAGTGTAACTATAATTAAATTTGAATAAAGCAAGTCTGATCTGATTTATATGCATCTGTACAAAGTTATTTATTACGAATTCATTTTATATTTAGTTTTAAAAAACATTAATTCCGGTATTAAACGCTGCCTGTTGCACTCATCGTCATCATCATCATCAGCTGATTGCAGTCCACTGCTGGACGTAGGCTTGTGGCTTGTGGCACTTGTGGCTCCCCCAGGGCATGCCACAAGACTGCCATGGGGGTATTTGCCTATAGTCACCACGGGAGGCGCTACTGCCCACTTCCTGGAGACCCTTAATCGCCTCGTACGATACCCACGGGCAGGCATGGGGTGGTACGAATTCTACTCTGCCGGCACCACGCGGCCAACATTGCACTAAGATTTATTTATTTATTTCAAAAAAGTTAAACACGAAATAAAGCTTTTTTAAATCACAACTCAACAAATCTGCAAATGGCAATCAAGACTCACTAATAGTCTCCGAGCTTTAAAATTTGCATTCCTATCTCATACCGTATGAGTATTAACGGAATCCAGAACAAAACTTAACCACCCGAAAATTTCCGGTGTAATCAGCAGATTTACCAACTGCTGGGAACTAATTTCGCCACATTCAGACTGAACGAAATCCATGCAGATTACGCGTCTGTAACATACCTACCAACAGGTTTGCACGGTTTGGGAAATTTGAAATTTCGCCCATAGGTGATATTTTGAATGTCTGGTCCTGTTTTACAGTAAAAAGTTTGCTGTTAAGCTAAACGGATTTTTATGGACTATTTATAAGGATATTTGGCGGAATGTTCCAATGGTTAGGTTGCCTATATAAAGGATTGTGAATAGATTTTAGAGACATCCAGCATCAACTTTATCCTAGGATATATATTGTTTATCATAGGATATCTAACCATTTGAAAAATCGGCACTTATCCCAAGATAATAACGAGTCTGGAAGTCGAATTGAATCAATTAAATCATTTACTGCTGAGTATATTCCTAATCTAAAAACGAACCAAATCATCATAGTAATAAGACTCCTAGTGAGATGAAATGTGGCGTCATTTCATTTTTACTAAGAGTGGTGTCTTCAAACACTTTATAATTAGTGTACCCATGTAAAATTCAGGTAAGTTCCTCTCTCTCTCATGGAAATCAGATTTCGGTGGCTCTAGGGACCCAATTCTCATGTCTCACGACATAATCTCTAAACTCGAAATATAATATGTTCATGCGAATAGATGATAATTAAAATGGCGAATATTTAGGGAGCTGGCCCCAAAATTGTACCCTAGCTTTTTTTAGACTTTTCGAAGTGCTTGTGCTGGTGTGAAGTTTGTATCATACATATATACATAGCGTTTAGCATAGGGGAGATAAATGTAAATGATCAGTGACTAGTGCTAGCTTATCGGCTAAGAGAATGCCCAAGTTCCGTCGACTCTTAGCACGGAAGGAGATGCAGCTGCGGAGATGTGTTCTAGTGAAGTTCCACATAAGCACGCTTTCGATACGTTTATAAGTCGAAAGATATTTAACACTTTACACCTGCACTTACACCTGTACCAGCGCTTCGCGATATGGAAACAAGGCTCAATTAAATATAGTAAAAAGTAAAAATAAATATATAAGTAAAAAGGCATTTATTTCCAGAAAACACAATATACCTACATTAAATGTTTACTGCGAATCCTACACTAGAACAACATGTATTGTACATTACAACATACATGTAAAGTAAATCTGATGAAATCTATTCTGTGCTATGTATATTATTAAATGAATGTATCAAATTTGGTTACCTACCTGAACAACTTATGAGGACGGTGGTAGTTCCGGTTGTTAAAAATAGAACGGGCGATCTGTCAAACCTTAATAATTACAGGCCTATCTCATTGGGTACCATTGTAGGTAAAGTCCTGGAAAGACTGATCCAACCCGAATCGGTGAATAACTTTCGAATAGATGACGCGCAGTTCGGTTTTCGTGCCGGACTATCGACGGATTCCGCTATACTCAGTCTTAAGTATTCTGTTAACTATTATGTAAATAGGGACACATCAGTATACGCATGTTTTTTAGACCTCAGGCGTGCATTTGACATGGTCAATTACAAATTGCTCTGGAATAAACTTTAAGAAACAAATGCACGAAGAGAAGTCGTGAGTCTCGTTAAGTTCTGGTATGAAAATCAAACTAACAATGTAAAGTGGGGCGACGCACTATCTAGTGATTACAGACTAGACTTTGGTGTCCGTCAGGGAGGGTTGACATCCCCGGACCTTTTCAACCTTTACGTTAATGACCTAATCGAGGAGCTGAGAGGTTCCAGAATCGGATGCCATATTGGTAACGTGGCTGTTAACAATATGAGCTAAGCCGACGATATGGTGCTTCTCAGCCCCTCGATACAAGGTCTAAGGAAATTGTTAGGCATTTGTGAAACGTTTTCGAAAAAGCTTGGGCTAAATTATAATGTGAACGAGATGATTGTTTTTAGGGCGGGTAAAGATTCGGGTACTGTACTACCTGTGTTCTTGAATGAATCACCTGTTCGGGTTGTGACCAAGTTTAAATATCTAGGTCATATTATTGACGAACGTATGTGTGATGACGCGGATATGGAGAGGGAACTCGCAGATTTGCGTGTCAGCTATGGATAAAGTACACAAAGCGTTCTTATAATATGCTGAGGGTGCAATATAACAACGCTTTCCGTATCCTCATGAAGCTTCCGAGGTACTGCAGTGCGAAGGGCATGTTTGCTGATGCGGGGGTACCGGACTTCTGCGCCGTTCTGAGGGGCCGTATAGCCTCATTTTGGGCTAGGCTGCAATGTAGTAGTAACACCATACTTAGTAGCATTAACGATGACTTCAAAGATAAGTTTAAAAAGCGGGTGGGGCTGTGTCGGGGCATTGGGCATCTGTAAAGTAAAAGATTGAAATGAAAACATGTGTTTTAAGTATTTTAATAAAAAAAGAACTGTAGAACATAAAATACATAGCAAATGTTTATATATTTATTGTCACTTTCTGGTTATTTTAAATAGCTCAGGGGGCGTTGTATGTTGCTGTAGCCTTCCTTGGTAAATGGGCTATCTAACACTGAAAGAATTTTTCAAATCAGACCAGTAGTTCCTGAGATTAGCGCGTTCAAACAAACAAACAAACAAACTCTTCAGCTGTATAGATATAAATACTGTCCAAATTACACTTATTTTTATATAAATCAATCGGTTCAAATAAACTTTATATTTATTACACTGAATATGAGCGCCGGTTTCGCACAGTTATCGCAGTATCCCTCCCCCGCCGCCCCGCTTGACCCCGACACGAACTCAATTTAACAGCGAGCTTTATAAGTTTTTATTTTTGTTTCTAAGACCAATCGATGATATAGACCTTTTCGTACGGTCCAGTTTTTATGGTACCCGTTGTGTCGGCGCGATTTTGACGTTTCACGTCAAAAAGTAATCTGTAATCTGTCTGAGAACGGTGATCAATGTGCTTAAGTAATTTGTTTAATTATTCTGTGTTTTATTTGTATAATTTATTTTATTTTATTTATCTCACTGTAATTATGGGTTTATTTTGACCTAATAAAATAAATGACATTATTATTATTATCTCTGTTTAAATTCTCGGGACTACAGAGTCCCGGTCCTTTGAGAGGCGTGCATCGGGCCGTGGCCAAGATATAGAGGCCCTTTTTAGAGAACTTTTAATATGGTGTAGGGTACACATGGCGGGTACTATCGCCGACCGCACAATATGATACACCCGGCGATGGTCCCCGCCATGTGCAAGACTATTGGAGTGCAGATCTATGTCATGCAATACAGGTAATACGGGTAGGATTGGGTAACTGGGATATTGAAGGAGACTAACGGACGCCTGCCATTACAACCAAGTCTCATAATTGTTTGGTGGCAGGCGGTGACTCGCCGACTCATGTCATGGGCCCCCTGAAACGGCCGCACGCATGGAGCGACAAAGGGGGCAACATTTGGTAAGCGGCTAAGGTGGAGGGGTGCCCTTGGACTTTAAACCGAAGCCAACTCGCCCACTCGTCCACCCTCGAGCTGCCATAGCTCTCGCGACTCCACTCTGCCCGGCCGGCGAAGGCAAGGCAGAGTTAGGGGAACTGTTCCTCGTCAGACCTCACTCCGGCGCCGGAGATGAGGAACAGGGTCTTCCCCCGGGAGCACTTCAGGTCCGTGGGAACGCTACATCCCAACAGCTCGCCAAATTATTATTATTAAATAGATTAGGTATTCAGTAGCACCACTTCTACATGGACTGAAAACTACGTCACAATTTGTTATTTTTGGTCCATAAAACTTGAGTAGGTCATATAAAGTAGCCCCCGCTGTCCCATATCTCAAGAATCTGGACAAATAGCGCAGTTATTACAACGATGTTATACGCCACTTGAGAACAACCAACAAATACTTTAGATTTATATATCTATTATAATAAAAATGTAACGGATCATTGTCTGTACATGGAAGATATATGAGAAAAATATTATAGGAGACCTTTGTCATCGCAATAGTACCCAAAAGAATGATTTTTGGAATTTTTGTCTGTTTGTCGGTTTGTCTATGCGTTTGTGCACGCTAATCTCAGAAACGGCTGAACCGATTTTGATGCAGTTTTCAGGAATATATTGTGACAGGTCGCACTTAACATATACAACTTTTTATCCCAGGAAAATATTTTTATCCCGGATAATTTCGACATTTTGTTTTTTCTGTAGGCCACACGGAGCCCGAACACAACAATTTTGAGACTAGTAACGAAATCGATGAGAAAGTTTTATAATCGGTTGTATTTTTGCCCGAAAAGTGGCGGTAGGCTCACCCCATATGTGAAACATAATAGGCTAACTGGTGAAAACTAGTGTTATCTGCAAACTTCTGCCTAGTCTCCTCGGGGGTAATATATGTATTAAAAGTATAGTTATTTAGATTTCCTTTGCAGTCGGGTAAATACCCTAAAACATCTGTAATGTTTGTACAAATTTTGGTCTGGTACAATCAAGCCACGGTACAAGTGGGAACACAGCAAAGCCGCCAGATTACCGGCGTTACGTGTAGAATGCATAATTGCCGGCCAATTTGGAACATAATGCAAAAACATTGTTTAGGTCTAATGTCCGTTTGTGGAAACGGACATTTGTGTTGGAAATTTTGTTGCGAATATTTTATTAGACCGCTTTTACATACTTGCCAAAATGTTTACGTTTTACTAAGACGTGTTACGTCTCATTTTGAAATAATAAAGATATAGCGTCAAAATTAACTATTTGCTTTTGACACGAAACTAGGTAGGTAAAAAGAAACAATTTTCACTATGAGACCAACTCCAAAATAGTGAAATCACTAATTTTAAGAAAGCAAATCACTAATTTTGAAAACACCTTATGCAGGGTGTGTGTGACAGCCAGGCAAATACTGAGATAATGAACAAGTACCATTGTTTTGGTTATGCGACAGTGTTATTACTCGCAGGAAATTAATTTTTGATATAATTATACGCATTGTTTGCTTTCTGCACCAATTGTATCGGACGATCCTGTGACTAGTTAAATGGGCTTATTGGTTATTGTGTGATACATTGCTTTTTTTGGATCACATTTGACTCTCCTTTGGGGTTGATCAGTTAATTGAATATTTTTGACAGCAACTTTTTTTTTAAATCATCCATAGGTTATATTTTTGTTTTTAAGTCATTATTTAAGGCCTATTTAAACTAACCACACTATTTTTTTACTGGAAAAATGAAAAAAATGAATACTGCAATTTTCCTGCGAAAATTTTCACGGGTTTTTATATCAGAATCATGGTCTGAAGGCACCATATCAATATTTTCCTGGCTGTCTCAAACATCCTGTATATAACTTTAAATGAATAGTTGAGTAAAATATGTTTTATTTTTTATGTGATATCTCAATAATTCAAGATATAATTGCTTGTGACGAATTAAGGGGAACTATAAAAGTCAGTTCTTCTAAGGTATATATCAAAACTAAACAATACATTTGAGATTCAAATATATCTTACAGAGTAACATAAAACGAACAATATACTAGCGGCCGCCCGCGACTTTGCGTGAAAGAGTAACAAACATAAACACACCGACATTACTTCCATCCTCACAAACTTTCCCATTTATAATATTTGTAGGATGAGTTTCAAGATGAAATTAAATACTCACAAATAACTTGAAGATTGACAGGCACGGATCGCCCATCGCCTTCCACGTTCGATGCCGTGCAGACGTATCTCCCGGCTTGCTCCCGAGACACGCTCTGAAGCGCCAAATGCGCTGAGCTGGCTATCACGCCCGCGCGTTGTTTGTGCGTCATAAGTTGACCCTGGTATATAATAACGATTCTGAAACTTAATTCTTAAAAAAAAACCCTAATTGCGTAAAAATGTTGACCTATTGGGCATTTTTCTACTAGACAACACGACAACGACACGACCACGGCTTTTTTGGAAGTATAAAATGTATTCAATAATATGACCAGTTTTTCTATTAAACGACATGGTCCCCATAGTTGATGACGAAAATGTCGTTGTCGTATCGCGACCACTGACGAACCGTTAACGTAACGCAGTGCAAAGCTATATATTGCTTCGCACCGCGTTTCGTTAACGGTTGTTACCGCTTGAGTAATAAGGTATACTTTATCACGCATCGCACGACATAATAAAAACAAATATCTGTCTCGTGCTGAAATGTGTCTAATTACGTCACCGATAAAGTAATTATTGCTTTGTTCTGAGCGTCTACAACGGTTCCGTTTTGGCTTCGTTCCAACTCGAGACTTTTCGAGAATTGGCCCCCTGTTCGATTAACGCATTAAGCAAACACTGCTAGATATGGGTGCAACATGTCGAGTGTTTGCCGCTTTTGCAGCGTCGAAATCGCACCAACCCGTATACAAGCGGCAGCGGAATTACATAACTTGCAAAAGTAAATCCAAAGCAATGCGATCGCGAAAGTTGTGTTTGTGTGAGAGTGGGGTGAGTGTATGGCGTGGAAGCAAGCTACACATACGTAAGACACTCACAATTTTTTCACTAGACGAGACGACCTCGAAATTTCGTTATCTTATATGGGGGACCGACCGTGTTGTAGTCATGTCGTGTAGTGGAAAAATTAACAAGCCATACATTTTAATACATTTTCGCTTCCAAATTTTTTTCGCAACTGCATTACTCTAGCTCTGGCTTACTGGCAAGTTACATGATCAGCCTACGCTTAATTCTGATGTTGAGAAAAAGTCACATGGAAAAATATTATAATTATCTAAAAGTTTATGCATTTTGAATAATGGTAAAAGACGCCTTACAAAAGAAGTCGCGGGAAACCGGCTAGTTACTAATGAAAGTGAAAATCGATACCCATTGTCATTAATCGTTCCATGATTAACTTTTATCGTGACGATAAGCTATTATTTATTTAAATAATCGATAGCAATCATAAGTGTCTATACACTTTGAAACATGGGTTTTAACTTCACTTTGAAGGAAAAAAGGTATACTTATGTCCAATTGCTCGTGATAGGTTTAATTTCTACTTTCACGCATATTCAAGCATTCGGTTTGATTGTTAAATACCAAATTATCGGAAGATACCAAAATCTGGCGCTCATCAAAAAGTTCAGTTTTGTATTTGCGAAATCTGCTCCTTTATGTTTTTATAATGCAAACTTTTTGTGAGTAGGTACTATTGAATTGAGTAACAAGCTATTGATGATAGTAAAATACAAAAATGTGCCTTATAAAAACCTAATTTCGATCTTTCGGATTCTTTCTATAAGTAGTTCTAAATAAAATGAGGTGTAGAGAGTCTTACGCACCTTTGTAATTATGAGGCTTGAGTAGGTATACATACACACATATATAGCATGTCCTATATAAACCGTTCTTTTGAACACATGTCTCTATTATATCATATATTTCGGAGTGGCCAGGGCGCAGTATTGGTGAAGGAGTATCATCAGGTGCAATGGGTAGCACATCATCATGGTCCATTATGTAGTAAAATGTAATTCAGGTGTGACCGGTTTTACAATTAAGACGTGTGCACAGTACGGATGCCACAATCGGACTGAGCCCGTGCCAACCCGTGTTCACAGAGTGACATCATCTTAGTTCCGACCTGTTTACACTTGGGCTTCTAATAAGTAAAAGAGTATGATTTGAATTAAATTGGAGGCTTGCGCCGGCATATAGGAATCATATTCATAACATTTATTTTATAATTTAAGAGGTATGATTTAACCTTTTTAATAAATAAGAGGCGTGCCCTTGTTCTGCCGGAGAATAAGAGCACAACTTGATGGAAATTGGAAATTCCGAATAATAATGCCTGATACAATTGAATATACAACTATACGTGCGGTTTATTAGCACATTATCTATAGTAGGTACCTACATATACTCACATTATGTTCCCAAACTATTTTGTATGCCGGTGGATTGGCTCGCACGACGCATTCAAAGTAAACGTCGTCACCTTCTTCTATGTCATTAGGGTTCAGTTTTGACCCTAATTGTAGCGCCACTTTTGGCATATCTAGATAAAAAAGAAAAAATATCATACATATTAATGTACATTAAATTTTATATTCTAATCTAATCTAATCTAAACATATAATAAAAATGTAACAGATCGCTGTCTGTACATGGAAGATATGAGAAAAAATATTATAAGAGACCTTTATCAACGCAATAGTACCCAAAAGAATGATTTTTTGAATTTTTGTCTGTTTGTCTGTTAGTCGGTTTGTCTGTTTCTCTGTTCGTTTGTGCACGCTGATCTCAGAAACGGCTGAACCGATTTCCATACAGTTTTCAGGAATATAATGTGACAGGTCCCACTTGACATATAGGCTACTTTTTATCCCGGATAATTTCGACATTTTGTTTTTTCTGTAGTCCACGCGGACGGAGTCGCGGGCGTCCACTAGTTTAAAATATGTTTTTTTCTGTTCCGTTAATTGTACAGAATAAACAGGAAAAATTATATTTTTTTATTTTTATTTATTAAATTAGAAAGCCAACATAATACATAACAGTTCCGTTAAGATACAAGTTGGACAGGAGCACACGATAATATTATGTATCACAATTACAGGCTAGCACAACTTTTACAATAAATTAAGTAAAACTATTTAAACATTATTTAAGCAATGAAGCGTGTTAAAACTTAAGCATGAATTATACTGTGTGAATCGATTGAAAAACTTTATGCTTAAATATATTTTTAAATACTAACGAGTAAAGAACTCCTGGGCGTTCCGTCAGGTGATGAGCTAGCTAGCAACAACGTGTCACTGATCTTTTACAACTGGTGCTAAACATGTCTGTGGGATCCTATCTCGCCTTAAAACTGTATAATCTCTAAAAGATCATCTTTTACTTCAGAGTAGGTAATTCACGTGACGATGTTTAATTTTGATGAAATACTAACTAAAACTAAAAGGCGATGTGTGTAATAAAATAAAGTACGTTATCAAAGCATTTCTTCCAAAAACGTACACTTATCAGATGTAACATTGTCAAATTGAGGTAGCGATAAGACATGCCATTGTAATTATTAAATTCGTTACCCGGTTCTCCCAAGTGGGGCTGCTGGTTGTTTCAGGTTAAGAAATACGATGTTTTACGATGTTTTTGCTGTAGATAAATTGTTCACGAAGTTCGAGCTACCAGGGTACAGGATCATAAACGATCAGATCAGTGACGAGTTGCTAGATTGTTGTCTGAGAGAATGCCCTTAGTCGACTCATACAACACACACGGAAGGAGATACAGCTGATATATTCTTGAGAAGCCCCGTATCAGCACAGGACCTTAGTAATTAGGTAGAAGCTCAGTTAAAAAAGAAAGCTTAAGAATGCTATTTTGAATAAATTAAGGATATAGATCATTTCCTCATATAGTAAGTGTATACTTCGTAGTAGCGTATTAGGTACATATTTATATGTACAGAACACATTCTACGTGTTTGTATAGTGAACTAATTTTGATAAACTGCTTCCCCGCTAACTATCTTCAATGCATGCCGATGATTTCCCTGCGGAGGCTGTAATTACGTTTGCATGATTATGTACAGCCGGTGAATGAAACTTATTACGAAATATATTGCAATAAATTAGGTGAAACTAGATTTCAAATATCCATGATTAATCCATTCATGATTAGTCCATTCGGTAGGTGTTTGTTATGTATGGTTCTGGTTTTAATTCGAAAATTATAATTTGACTGAATCCCTTTGTATGAATTAATTAACAGACATGTTTTATTATAAAGTCGTCTGATTTCTTATTAAATGCGATTAAAGCAAAAACTGAGATGCGTAATGTGTGATGTTCGCTAATAATATTTCTATATAACTCATCTATACATATAATAAAAACGTAACGGATCGCTGTCTGTACATCGAAGATATATGAGAAAAAATATTATCAACGCAATAGTACCCAAAATAATGAATTTTTGTCTGTTTGTCTGTGCGTTTGTGCACGCTAATCACAGAAACGGCTGAACCGATTTCGATGCAGTTTTCAGGAATATGTTGTGACAGGTCCCACTTAACATATAGGCTATTTTTTCTTTTTATCCCGGATAATTTCGACATTTTGTTTTTTCTGTAGTTCACGCGGTCGGAGTCGCGGGCGTCCACTAGTCCTTTATAAATTGCTAATTATTAAAATGTATACATATTTTAATCCTATAGTTAATTTTGATAGTTCAAAAAAGCGACGAGAAAAAAAATAGACAGTCTGCAGTGCGTTGCATTTCGCCAGATATATAGGTACATATTTCAAAGATATAAAAATGCCTTGTAAAAATAAAATTACTTACAATGCAAATTAAGTGTTATTGAAGTCTCTATAGTTGAATGGTCCAATTTAAAATGAGAAGCTCGACATGTGAGCTTTTTACTATCGTGCTCCATACGCGGCATCCAACGCAGGTAGGAGATTGTGCAGTTCCGGTCCTCGGAGTCCTGTGAACAAGACAAATGTTACTAACATAAATTATAATTGCGACGGTTTGTTGCTTTTCACGGCGAATCCCAACTAATGATAATCTCCGACCGTATTTCTGTCAAGGCGACCAATCTCTACGGAGATTGGCCAGGTACGCAGGAGATATTATAGTGCACAAATGTGTACACAAACACAGATGCACTCTATATTCCGTTACTCTCATAGTCCGATGGGACAGGCGTTACGCGACCGATAAAACGCGACGCATGTTCCGTCAGATATGAACCGACCCTTATATTATGCAACTAGACATTATTAATGGGCTATGGGCTAGGCATTTCATCAATTTGTGACGGCACAAAATAGGAAGTAGTAGGTAACCTACTTCAGAAATTAATAGGAGTGCGTTTAGTACTCAATTTACTAATTACGAATATACCAAATTAATGGTAAGCATGGGCTATTATTATTAATTCTTTTTTTTTTCTTTTTTTTACACACTTCACAACACATTGACCTAGTCCCACACTAAGATCCCTAAGGTCTTGTGTCGTGGGTACTAAGCAACGGTATATAAATACATAGATAAGTATATAAACTATATAACTATACATCCATGACTCGGAAACAAACATCGATATTCATCACATCAATGTTTGCACCTATCGGGATTCGAACCCAGGACCTATGGCGTCGCAGGCAGGGCCACTACCAACTACACCAATCGGCCGTCGAATTCGATTATTAATTCATTACTATCTACGACTATGCAGCTAGAGTTTTCACTCATATAGGTAGGTATACCTACCGAAGATTTTCTTTGTCTTACATATATAAGGTCTTTTCAAAATTAGTGATTATCGTTTGACACGAAACTAGATAGGTAAAGAAGCAACTTTCACTATGGGACCTACTCCGAAATAGTAAAAAAAAATCTGCCGTTCCATACATTTCAGTGCAGTAATTATTCGAGGTTGTATGGAACAGCTGATATTTTTGTGAAAGTTGTTTCTTTTTACCTACCTAATTTCGTATCAAAAGATAAATCAACAATTTTGAAAATACCATTTACCAAGATAAATACAATTTTTTATGACTCTTTAAAGCCTTTACATACATACATACATACAAATAATCACGCCTTTATCCCTTACGGGGTAGGCCGAGCACCAAGGGCTGATAGGACCACATGGTGCCACTTCTGACCAATTTTGAGGGTGTAGTTGAGATGTACAAGTTCGGTTAGTAGTGACAGGTGGACAGCCCATCGCCTACAAAACACCAAGACTCTCTTGTCCCTCTGCTGACTTGTACAGTGTGCCCGGGAAGAGGAGCAGCTGTAGTATTATACGTTTTTTTTAAAGCCTTTAGACTAAAAGAAAAGATGTTATTTTATGCTAACTAGAATCAATGATCAAAATCAAAGCCTACATAGCATGAATTCCATATGAGCCAATGAGCTTCTTGTTTACTTTTAGTTTCTTGTACGGGGATCGCCTCTGGGATCAAACTTTTTAACTTTTCCATTATTTGTTGTGATGGCGACTATAGTAACATACATTCTGCGAAAATACTTTCCCATTTTTTATTCAAAAGATATAAATAGAAAAAGTAGAGACGATCATCGATAAAAAGATAAGTGAATACTTGTATTCATAAATATAGTTCCGGTCAAATAGCATTTTTTTTTAAATAACCCTGAATTTATCAAAAATAATTTGAATGTTATAAAGTGGACAAATCGCAAAAATATTGTACATTCTAAATCTTCGCAGTGACCTGAATCAGCTCAGTATTATGTTCACTCAGCTCTTTGTAGTCCCAATGGAATTCTATATTGGATTGGTTGGCTCCTTTTGTCTTAGTAATATACCTACTTAGTTCTTTTTATAAGCAATTTTATTATTGTAATACTATACACCCACGCGAGCTACAGCCTTTGTATTATTCTGATATTTACTACGATGATGATGATTATATCCGACCGTATTTCGGCCAAGGCGACCAATCTCTATGGAGATTGGCCTGGTACGCAGGAGATATTATAGTGCACAAGTGTGTGTGCAAACACAGATGCACTCTGTATTCCCTCATTCTCATAGTCCAATGGGACGGAAAGCCGACACGACCGGAGAGAGATCAGGTGCACGTCTTAACCACTGGGCTATTACCGCTTATTTACTATATCTATATAACATCCAATGATCACTAAAATAATTTCGGTGCTTCGTGCATGAAAAAGTAACAAACATCTTAACATACAAACATCTTTTCTTTCTCAATTTTAAGGATAGAAGATAAAGGATTTTCCTACTATTCTACTTACTTCGTAGTTATATAGCTTCTTTTCAAGAACAACGTAATATTTTATAAACCAATACTTTACAGGAGAGCAATTTTTAATATTGAATTATTCATAAATTCTAACATTTAAAATGCTTTTTCATGAATGACTGATGTATCAACATTGCACAGCCCGAACCGCTGGTTGTAATCTGCAACTTAGGGGGTGTGTTCTTTCTATGGCATATGAGGATAGATAACGTAAGAAGGATTTTTTTGAAATTCCCACGAAAAGGGAAAAAAAATGAAATTTTAAAGTATATGTCGACAAAGTCGTGGACGCTACTACTAATCGATAAATAAACTTACGGACCAAAAAGACAATACTCTAGTCTTAAGTCAGGATAATTTAAGGTCTCGTGTCGTAACAAAACAAACACCTTTAATCCCTACAAAGCTTTATAAAGGTCATGTAGGTAGGTATAGGTACCTATGGCTATGAAATACATCCCAAAAGGACATTTTAATAGAATTAAGGGCACGTGGGTGGCTTGGACGTTACCGTGTCCAATCTTGGTACCATTCTAATCATGTATCTTTCTTTTTTGCTTTATTACGGCGATGAAGTGCTAATGCCTACAGGTTAAATCTATGTATTAATATACCTATATCACCTAATAAGTTTGCCTGCAATGCGCGTCCCTAACGTACAATAATTACAATGTATTTTAGCGTCACTGGTGGAATTTATGTTTATAACCTTTTAATACCAACAAATCTATCCAAATACATCTACACTGTCTATGTGATGTATATTGGAAGCTTTAGCATAGCATAGTTAGTTTTGTCCTTCTCTATTTACATCAATTACCTTCTGAGCCTCGGCAGGCATCTGCTTGTCATTCAGCCACCAGGTGATGACCGCCGGGGGCCTGGCCCCGACCGCCCTGCAGGCCAGCTCTGCCTCCTGGCCAACTGACAACGGCTGCTCCCTTGCCAAGATCTCAACTAGTAGAGGCTTCACTGTTGAAAGAAAATGTTTTATGAAATGTTTGATAGTTTTTCTTAGGAGAGGTGTCGTCAACGAAGTCAGCTATAGAGATGTGCTAAATCTTTGTCGATTAGGTTTTCTGACGAATTTATCTATCACCGAATGTGTAGTTTACTGTCCTTTAGGGCAAATTACATGGTGAAATTTTTGTAAAGTTGCACTCACTGAAATACGTTTGTAATAACATAGCCCTCCTTTTGGCGCAGTCGGGTAACAATTGGTTTAGACAACTTGAAACTGTTAAGCATATTTGTAACGAGCATAACAAACAAATTAAATTCCCACTCGGGTGAAGAATTTTTTCCATTTCTTTATAAATAATTTTATAAACAAAATAAATATTTAAAAATTCCATTACATCTCCTACTATAGGTACAAGATTCGCAGTAATACAAAAGAATAATTGAATATATTTTTGGAAATAAACACTTTTATAAATTACTTTAGGTACTTAATTTTACTAAAATCCTAAAGATACCGTATTCTTAAAACAAGATTATTTACATAGTAGAAACGAGATGCCGATATGGGCAGTATAAAGCGATATCCTTCTTCCATAAAAGAAACAATCCTTCTTTATAAATTCATGGTTACCCCAGCAGGAAAATATTATCCCATGACGCCTAAAGCGGGAACGTGCTTGATAACTAAAAAAAATAAGTCGAAGGTAAAATGTCAGAATTACGGCATTAAACATCTAATTTACGCCTTTGTTATGGCTTTACGCCAAAAACTCGTAAAAAATGTTACACTTTACTGTATTTCAAATAATAAACCATTAAATGAACTACATAATAATCGGCTGTAAACATCAAATGACGTATTTATTACCCCAAGTTTTAGTAATAACACCTTTGTTAGAACAAAAACCACACAAAACAGCACAAACAAAACCTCTAAGGGAACTAATGGAAAAGCATTAGCCGCGTAAATAATAGGAACATGTAATGACCAAAATACAGGGTGATTTTTGGTCGTCAACGTTCCCGAAAACTACGGAATCTCCTCATCATCACGATCATTTTTCTCCATGGAAGCATACCTGGGAAGTGTCTGGTTTCCAAAATATTAGGGTCCAAAGTTGAGTAAATAGACTGCGTTTTTCTGCATAAATGCACATAGACGCGCGTAGCGGGATTTTTTCACGAAAAAGAATTAATATCTGTCTATAAAAAAAACTAACATAAACACTAGACACTATAAATTTCGCACGATCAAGGAATTAATTATTTTTTTCAAAAAAAATAAATTTTTTTACCAGCATTTTTTTTGGCATAAACTTACTTTATTTGATGTATAGAGTACGTACCCTTCGTTAAAGGTGGCCACAAAAAAACACCCTGTATATCCTGTTAAATCTATGTGTTATTAAATTGTTTAAATAAACGCTAGTTTAGGATATGAACATACTGGAGGTGACATTAATTCTTAGACAGGTTTTATTCTATTGCATAATTATACTTATAGTGCGACATCTATCTTACCACTATAGTAACATTATGTTTTAAGAGTTCCAAGTAACGATCTTCACAGTTGCTTTATCATGTACGTGTAAGTATACGTAAATTACAATAATTTATATGTAAAATAAATGAAAGAAAGTTACTTTATCCCATTTAAAGAATGACTGTTATAATAGCACTCTTATCTGACACAAAATTGGTGCCTGTCATGTCATTTATTATGTAGGGTTCCGTAGTATCTTGTCCCCAAAATATGCTATGTAAATTTTACATAAATACCGCTTAATCCCACCTGAACCCTACCAATTCATTAACAAATCAAGAATGGAAACCGACTAGTTGAATGTCTAAACAAAAGTCCGCCAACAAAAAAGAAATTTTCGCACCAAGAACTCACATAGTAAATTATCATTATGTATCCCCATTTACGTGTCGTGCATTATGACTGACATCATGGATTATTTATAATGGTGAATAATTTCCTGGCACGACAGGACAATGGCGGCCAAATAAAAACTAATGGTTCCACACAAGGAGAGGCGACAAAAGAATTTTTAGCCTGCCCGTCATATCTTCGTGAACTAGGTTAATCGCTGGGATTTAGCTGAGGTGAAATCGCTTATCTTGCTCTTTATTTAACACTTGTGACTCGCCTGTGAGCGAACAAATATTGCTTCGGTATTTTATAGCATTTTTAAAATGACAGCGGCTTCTTTTATCTATTCAAAAGTATGGCGTTTTTCAAAAACTTGCTTAGGCAAGCTTACGATGCCAAAATTGTTTTAACGATAACAAAGCATTTTTTATAATAATCATTTTCCAACATACATTACAATCGCTAAGTGACGTATTTTCTTAAATTATTTCTCACGAGTCCTATACTAATGGCTATTCACAAAACACGTTACAATGACATCCTATATCGCAATGTTACTAATAACTCATAATCCTTAGAATAAAGATTCGCTCCGCTCTGTAGAAGTACTCAGCCTAATCATAAATTCAGCAACAAATAGTCTGCCGTACACGTCAGACACGAGCTCAAACCTCCACAGTCTAGTTGTCAACAATATGCCATGATGACTACTGTCAGTTTTATTAAATTTTAATCATATTTCGTAGTAAAATTTCTGTTTGTATAGTGAAATTGTGCAAAAAATTTACTACAATGTATAAAAAAGAGACTAGAGATCACATACCATCAGTAAGTATCTCATAATAATGAAATTGCAACATAAAATTATCATGAATAATAAACGACATTCAGTGTTGCCACCGATACAAAAATAGTTCCCCGTGGTGCAGATTTTGCAATATGTATGTGAATTTGTTATTATTATCTAAGAGTAAATGATAGGTTCGCATTAGAAATTCCAATGAAATAGGAAATAGAGATAAATTAGTGCCAAAGGATAATGGGCAAAAATGTATGAGTACCGAAACGATCAGTAACGATCAGACCTATATCGTTTGAAAACTCTTTTTGTGACTATCTATTGTTACTATAAAGGTGATGCCCGAAGCATTGAAAAAAGTTATAGTTGAAATTGTATTAGGCGTTACAATTCGGAAGTTCAAACACTCACTATGGGTGCGCCCACCACCGGGCCCTACACCCCCCACTGACCCTCGGATCTGATAACTCATAACTGCGAATACAGACACTTGCACTAACTACAATCGCCACGAGAAACCAGACCCGAGCACCTAGCATGCAAGACAATACATTGCACTATTCCGAAATCAAAAACTAGATAAATAATCTACATACTTTTCGCCAACAACCGTGGCATCCTCGGGATTATAGAAATTAGTAAATTAGTAAACCACTAATTATTATGAAACTCTAAAACCCAACACATTACCTACACAGAATTAACTACCCTCTACTAAGTATTAAAAAATATATAAATAATTACCCACCATTATTTATATTTCAAATAAATATATACTATTTGTGCATACAAACCAAATAGTATTGGGTGAATTAGTTAAATTTTTAATTTACTAATTTCTATAATCCTGAGGATGCCACGGTTGTTGGCGAAACATAATTATGTAGATTGTTTATCTAGTTTTTGATTTCGGAATAGTGCAATGTATTGTCTTGCATGCTAGGTGCTCGGGTCTGGTTTCTCGTGGCGATTGTAGTTAGTGCAAGTGCCTGTATTCGCAGTTATGAGTTATCAGATCCGAGGGTCAGTGGAGGGTGTAGGGCCCGGTAGTGGGCGCACCCATAGTGAAAACTTATAGTTAAAAGAAATCTTAAAAAACTAGCATTAAAAAAATATTTTCCTTTTTTACTTAAAAGGCAAGTTTTTGTGAATTCATAGTTACAAAAAGCGCTTTCCAATGATATACGTCCTTATTGGTCGGTGGGGATATTTTGCCCATCCTCCTTTTATCTAAATTAGTTAGTTTTTGCATAAACAAATAACTGAGTAACAAACATCCAAAATTTGCTTGGTGCAGATTTCCTGCTCATCCAGTTATTTCTGATCGTTGGACTGCTGTAGTAGGTACAAATTAGTCGAGAAGAAAGTTGGTGGAAATCAGAAAAACGAAGTTATGGGATTTAATCTCGACGAGGATGCATTTTTTAATAGTTAATGTTTATGATATAATTAAAAAAGTAATATTAATTATTGTTTCATTGTCAGTAAAGTAAGGATACTCTTTCGTTAATTGCCTTCCATCCATCTTCGCCAAATGACCAAACCATCGACAAAACAAATGACCAAAACAGCGTACCTTTCTCTATTCTTGTCACTACGAGTACGTCTTCTTTCACACCACCCAATTCTCTTAATATCATAATCAATTTTAATTTATTGCAAAATTTTAGTTGCTTTCTGTATTAGTTTTCCTTCATTCGGGTAAAATTAAGCAGTTGGCAACACAATTCTTCACGCATACTAGCATCCTTGCGAATTGTCATTGATGATTGTCATGTCAGTCATATCATTAATACTGATAAAATTGCCGCATTCACGGAGCTATTGTTTGTTGATAGTACTGCATCTAGTCAGAGCGAAGCGAAGACCTATCATTAACCTAAGTCATAATCCATCTAAAGGTTTTTGAATTTTTGAATTTTGAATTTTACTAAGTAACCGTCAATTTTCTGTGTGACATACCTATAGTGATGGAACCAAATGGCGTCAACGTACGCTGCAAGCTTTCACTTAAGAGTCCAAGATTATCCCAATTTTAGAAGATCGTTTACTCGTAACCACCCTTAGTAGTTAATAAGTTGGTTTCGTTAATCTATAAAAACCTAAAAGAAAAGTTGTCAAAAGTAAGGGCAGGAATTTTTTTAAATTTTTAGGAGTAGCCGATATAGGTCTCTTGTTTATTTTTTGTTGGTACTATTGCGTTGATAAAGGTCTCCCATAGTATTTTTTCTCATATATCTTCCTTCTTCTTTGTGGAAAAAAAAGACTGAATACTATACACTCAAAATTGGTCAGAAGTGGCACCATGTGGTTCTATCGGCCCTTGGTGCTCTGCCTACCCCGTAAGGGATAAAAGCGTGATTATATGTATGTATGTATGTAATTTTAGTAAAATGATGAAATTAAATTAAAATTTTTGATAAAGATAGATTATTTTGTGAATTTTTGAAGTGCCCACCTATTGCCATTATCTATATCATGCAAAAAAGATTTTAAAAATCGCGTTTATTGTATTAAAGCCCCCTTAATTTTTTTGGTATTTGTTATAGCGGCAACATAAAAACATAATTTGTAAAAATTTCAATTGTCTAACTATCGTGGTTTTTTAGTACAGCCTGATGACAGACAGACGGACGGATGGCCAGACTGACAGCAAATTCTAAGTAATAGGGTCCTGTTTACACCATTTGGGTACGGAATCCTAAAAACCAAAGCTTAAGCCCTCATGTACGATACAAAAATCAACGCAAAAGCCGAGTACACGAACAAACGAATTTTGCCGTTTCCTTCATATCTTCCGATCTAGGTTAATCGCCGGGATCTAGAGACTGCGCGGGCAATAACCGCGAATGAGCTGACTGTAATGCGGCGCAAATACGAAGTTATGAGTTTCGTAGTTCTACACCGTTTGCATAGTTGTTGTTGGTAAAGGCTTGGCGGAAAATAAGGTGGGAACTATTTCGTCGACTTTGTCGATTCGCTCTTTTTCTTTTATTGATTTGGGGATCAAATTTCTATCGGTTTTGTTTGCAGGTGACTTTTGTGTGACTTTAACGATACGTGTACGAGTACACCGTTTTTTTGAAGATAGAAATCTTATTTTCGAAACATTGTTTGTAAACATTAGAATACTCATAATTGTAAGATATGAGTGAAGTTTGTAATTTTTCCATATTAATGTATCCTACTAAAAAGTTCAGTTTTTACCCGATGAGCGACGCAAAGGAGTGGTATTGTATTTAACAGCCTATGTTTGTATGTATGTTTGTATGTTCCTTTGAAGCACTACAGAGACCAAATGCCTCGGCCGATTTTTATTATTCATCTTAGTCCGGCGAGTGTCACTAAAGACATGACGTTGGTGGAAATTCAATATGGCGACTACTGGACGCCATTTCGTGAAAATGAAAAAAATTAAAGTCGACAAACTATATCGAGTGGGATATCGTTGAAAAGGTATTTAAAAACATTTTTAGGTTTGTCTCAATATTTTTCGATTCGACTAACCGTTTAAGATCTATATCGATTGAAAGTTGCGTAACAAACATTCTCACGTATAAGTTTTTAGACAGCAACAAGACGAAAACATCTTGCTGCCGAGCATGTTGAGCATGTTTCTTGAAGCGTACCTATTAGTAGCTAACATTACCTATGAAATAACAGTCTGATAATATAAAAATTATTAACAAATAAATGAAAAAAAAATTCAACCTAGTGAGATTTGAACTCACGACCTCTCGCAAACCGTGCTTTCGCTCTAACCAACTGAGCTATCGGGTCAATTAACTCGGATGACGAATTTTACCAACTCTTTTACATAACGTTTTTTGGCAATGTTATTTTTTCATCCCGATGAAGAGCTGAATCCCTCAGCACAATGTTTTAATGATGAAAAGATCAACTATATCCTAGCGGATTATATTATGGAGAAGTGTCTTATAACAGTATGATAAGATTAAAATTAGGCCGTGCGTCGTATTAACAAACCCTATAGGCCTTCATGTATACGTCAAAATTCAAACGAATGGCTTCTACGGCTTAGGTTACGTAGGAAATTACTTGGTAATCTATATATTGTACTTTTTATCCCGGGAAAATGTTTTTATCCCGGATAATTTCAATATTTTGTTTTTTTTTTCGGTAGTCCACGCGGACGGAGTCGCGGGCGTCCACTAGTTAATAATAAAATTATAAAACATATTTATACATAAATATTTTCTTCAAGCCATTTTCCTTCAAAAACTATTTTAAACTTGCTTTCATGCCGAGGTAGCAGGATCCACTACGATCTTAGTATTTCTAAATCTGTCCGACAACATACTGCAGGCACGTACAGATGACTTAGTGGCTGTCACGGTCCATTATACCTTATACCGGTTGAATTAAGACTTGCTGGTTGCACTACTCTAACTTGTACTAATATAATTTTACGGATGACATATCACCGGCTCATATAAGCTGAAATAATGCCACAAACATGTCCAAATGTTTGGTCGTAATTGAAGTTATTTTGGTAGAGACAATTCTATTTTCATTGCAATTGGGTAACTGACGGTAACTTTTATAAGCATTATTGCAAATGAGGGGGATACTCTTTGATGCCAAATTTACCGAACATAATATATTTTATGACACTTAACAGTTATAAAGCTCATACATAAGCGTATACGCTATCATCACAATATTTATAGTTTGACATAAAGTTTAAAAAATTACTTCGGGATTTACTCCATTATGGATCGCTCAACATCTTAAGATAATGTTAGCGTGTAAATTTATATTAAGATACAGTAATAAGCTCTGTGGCAAGCACGTAGGCGATGACATAGTGGCCGTCAAAATCCATAATGTACTGGAGGGGCAATTCTTGAAAATTTTTGAGCCGAAACGCAATCACTAACGAACCGTTAAACAAAATGCGGTTAGAAACAATATATAAGTACTTACCGCTTGAGTATTAAGGTATATTTTAGCACACATCGGTCGCGAGTGTGACAGAATAAAAACAAATATCTGAGGTCTCGTACTGAAATATGTCTAATTACGTCACCATAAAGTAATTATTGCTTTGTTCTGAGAGTCTACAACGGTTCCGTTTCGCCTTCGTGCAAACTCGAGACTTTTCAAGAATTGCCCCCCTGGTTAGGGTAGATTGATGCGTTAATCTTAGGATCTCTACACACTGTGTGAGACGTAACGTATCTGGCATTTCGGTGTATCTGATATGCATAAGATGATTTTAGCTAGCCGTTCCCACGTCCATGATAATCTTTTGCAGTGGTTCCCAATTAGTGGCACAAGTACCCCCAGGGGTACGCAAGGTTGCATCCAGGGGTACGCGGCGCGTACCAAAAAGAACCGAAATTACTAAAATTACCAAGAAAAGTTTATGCAACCAGATTTTTCAGAGTTGTGCAAAATAAAACGTACCCATTTGTCACATTAATAAAACTGGTATTCTCTGTCTTCTTGTATTGTAATTTAATAGTACTTAATTCTAAATACTTACATCTAATTTCATCTCTTATTTATCGTTCCTGCAATAAGGGGTACGCGAGTTTGAGGTCTTTCTTAGAGTGGTACGTAGAAAAAACTAATTGAGAACCACTGATCTATTGTGACCGCATAAAAAGTCGTATACGATAGTTAACCGTGTCATCCTATGTGTGAACACCTCCATCATATTCCTGCCTTTATCCATTATTTATGGGGTCAGCGTAATATGGTTTTTTTATATATTAAATAGGCTTACGCTTGACCACAACGCGCCTGATGGTAAGCACCGTTGCAGTCTAAGATGGAGCGCGCTCGCCTAAAAGAAACCGAACTAATGTAATGTAAAGAAATGTAAGTTTCTTTCCAAACTTACATTGCCAAAGATTCGGCATTTGGTTTACAGCCGGCTACCAGCCTGATGCCAACCCTCTTCGGGTGATAATTTTTAGTGTGTGAACACCTACATTTAATTATAAAAGCCACTACACTTAAAACTACACGATTATCTATCGTCATGATACAATGGGAACACGCCCCTTTATTTTTTAACTTACGATCGGTTGCAATTTCAAGATAGTTACTGTCAAATATGACATTGACATTGTCCAACTACGAGTATGTAGTTTAAAAAGTTGATGCGCATATTACAAAATTGGATTATTTAAATCGGTCGTATAGTAATATTTTGATCGTAGTTTTGCAGCCGATTGTCGACCTGTCGCATGTTAGAAAACCAGTGCTGTTTACCAAAAACCGATGGTTACGAATCCGAAACTACTAAATTTCACAAAGCTCATATCATGTACTGTAATATGTAGAGGTGAAATGTCACTAGAGTATTCAATATCCTGTCGACCTTTCACATTCATAGAGTTGAGAGACAGGCGTGAGTTACCGCCCACTAAATTAGTTACGGCCTGTCTGCATTGGGACATGTTTGGGTAGGTAGAGACTTATTTGGCGTCATGTTTAGGTATTAGGGACCAGGACATGTTGTTATTCGTTTTTATATTTTTATCAAGACTGTAGAGTGATTGTTGCGTGAAAATAAGCAAGTAATGCGCGTTAAAATATATTGATATAGCGATTATTTGGCATTTTTAAGATAAACTTAAGAGCTCTGAATATATTGTAACCTACTTTCTTAGTACTTCATGAATTTTATATAAGTAAAAGTATAATAGGCATACCTACGGAAGAATATAAGGCGAAATATACAATAGAGAATGCCACTGATTAACTTGACTAAAAGCGGAAATAGGACTTAAAAACATTTCATTGCGTGTTCTTTTTTTAACCGATAAATTTTATACACTCTACAGATACATTTTTAATATTAGTTACATTACAAATAATTTATTAAGAAATTTCTTCACTTGTGCCAGTGTGGACGAAACTTTATATAGTGCGAAGCGAAACTTATTTACGAGTAATACACGTCAACTGTGGGAATTTTGAGCGTAGGAATGCATTGGGATATTTAATTAACTAGAAATTCAAACTTTGTAGGTGCGCATGGAGCGAGTTAGAATTTAGTTTAATTAAGTTTTCCTCTGGCTTTATGTTGTTCGATGTTATGTTATTTTTGTAATCTGTTATTTTAGTTGTAACATTTACTGAAAACTGTTTTTGGTCTTCGAACGACATAAAATGTACAGTTGCATTTCATCAGGTTTTACTAATAGGTGTAATAAGTAGATCGTCTACATTAGGGTGGAGTGAAACATATGAAAAAAATTTTTTTGTTCTTTTCAAATCTCCTGTATTATTAATTGGTGACCATATGTAAAAGCTTTATTCATGCAAAAAATCAAAGGTCTACGACTTTATTTTCAGGTGGCGCATTGAGATAATAGTTTCGAAAAAACTAATATTTTTACTTATAAGCCTATCCTCAAAAAAGAGTTATTCTTACATGCTTTGCTTACAAATATACTGGTTTTAACTTCGTCCAAGTGTGATCTCGAACACAAATATAGTATTTTCTTATAAAACTTTAATATATTATGGTTTTGAAAGTGCCAAAGTTAAGTAAATTTTCATAAAAAATGCCTAAAACGCGTAAAGATTTCCGGTATCCTATATTTGATGATCCAATCAAATTCAGTGATAACATGTTACCTACATATTGTCATGTGATTAAACACTACTTATGGATTAGAACGAAATGTTGAGTTGAATAATGGATGTTAGCAATAGATTTTCTGGGTGCATGAAGAAAGCATTTCTTTGAGTAGTATTTAAGACAACACTTTTTAAGTCATCTCGCAAATACATACTTCTTTTGACCATATTAAAGATGTGAATCGGACTAAATTTACAACGGATTTGGCTTCATATCAACCAATTTGGTGCGTAAACTTTCATGATGAAAGTGGCCAGTTCTTTTAAATTATTCGTCGGATATCAAACAACATATATATTGAGTCATCGTAGAATATTTCCTTTTTGGAGTCATTACGTAATTTTTTGATAATATAAAATCAGCCTAGATACGACTTGTTGATGGATAATTGTAGGGATAGATTGCTTCAATATCGAAAGCAATCATTTCACATAATTCCACCCCCTTCAGTCAAAGATTTATGTGAAATAATTGATTCCGATATTGAATTCCATCCGACATTGAAGCAATCTGGAGTAAAGCATCTATCCCTACAATTACTCATCAACAAGTCGTATCTAGGCTTTTATATTATCAAAAGTACAAGAATGTGAAAAAATTACGTAATGACTCCAAAAAGCAGATATTCAACGATGACTCAATAAATAAGTTGTTTGATATCCGACGAATAATTTAAAAGAACTGGCCACTTTCATCATGAAAGTTTACGCACCAAATTGGTTTGATATCAAGTCAAAATCCTCTTGTAAATTTGGTCCGATTCACATCTTTAATATGGTCAAAAGAAGTATGTATTTGCGAGATGACTTAAAAAGTGTTGTCTTCAATACTATTCAAAGAAATGCTTTCTTCATGCACCCAGAAAATCTATTGCTGGCTATGTTACAAGATGATAATCAACAAGTACGACGGCTGGCTCTTCGGAGTTTTAAAGGCAAGAAAAGAGTCCAAAGGAAAGAAAGTTCGTGAATTCCAGTTACCAGAGCTAAAAATAAATGCGACAAACTATTATGATTTGATAGAATGGGCGAAAGAGAAGATAACGGAACCCCCTGTAAAAATGAAAAACAACGACTCGGAAATTGCTACAAAAATTGCATCTGGAGGTAAATTTTGATATTGAGAAGTACCCTTGCCACACTCAGGCAGTCGAAAGGTGTGTCAAACTTGTAGATGAGGCTTCGCCGTCTATTCGTGGACCCGATGCTAGAGATGGTTTCATTCGTACTAGAATAAAATCCAGGCAAGAAATACCTATTTTTGACACCAAATCTCAGTATTTCCGTCAAAAAGAAGACACTAGGACTTCTGATACTGAACATTAAAATGTTATTTTTATGGTAATTTGATATAGTAATTCATTGTACTAGTAGTTTTAAATATAAATTCAGTAAAATATACAGTATTATTAACAGAAATAAATATTTATTTGCAACTCTTTTTTTTTCCTTATTTTTCTACCTTCATACCTAATGCGCCACCTCAAGATATTGAGTTAGAAAGCTGGTATTTTGCATGAACATTTCTATTACGATGTATCACTGTTTGAGAAACCAGGAAACTTAAAATTCAGAAAAAAAAATTTTCGCTCCACCCTAGTCTACATTCTTAGATATTTTCCCAAAGTCTATGATATTACGATAATGGGCGTGATTATTTAGTGACTTAGAGTTTAGTGTTTGTTTAGTGACAGGTATATATAAGAAGTGGAATACTAGTCAGGCATAAACCAACTATGGATTATAATGATCCTTCTATAATTATGAAATGCTATGTTTCTTATAATATGAATAAATTCAAAAAAAGTACTCACAGTAAAGCTGGATCTTCACATTGACTCTCAGTGCGGGGACCAGAAGCGTGTTCTCTGCTGTGCAGCTATATACAGCGTCTAGATAGTCTCTAGTGAGCTTCGGTATCCTCAGCTCGAGGATGCTGAGTCGCGATCCATCTTCCACCGGCGCTAGTGTGGCCACGACCTTATCGTTGCGCCACCATCTTAGACGAGGCATGGGTTTACCTGGTAGATGAAGAGTATTCGTTAATTTAGAAAAATATGGTCGTTTACTGTTTTTTTTTGTATTTATATCGAAAGATGACAAAATAAAAGAAACATTTGCGAAAGAAAAACTTCGCTAGCGTGAAAACGGGATATAACGATTTCAAAATCACAATTTTAGACTAGCCAAAAACAAACGCTCCATACAAACGGCTACCACAATTATTATGTCACTTTATCAGTAACTCTAAAAGAACTTTTGTTCTACAGCTGTATTAAATGTTGCGTTTATAAATATGGTGACTAAACAAAAGTTGCTGTAAATGATGCAGGTGGTCATGTGATGTAGTACCTAATTTTTAATAAATTTCACATTTGAAAAATGGACTTGCCCACTTAACTTTGAAGACTTATTACTACCTCATTTGGACACTTAAATTAAATTGTAATTTTACAGATAGGTATAATTTTAATGACTTATTCTGAGAAGCATAAAGTGTCATTAAAATTCAACGACAGTAATCATCCCTATTATTTCGCAAAAAGGTAGCACCATTACCATAGGCTATTACTGCGGTGATAGCTCAATAGTTAAGACGTGCGCTTTTCAGTCGAAAGGCGTAGGTTTGTTCCTAGTCACGGGAGCAAGTGAATTTACTTCACGCGCGGACATTAATATATTAAAGAACAAAGGCAAGGTCCCATACAATGCTTTATCTGAAAGCAAATTTAAGTGTCTATGTTTGAAAAAATGGCTTTGTAATAGAGTTTCAATTACTTAATCATAATCAGCAAGAAGTTTGGTTCATAGTAGCCGGAAAAGAAAGTTATTAACATATTGCTATTAGTTATGTCGACACGACACCAAATATTTTTGTTTTCTCAATCTATAGGTATGTTTAATTAGATTTAGCGGTTTGGTTGGTGATCACAAACCCAAACTACTTTGCTCGATCAAAGAATTGAACCCTGAACTCGTTATCACTGCCATACCCGAAAAACAAACGCGAAACCCTTGGTAATATGGCTTTGGAAAGAAACCATATTGCGCCGACTCCATCAATAATGGGATAAGCGCATGATTATGATGAAAAAGATAGCACCATTGCATCGACAGGAGAGGATGGGATTTCCGAATTCGTGTTAATTTAATAAAATCCTCTCAAGTGCTCTCCTACGCTTCTCAAGGGACATTTTACTATACGTTGTCTTACAAATGAAATTGTATTAGGCGTTACAATTCGGAAGTTCAAACATTCACTAAGGGTGCACCCACCACCGTGCCCTACAGACCCTCGGAAACCAGCTTTTCGCAGTTATGAGTTATCAGGTCCGAGGGTCAGTGGAAGGTGTAGGGCCCGGTGGTGGGCGCACCCCTAGTGAATATACGTTGTCTGTCAGACACTCAATCCAGTGACCCATAACGGTTGTCCGTTACAGTTAAATTCATACCCAAAAAAGCTAACTAATATCTAAAAACCTAACTTAACTACTAGGCCATATTGAAATAGAACATTATTGGATCATTATTAATTCAAATATAACACACCGCATCTAACACTAATCACATTAAGACAATGAATAATTCATCACTAAATTGGTACTTAGTATATCTAAAAATTTTCATAGTGTGGTGGAAAAACTACTATAAAGTTTGAATTATGGTAATTTAATTTAAAAAAAATATATTTTCCAAACGTTTAATTTTTTTTATTAAACACTTTATTAATAATTTTAAACACTTAAACCGTTTTCAAGTGGCCAGTTCTAAAAACTTGGACCTCATAGGAAAATCACCTTTATTATGACCTCTTCTTGATCCCAAGCACAAACTTCTTTATACCTAGTACATTCTGAGTTTCAAGCTTTAGAAACTTAAGATCAAATTAAAAAACCGCATATAACCGCAAGCCGCTGTATGAGCACACACTCGCCTCGAGCGGAATAGAAAATTGATGGACTTTGTTTTATTGGTAAACCTATGAGCATGAGTATTTTAAATATGGCCACAAATTGTAGGTCTTGAATATAAAGTTACCACATGGTGTTTAAAAAATACTATAAAGTTTGTACTCGTACTATCAATGGTATTTATATTAGAACGAGATTGAGAAGCAATAACAAACACGGTTGCTTTCCCGAAATGGGGTAGCTAGAACTGCGGGACTACAGAGAAGATCCCAAGTTGCTAGCTAATCGCCTGAGAGAATACCCGAGTTCCTCAGTCGACACGTACAACTGATATTCTACTGTAACGTTCATTGCGGGGCTAGGGGGCAATTCTTGTAAATTTTTGAGCCGATACGCAACCACTAACGAACCGTTAACAAAACGCGGTGCAAAGCAATATGTACTTACCGCTTGAGTAATAAGGAGGATAAAATTAAATATCAATCTCATTCTGAAATGTGTCTAATTACGAGTACGTCACCGTAAAGTAATTATTCCTTTGTTCTGAGCATCTACAACGGTTCCGTTTCGGCTTCGTTCCAACTCGAGACTTTTCGAGAATTGTCCCCCTGATGTATAAGACCAGTGAAAAGTTGCTAGCTCATCGCCTGATAAATGCAATCAATTATACTGTTTTTTTACTGTGCGCTCAATTTTTAATTTAAATTAGACAACAGCGCAACGTTCAAACAAACAGCTATGTTCACTATGGGTGCTGTACACCCTCCACTGTCGGATCTGATAACTCATAATTGCGACAACAGGCACTTGCACTAACTACAATCGCCATGAGAAACATGAGTGCCTGTTGTCGCAATTATGAGTTATCAGATCCGAGGGTCAGTGGAGGGTGTAGTGGTGGGCGCAATTGAATGTTTGAACTTCCGAATTGTAACGGCTACTCGTATGTGTCTGTGTAACAGGTATAAAAAAAGTTCGTTTTCAGACAGATTGAGTAATTATATTAAAAGGTACCTAAGTTAAAAATACTCTCCGTTGTTACTTCAACTATTTAAATATTATCGAACCTCCATTTGAGCTTGATGATATTTTAAATAATCTGTGTTTAGAGTACCTACTCTCATTTACAATTTAAAGTGGGTACCCTTGCCAACGTTATTTGGAATTCCCATTAATATATTCACCGAAAGATAAATAAATCTTAAATTTGCGTTTTACGAATATTTTAATTCGACATTACCTAAGTACTTAAGGTTTGATTTTTTTAAGTGATTAAAGAAAAGGTTTGATATTTTTTTGGTTAAGTATATTTGCTTAATTTTTGAAATTCAATCAGAATTTAGTTTGGTTATTTGAATTTTATTTTTTATACTAGTGTACGCCCGCGACTCCGTCCGCGTGTACTACAGAAAAAACAAAATGTCGAAATTATCCGGGACAAAAACATTTTCCCGTGATAAAAAGTAGCCTATATGTTAAGTGGGACCTGTCACAATATATTCCTGAAAACTGCATCGAAATCGGTTCAGCCGTTTCTGAGATTAGCGTGCACATACATCGATCCATAACAATTTCATTATATGTATAGATTATCTTTTTAGTGATAGTACCTAATCAAATATTATTTGCGTGTGTTTACATTACAGAGAATTAAAATTAAATTTAAGCAAAAGGTATAGGTATTATTGCGTGCTATATGTCAATCCACGTTCTTTAGGAAATAGCATACTTTACATTATGCAAAGAGCCTACTATTCGAATCGACCACTATGTTTGCGTTTCCAAGAACATATCTCTGAATACCCAATACAATCTGTAGGGCAAGCATGAATATTCACTATGGGTCCTACACCCTCCACTGACCTCGGATCTGAAAACTCATAACTGCACCTACCATGCATGATAATACATCGCACTATTTTCGAAATCAAAAACTAGATTAATAATCTACATATGTTTCGCCAACAACCGTGGCATTCTCAGGATTATACAAATTATTCACTATGGGTGCGCCCACCACCGGGCCCTACACCCTCCACTGACCCTCTATAATTCATAATTGCGACAACAGGCACTTGCACTAACTACAATCGCCATGAGAAACCAGACCCGAGCACCTAGCATGCAAGACGATACATTGCACCATTCCGAAATCAAAAACTAGATAAATAATCTACATATGTTTCGCCAACAACCGTGGCATCCTCAGGATTATAGAAATTAGTAAATTAGTAAACCACTAATTACTATGAACCTCTAAAACCCAACACATTACTTACACAGAATTAACTACCCTCTACTAAGTATTAAAAAATATATAAATAATTACCCACCATTATTTATATTTCAAATAAATATATACTATTTGTGCACACAAACCAAATAGTATTGGGTGAATTAGTTAAATTTAAATGAAAAAATTCAAAAATTCACCAAAATTAAATATTAAATATTAAATAATAAAATATTGATAAATTAGTAAAGAAAACAAGGATGTATGGAACAACATATTCCATTGCCCACAAAAAAAAATTGTTATTGACATTGACAAGCCACTACATTCTAAGGTTACTGTTTATTTATTTATTCTAGCCAATGAGTTCAACAGCGGAGACGAAAATTCAACCTGTTCATTTAAAAGGTTTACACCAGAATATTTGGCTTTCAAAATCTCCAACTGTTCCAAAATAGATAGACGAATGCCCTTTTCACACGTATACAGACTAACAAAACTGTGGTCATCTGGAATTTTATGGTTTGAAACTAACAAGTGTTTGGCAAAATGTGATTTTTCAGGGAAATTGTTCCTATAAGCTGCCAAATGTTCTTGGTATCTAATCTTGAAGTTACGACCCGTTTGACCTATATAAACAGAATTACAGTCAGGACAGTGCAAGCTATAAACTCCTGATTTTTTATCAATTGGTAATATTTGTTTTGTGTTAATTAATCTATTTAAAGAATTAAAAGTCTTAAAAGCCACCAAGATGTTTTGTTTTTTCAATGATTTTGCAATCATCTCTGAGATATAGCCAAAATATGGTAAACTACCAGTGTAAATATTTGTAATCTCCTCTATTTTTGGGTACAACATTTGTTTAACTAAAATGTTTTTCTTTTTATCCATTAGGTTATAAATTAGTTGTGAACTATATCCATTTGATCTGGCTATTTGTATAATAGTATTTATTTCTTTAACATAATTAAAGTTATTAAGCGGTAACGTTACTAACCTGTGTATCATTGATTTGTATGCCGCAAGCTTATGTTGCCATGGATGGAAAGAATCAATTGGAATAGTTACATCTGTATGTGTTGGTTTCCGGTAAACTGAAAAATCATGATAATCTCCCAATCTAGTAATAGTTACATCTAAAAAATTTATACTATTGTTTATTTCTTGTTCTATTTTAAATTTAATCTTAGGATGTTTTGTGTTAAGGACGTTAACAAAAAGATGAAACTGCCTAACTGTGCCTGTCCAACATAAGATGATATCATCAACATATCTAAAATAATATTTTATATGATTACTAGTGGACGCCTGCGACTTCGTCCGCGTGGAAATTGAATTGTAGCTTATATGACACGTTTATCGGTTTACCATAGCAGTGCCATCTATTGATTACTTACTCAATCCAGTCGAAAAGTATCGACATCTGTTAGAATCTTTTGGAGTTAACAGATAATTGTGACTGTCAATTAATTATAGACAAATAATTTGCAATAAAATAAAATCGCGACTATAATTAAAGGTCTAAGCTATCCTATCTCTCAAGTTGGACCAGACTGCACACGGTGTGCCAATTTAATTTAAAATCGGTTAAGTAGTTTAGGAGTCCATCGCGGACAAACATCGTGACAGGAGATTTATATATATTAAGATTACTATTAACAATATATTCATTTTCAAACCAATCCATAAATATATCGGCTAAAAGAGGTGAAAGCGGAGAACCCATAGTAAGACCATCCTTTTGTATGTAATATGTATTATTATAGCAGAAATAATTCTGGCTCATACAAAGTCTAGTTAAGGTAATAAGATTATCTGCCTCCATTGGATTTAGTTTAACTTTTTCACACCAAGTTTTAATAATATTTAAACATTCCTTGTAAGGAACATTTGTAAATTAAATATTGGTATTTTACTGCAGATAATTTAAAAATACACTTAAAGGTTTTACACATGGAATTGGCTTTTAAGCTTCATCCAGTTGAGTTTGATCTTTTAGACCAGAAAGCTAGGGACTTTGCCCATTTTGCAGGTCAGAATAAATTTAATACACAGTCTCAAAAAATTAAACGTTTAATTCATTTAAAATACATTTATGATAAAGGTTCTAATAACATAAGTCCACCTAACATAAGTACACATAAATTTTATCCAAGAGTTAAAAATCTTTCTGACATTAATTTCTCAAATCAGGAAATGGGGTTGTTGATGAAGGGATTGAAATTTTGCCCACCAAAAGACATTTCCAACAAATCTTTTGAACGTTTGGCAGTGGACACTGAAATAACATTAGTAAGAAATAAAGTGGATACCATTGGCAAAAGTGTCTTGGCCGGCGAGATGAGGTCTTTACAAAATAATACATTGAATAATTTTAGTAATTATAATCATCCTACACACTTTTCTAAAATATATAAATCTATACAACTAAAAATAAATCATAATAATCTTTTAATTAGTAAAGCGGACAAGGGTAATACTTGGTAATAATGAAGCATGAGGTGTATCATGGTAAGATAATGGAAATCCTCAATACAGATGAATTTCAAATTTTACCATTTGATCCAACCAAGAAATTCCATGCACAATTAAAGCAATGTATTACTTCTGCTGAATATATTTTTCCAAAAAATTCTGCTTATTTAAAGGAACGTTATATTCCAATGAACCCAGTAACACCATTGTTATATGGTTTACCAAAAATTCATAAAGATAATATACCATTAAGGCCAGTCGTTTCATATATTGGAGCTCCAGCTTATAAATTAGCAAAATTTCTGAATGACATTATAAAGGAAAAAATTCAATTTACACCCAAATATAGTGTCAATAATAGTCTAAATTTAATAGATAAAATTAAAAATATTAAATTATCAACAAATTCCAAATTATTTTCTTTAGATGTTGAGAGTTTGTTTACAAATGTTCCTTACAAGGAATGTTTAAATATTATTAAAACTTGGTGTGAAAAAGTTAAACTAAATCCAATGGAGGCAGATAATCTTATTACCTTAACTAGACTTTGTATGAGCCAGAATTATTTCTGCTATAATAATACATATTACATACAAAAGGATGGTCTTACTATGGGTTCTCCGCTTTCACCTCTTTAGCCGATATATTTATGGATTGGTTTGAAAATGAATATATTGTTAATAGTAATAATCATATAAAATATTATTTTAGATATGTTGATGATATCATCTTATGTTGGACAGGCACAGTTAGGCAGTTTCATCTTTTTGTTAACGTCCTTAACACAAAACATCCTAAGATTAAATTTAAAATAGAACAAGAAATAAACAATAGTATAAATTTTTTAGATGTAACTATTACTAGATTGGGAGATTATCATGATTTTTCAGTTTACCGGAAACCAACACATACAGATGTAACTATTCCAATTGATTCTTTCCATCCATGGCAACATAAGCTTGCGGCATACAAATCAATGATACACAGGTTAGTAACGTTACCGCTTAATAACTTTAATTATGTTAAAGAAATAAATACTATTATACAAATAGCCAGATCAAATGGATATAGTTCACAACTAATTTATAACCTAATGGATAAAAAAAAAACATTTTAGTTAAACAAATGTTGTACCCAAAAATAGAGGAGATTACAAATATTTACACTGGTAGTTTACCATATTTTGGCTATATCTCAGAGATGATTGCAAAATCATTGAAAAAACAAAACATCTTGGTGGCTTTTAAGACTTTTAATTCTTTAAATAGATTAATTAACACAAAACAAATATTACCAATTGATAAAAAATCAGGAGTTTATAGCTTGCACTGTCCTGACTGTAATTCTGTTTATATAGGTCAAACGGGTCGTAACTTCAAGATTAGATACCAAGAACATTTGGCACCTTATAGGAACAATTTCCCTGAAAAATCACATTTTGCCAAACACTTGTTAGTTTCAAACCATAAAATTCCAGATGACCACAGTTTTGTTAGTCTGTATACGTGTGAAAAGGGCATTCGTCTATCTATTTTGGAACAGTTGGAGATTTTGAAAGCCAAATATTCTGGTGTAAACCTTTTAAATGAACAGGTTGAATTTTCGTCTCCGCTGTTGAACTCATTGGCTAGAATAAATAAATAAACAGTAACCTTAGAATGTAGTGGCTTGTCAATGTCAATAACAATTTTTGTTTTTGTGGGCAATGGAATATGTTGTTCCATACATCCTTGTTTTCTTTACTAATTTATCAATATTTTTATTATTTAATATTTAATATTTAATTTTGGTGAATTTTTGAATTTTTTCATTTAAATTTAACTAATTCACCCAATACTATTTGGTTTGTGTGCACAAATAGTATATATTTATTTGAAATATAAATAATGGTGGGTAATTATTTATATATTTTTTAATACTTAGTAGAGGGTAGTTAATTCTGTGTAAGTAATGTGTTGGGTTTTAGAGGTTCATAGTAATTAGTGGTTTACTAATTTACTAATTTCTATAATCCTGAGGATGCCACGGTTGTTGGCGAAACATATGTAGATTATTTATCTAGTTTTTGATTTCGGAATGGTGCAATGTATCGTCTTGCATGCTAGGTGCTCGGGTCTGGTTTCTCATGGCGATTGTAGTTAGTGCAAGTGCCTGTTGTCGCAATTATGAGTTATCAGATCCGAGGGTCAGTGGAGGGTGTAGGGCCCGGTGGTGGGCGCACCCATAGTGAATGTTTTGAACTTCCGAATTGTAACGCTTAATACTATTTCATTTATAAGCATGAAAATTTTTACGCGCCGAAACGCTATCCACTTGCAAGCAAAATCTATGAGAAAGGTATGACGGTGTGATGATAGCTTTATGGACTATCGAGAGATTTGTGCTTACCTCACTGAAACATTAATTTACTTATGTGGTATGTAAGAGTGGGTTATTAATATGGGAATAGCATCATTTTTTAATGTTTTTACCTCCACTTACAACGCAGGCGAGCTTTAAGCTGCTGTCCTCGACATAGGGACCAGCTATCTCAATGACCTCCTTATCTTTCTCGTCGAAGATCTTCGGTTTTTCTGAAAGTTCTGAAAGAGAGAAAAAAAAATATATGCAAACTGGAATAGATTACTAAAACTTTGACAGCACCAAAACACACAGAATACAGAACATACATGAAGCGGTATAGATTATTTCCATAAATGTTAAAATAATAAAATGACCCAAGGAAGACAAAAAAAGCTAAAAAAAACTGTTATCTAAACGTCACGAACCGTCATTTACTTTATTCATATGGAGCGCTCAAAAGTCGCCAAAGGCTCTCAAAATGAAACTTAATGTGATAAATTTGTGACACGCACGGCAGGGAATGGACTCCCATAATTGAGTTACCCTACATTAAACTTTTTTCCTCGGAACCGTATATTGCTGGAATAAGGGCTTCTGAAATGTCCCGGACACAAATTACTTTGGACCCGGGACAATCTTATCATCGTTATTGTGATTTTTCGAGATGAAACTGTTTTCATTCGGGCGGCGTAAGAGCCTGCCTTTGTCAAGTAGACTCCGATTGTTTAATGGCTCGGGGCTGGACTAACGAGTACCGACTTTTGTATTTTGATTCGTATTTTAACATGGAGCAGATAAATAGAAGATGTTCTAACACTAAACTTGTTTACAGAAAAATAGTGTCGACTTTGCGATAAAATTGTAGGCTACGGTTGGAGTTAATATTGGCCTGTAGTTCAACCTGCGTGAGTTACAATAGCGGGCACACGACTACGTTCATTATCACAACTCTCTTCTATATGTACTTCATGAATTATGTTAGGTATATTTAAAAAAACCACTGTCATTATTTCGAAGATGGGACGAAGAAATTGAATATTTTACAATATTTTTACAATATCTACTTGAAAGCACAAATAAATTGCACTTCAGCGCTTCAGATTATTTATTTCTATCTGAAAGAGTAAAATATTTACATTTCTTATAAAATACGTTTTAAATTTAATAGAAATACAGTGACATAGTAACAATTTATTCCTACATTACATACACTGAAGAAAATACTTGTAATTTGCTCTGGATAACATGTTCTCCTAAAATAATCTACCACCTATTCGCAACTCTGTAATAAACAACATTATATTTGCTTAAACTCGTCGAGAAATAAAGACGTATTTCTGGCAGTATAACGTAATAGCGCCAGCATATACCAGGGTAACATAATTTTGCATAGACCATTAGCTTTTAAACGAAAGAGTTATTATGCCAATAACCGCAATTGGACACAGGCCAGCCCGGTGCGGTCTCGCCGCAAGCTACGGCTACTTTGTCGCGATAGATTAGTCATGTTTTGCATGCTTTTTGGATCATTTGTGGTGTGAAATATGGCTAGTTTTTTTTCGTATTAACGTTGAATAATTCAACAGAAGAAGCAAGTTGGGTAAGAGAATTATGGGTGATCATAAATGCTGTGATAGCCCGATGGTTAAGACGTGCGCTTTTCGGTCGGTAGGCATAGGTTCGTTCCCAGTCATCGAGTGGATTTATTTCATGTATGGATTTTATTATACTAAAATTGTCACTTAGTATATCCTAGGAGGGTTGTCATCGGGCACGTATGCCGGCCGTGTAACAAACGACAAATCTTTGGCAATATGGTTTCATTCGAAACACATTCGAAACCATATTGCACTGACCCGTAAATAATGAGACAAGGGCAGGAAAATGATGGTAATAAATGTTGGTATAATTATTACAGGGTAAATACAGTTATAAAGCCATCACCATCTACACTGGTAAACGTAACGTATCTTAGAATAACGTAACAAATCTTGAAACTTCAAAGCAGTAGCACAGCGTACAATTTTCGCATTGAAATATCATGTCCCTTTGGGATTGCTGTTACGTAATACGAAGTTTATGAGCGATCAGCGAATTGTAAAATTTTTGCTGTCGCATTGCTTTTACTAATAAATACGTAATATTCTTCTTCCATTTACCTCTTTCTTGTACATAATATAATATACGGAACGTTTATTTGCAATAATAACTAAACCTACGTAAAAAAAAGCCGACAAGTGCGAGTTGAACTCGCGTGAAGAGGGTTCCGTACGATGTTACCTATCATGTTTTTTTAAATCTGACAAAAAGTTGGTACGCACAATATTGAGTGATTTACCATGTTATTTTAATATCATGGACTTCTTATAGGTTTTCCTATAATCTATAAGGAGAAAACTAATTTCTGTATTTTTTTCAAAATTTTAGGTTCAGTAGTTTCGGAGATAAGGGGGGGGGAATGGTCAATTTTCGTCTATTTTCTTGAATAACTTGGAAACTATTTATTTTAAAATTACAAAAAAATACATTTAAGATCTTCTCAACAAGACCTTTCATTTGATATGCCACACGATGCAGTTTTCAGATATTTTTTTTTAATTTCCCCTTCCCCCCCAAAAATGACCCCCCATATACAGATTTCATCTGCTCACACCTCTGTGTTTGGGTCACAGGAATTGATATGTGTACCAAATTTCAACTTAACCGGTCTAATAGATTCGGAAATAATTGACTGTAAGCGACGGACGGACAGACACACGAGTGATCCTATAAGGGTTCCGTTTTTGTATTCAGACGTACGGAACCCTAAAAAACTAGAGTTACAAAATAAAATAAAATTTACCTCTTTCTATATGAATAATTTACACCTAAGGTACCTAGGGAAACTTCGTCCTAAAAGTTTGACAGCCAGAAATATAGCCCAATAAAAAATGTACGTACGTACGAGTACATCATTGGACCCAAGGCGATCCAATATAGCCACTGTTCAGCTTCGTTCTTACACAAGGTACATATAAATAAAGGCTGTTGCCAGTTGACTTTATCTCGGTGAAATACTAATTTCCACTCTAGCCAATCGGTTATTAGTAATTCTTCTAACTTATCTTTCTAATCTTAATCTAATATTCGATTAAGAGTCGATTCCAGCAGTCACACTTAAACCTAAACCTAGTCTTAGTCAGGTCTATCTCTCTCCGTTCTTAAGATAAATGGCTAAGAAAGAAAGGGACAGGTAGGACTAATTTTATGTTAAGGTTTAAGTATGACTGCCGGAATCGACCATATTTTATGGAAAAATTATATTATTATTTGCATTCGTGTCAAGCTTAATAGTAAAACGATGATTTCTTTTCCTGTTGCCCCTATAAATGATGACGATGATGATCTCCGACCGTATTTCGGTCAAGGCGACCAATCTCTACGGAGATTGGCCAGGTACGCAGGAGATATTATAGTGCACAAGTGTGTGCGCAAACACAGATGCACACTCTATTCCGTTACTCTCGTAGTCCGATGGGACGGAAAGCCGACACGACCGGAGAGAGATCAGGCGCAGGACCAACGGTTTTACGTGCTTCCGAGGCACGAGCTAAGTGACAATTTTGCAACATTAAAATGAATCTGTACATGAAATTAATTTATTGGTATCGTACGATATCGTATAGTCTCTATACAGAATTCAACATGGCGGCTATATTTATCGTATTTTGACAGGCTAAATGTCGATAAATCGGTTTATCATATCGTGTTTCGCAGGTCATGCTACTTGTGGTGTGCACAAATTGCTAGCTCATCGCCTGAGAGTATGCTCGATTTCCTTAGTCGACTCTTACGACTTGTACGGAAGGAGATGTAGCTTATATGTTCTGGTAAAGCCCCGTACTCGTATCAGCACAAGATAATATTATATGTCTGAAATATATATGTAATATCATTAGTTTGCCTCCATCTCTATCGACTGTAAAATACCTATACCTCACATACCAACTCGCGATGTCACTCCAACTTATTCTGCATAATTTTCATGTCGTGAAGATTGTTCATTGCTCAAACAATATAATATGCAAATTGTGTTTGCTATGTTGTATATTTTAGGAGACGAAATGCAGCTCCACAATTTGGCTATATGTTTTATTTAGGATGTCTTGTTTTCATCAAATTCCCGAGTGCTCGGATGATAATGTAACATTATTTTCATTCAAGTAAATTGAAATTCGACGGGTCCATTAGGTCTAGTTGCGAACTATTAAAATACTTACATGTACATATTCTGGTAGGTGTATACATATTAACCGACTCCATAAATAATGAATAAGAGCAGGAAGATGATGATGACACATGATTGTGTATTGTACCTTACTGATAGTTTTTAAATAATATTGAAGAAAAGCTGTTTTTTCCAGATTTGAGACTGAGTTATACATAAATGGGCATTTGCAAAACTTACCAATGACATCTAAAGAAATCTTGATGTTGATTGTAGGCGACACTTTGAAGTCGACACGACATCGATACAGCGCGCGATCTGTCGCCGCGACGTTGCGTATACGTAGTGAGGACGGCGTGGCTGAGTACCAGCGCGCACGACCGGCTAGCAAGTCGTCCGCCCAATGCGCAGACTCGGACTTGACTCGACTATCGTAGCTGTAATAAAGAGAAAGAGATTTAAATTCGTCGGGTGTCCTCGATATTTATAACATAAGTTACTACTCAACGATTCTCATACATACACTTCACATCACCTTTTTGCAGTCCACTACTGAACGTAGGCACGACTTAAGGCTACTGTCGTAAGAGGATTTTGGCCTACGCTACGCTGGGCAGGCGGGTTAGTGACTGCAGTGTGATTTTCGGACTATGGTATCACCAAAGAGGCATATCTACCCATTTTGCATACCCAAAAGATCAATATCAATAAGCAATTCACACAAGTGTGTAATAACATCAGTAAGCGACAAATGTCTTACTTTTAACGTTAAAGCTATGAGGGGATTGCGCTCGGATTGCATATTGAAATGACAGACAAAGACTCATCCATCATCTCAAATAGAACAGTGGTTTTAGTCCATGTGCAGTGGTCGGCTGAATTGCATTTCATTATGCCAATTGGAGATGCGCTATTCATTTGCAGATTTAAAACATTGCTCTTTCCGTACCTCACTTTGAGCATTCGACCTTTTTGTAGGTAGCGAAGCCGTATATCGTCTCCAACATACGCCCTAACGTAGTTCTGTTTACTTTATTTCACACAAGATTTATTAGTATAAGAAATCCTTGAAATTACTCACGGAAAAGCCGCCAAAGTGCCAACCTAACTGTGCTTTCCAACATAAACGTTTCGCTCATAAATATTTCATACCGTTTCTTTTAAGAAGGGAAAGTTTCATTTCAGTTTTATTACGAATATACTAGTTATTATGATTCTATTAAAACTTTCTGCCTAGATTTATTACACACTACTGTCGCTAATATTGGTCAGGAAAAAGTCGTTTGATCGATTTATTAAAAAGACTGAGACTTGCCTAGCAAGTATCAGCATCAAGCAGGCAGTAATGGCATAAACGAACCTATAGAAGGTGAAGCCCATGACTTTTCCGCCTAAAAATTTAAATTCTCATTTTTATTATTCTCGTATCTATAAAGCATGATTATTTCCATCATGTACACGAGAAGCTGCATTAAGCTGTCTATAGGTGGAGTGACATTTTGATTGGGAGTCATCTTAAAAGAGTTCACAGTTCTTTCTGAGTCTCACTTGCCATAAGGTGCACTTGCCACTTGCTCAATTTAAGTTGCGTGATTGTTACATAAAATAGGAAAATAAATTAGTGTGTATGTGATAATGAACGTAACTATATTTATGTAACATAGAAGAGACATAAATATAGTAGATACGTACTTGTATGTAACATGACTACAAGAAAAGTTCGTATCGGCTTTACTAGAATACTCAGCTGCATAACAAAGAGTAGACTTAGGAACTTAAACATTTTCTCAGGCGATATGCCAGAAACTACTCACTGTTTATCTAACTAGGTATATCTGTTATACTTAACGTGGCTGTGGCATCCCCTTTATGATCCTGCAGTTCTGGCTACCATTTCGGGGACACAGCCCTGTTTGTACATATAGGTACTTGTTATGTATTTACATAAAATTAATTGTGAATGATTTCATTTTCAATGTAATGAATTGGCTAAGACAGAAAGGGGCTTTGTTTCCCTTTTTATTTTAAGTTTATGATTAATTGTGGCGGTCAGAATCACCCACAATAACCGATAAAATATGTGAAATATAATAATCATATTTCAGAACCCGTGTCACAGGAGATTGAACATGAATATTGGTGAAATAATTTGATTTCCAGCAGCTTTGTTCTGTTAATTTTCGAGTAATTCGTGATAAAGGGCTTTATTAAGACCAATTAAAACATAAAATAGAAATTTTAAAAGTGTCAAATATTGGAATCATTTTAGCCTTGAGCACACCGGATGCGTATGCGTACACGTAAGCGTAGACGTACACGTACCTCTGAGTTGTAATGTATGGAACTGTATAAGACAGGACACGCCGCTTGACGTCTACGCTTACGTCTACGCATACGCATCCGGTCTGCCTGTGCCTATACAGTTCCATACATTACAACTCGTTGCGTACACGTAACGTAGACGTGCACGTACCAAGTAAATGTGTCAAGTACAATAGGTACCTACGCACACATATTTTCAAATACTATGACCTAGGTCAATGAACTATATGAAGTTTTGGAATGTCTTACTAACTAAGGTACATACATATAACTTATTGATAGAAAATACAATCGAACATAACTAAGTGGGGCTAGATGATAAAATGCATCATATTCTCCGAAATAATAAAATGTTTGTTTTCAGTTCAACGAAGGTTCGTTTGACATGCAACTACCCTACACAATATACATATGAACACGTTTTCCAATAGAATGAAATTCCAGTTTCAAATCTGTGAATTCACAGAAATTCACACAATTATTTTTACTACCGTCACCTATTAGTTTTATGCAGAGCCACAACTGGTACACCCGGGTGCGATTCGATCAAACATTTTGCTAGCATGTTCCAGGGACCGATTTTGGTGTCTCTCGACATATTTCTGAAATCAACTTATTTGTCCACTCAATATGGTGGATTATGACCAGCTGGAATTTTTTTGATAAAAAGAGAGGGGATGTTCTCCAGATCGTATCGGTTATGGCGGCCAATCTCAACGGAGATTAGCCCACTTCGCAGGAGACATTTTAGTACTATACTGGTAAGAGCGTAAACATAGGTGCACTCTCTATTCCTTTGATAGCCGAGAGAACCGGAGAGAGATCAGGTATAGGGTCAATAGTAATACATGCACGTGGCACGTGCTAAATACTAATTTTGCAACAATAACATCCAGATATTAAATAAATTAAATAAAAGATACAATGGTGTAGGTAAACAAAGATGAAAATAAAGAAAGAAAAAAGGGCAGATTGGGCATATGGAAAGAATGAATAAAAGTAGACTGGCGAAGGCAAAGCGTTGTTGATGCTAGCTTATGATTATCATCCATGTAGTTTTACAGATATTCGTATGCAGAAATATGTCCAGTTGAGTTATGTCGACTTGTTGAGGGATACGAGAATCGTACCCCAGAACTAATTTGGCACTGTACGGGTACAGTCATGCATAACAGATGTGAGGTTTGAGCGATATATAAAAAATTCACACGTTGTCAGTCCTTGATTTAGCCAAGCAGCTACGCTCGTGAGTGTACCCGTTATGTTTTTATGTTCATGCGGCAAACGAGTTTCGAAATATGTTAGAAACGTCAATATACAACGTGGTCGGATTAAGCTGATTGGTTTTTTACCAAAAGGTGTTGTGCATTGCATCCTAGCTTAAAGTTATGCAAGTCAGAGACTAATAATAAACTAAAATCACCGACGCCAATATAAATAAGAGTGACGTATTGTAATTTTCAGATCTCCGTTTCATCGGATTATGAGAGTATACTCGTTTTAATAGAGTGTACCTGTGTTTGAACACACTCTTGTACACTGTAACATGTCCTGCGTAAATAGTTAATCTCCACTGAAATTAGGCGCCGCGCCGTGGCTGAAATACGGCCTGTAAGATTATAATTTTTTAAATTATATTTTATTTATTTCAGATACAAGATGATCCAATTTTTATGTAAGTCTTTTGTTTTTTATAAGATTAATTTTAATTTCTATATTATATGCGGGCGTTGGTTGGATGCAGGCTGCTTCCGACCGGTCGGTATGGAGGTTGTTGGGGGAGGCCTATGTCCAGCAGTGGACTTCCCAGGGCAGTAATTATGATGATGATTATATGCCTTAATTACTACTCTATCATTTACATTAAATATTTAAAAAGTATAACTTTTATTTTTCAATTAACAATTAAATGAGCTACAAATACTAAAATTCCTGCACAAAAAAATCAGTTAGCAAAACACCAAATAGAAAATTGCGTTCAGTAATGCAGTTCGCAAATTTTAACCCTATAATAACCGCCATCGAATAAGATTGCAAATGGGTAGGGTTAACTCGCAGGCCGTTGTTCGACTGCACGCGATCAACTCTCTTATTACGGGAAAAAAAGTTGAAAAATAAAGGAACTCGCCTGAACAGGGAGCAATTTACATTCACTGGAATACTCGAAAACACACTTTGTTGCTGCGCCGATACGAGCGCTTTTGACGTTCCCGTTAGTGAAAACTTCGTCGTGGATAAAGAGTGAGTGGCGAAATTAGCTTTTACTACAATTTTTCTGCGCTTTTTTATTTGCTTTAACTAGCGCTGTATTGTAATATTATAATGTGTTGTTATCAACTAGTTGAACGCAATTTTCTGAAATGCAAAGCAATAGGTAGGTATAATATTAATAATTTATAAGCAGCTATTTAGTTTTATACCCCCCCCCCCCATGGCAGTCTTGTAGCGTGCCCTGGGGGAGTCCTACGTTCAGCAGTGGACTGCAATAGGCTGATGATGATGATGATTTAGTTTTATATAATGTAGTTAGTATTAGTACCTTTTAATATAATAAATAAACCTCCATTTAAAGTTTTGTTTTAAGTTAATAGCAGCAGCTATATATATATATACATATATATTTCGTCGCTGGGGCACGCGGGCGCAGCATAGTTGCTGTCGTTCATTAATTGATCAATCAACGTTGACAGGATGGTAAGGATGGCAGCTTCAGGTGGGCTACATGATGAGGAGTTCCAACGTAGTATAGGTACTTTCCTTATATCCGAAATCTAGGTAGGTCTTCTTATTGGGATGAACTATTAACAAATACAGGTTTGCAGTTTAATCATATTACTTTACTGACTGCTATGGTCCCAGTTCGATTACCACTGGCTGAGAAGAACTGGTAGAAACTCAGCAGGGTTGCCTTTTGTTACATAAACACAAAGTCATTGCAATTTATCTCATTAGCCTTCTAATATCACTTATGACAGAATACTTAGCACAATTCTACTAGTTTAGTTGGACTGCCAGAGCAACTAGGAAACGTATAGTCTCGTCTCTTGTTAGTTGCGTACTTTCTCAATGAAGGACTCTACTCTACGGTGGTACTGTTAGTACTAATCCCATAGGACTCCCGCGTGGCATGCATACCATCGGGACTAACTTAATTACATGAAGCTAGATACAATATGACTTATGTTTTATAGCGATTATAAGGGTGACTCTATATAAAGCTACTCTGTCTAATACTCTATTTGTACTTCTATCTTCGACATATATATCTTTGGGACAGCCAGGCAAATATTGATATGCTGACATCAGACTATGATTATGAAACGAAAACCACAGTAAATTTTCATAGGAAATTAATTTAATTAATTAATCTAATTTTTTTAAGGAAAACAATCGTGTAGTTCCTTTAATTAGGCTTTAGATAATGGTTTAAAAATAATCTAAGCACCGACATACAAAATAATTGTAGGTGATTTTTTTAAAGTCTATTGCTTACCTATAAATAGGATTGTCATCCTTATACCAGACGATGAGAAGCGGCTGGTCGGGGTGAGCCTGACTGGTGTCGCACGGTAGGACCGTCTCTCCTCCAGACACAGCCACCACTTTGAGTATCTCTGTGGACTCTGCTCGAGCACCTGGCCTGAGACCTGCGGACAAGAAAGATTTTTAATACTTTTTATTTGAGTACTTGTTATTTGAGTTGTCGTGCAAGTGGGTTCGGCGAACACATTAGGGCTGCCCGTGGTGCACCTTGCTATTTAACGGACAAGGCTCTGACGCTAATAGCTAAATACCTATTTAGGATGACACGGAAACATTTTCCATTGGATTCGTTACCGACCGCTAGAGTCGTATTTGTGCCCGAAAAGTATCCCAGGCTTTAGAAACGAGGGTATTCAATCGTGATGACCTACGGTGTCAGTGGACTCTAACTCTAAATTAAGAAGCTCAGGATCACAGGGAGCAATAGACAGGGTTTTGCTAGAGATTTCTCCGAGTGATAGGATCAGGAGTGACGAACGAAGGTTACCGATACAGCCCTACGGTACTGCAAGCTGACGTGGCAATGTGCAGGGCATATAGCTTAAAGAACCAATTGTCTATAGAACCTAAGAGTTATTGATTGGTAAACTAAATAAAGTTTCTCTTAATTTTGCTGTTGTCGTAAAAAAAACATCTTTATAAATGCCGGATCTTGTATAAAACACAGTATCAAAAGGCGGTATGCTAAACACGACAAAACTCTCGGCGTGACAGCAATAATTGGCTCCTTATAACCCGACTCTCGTCAGCTTTGGAAAAATCCTCTGATATATTAGATCGTTACGCGCACCGTCTCCTTACGCCGGAGACTGCTTGTTAATCGGGCCATTTGTCACGATCGCGCTTAGCATTCACTGCGCGAATTCCCTGGCGAATATCTCGATCGTTTTTCGACAGTTCATTAGTTTGCATCTGGTTGTGTTCCGCGATGGTATTCAATTACTGAGAAAAGTATGGCGTTTGATCAAGAAGTGACGGTGTATGGCATAATTTCGTTTTGTATTATGAATTTTTGTTTTCATATTTCACATAAGTTTTGTATTTGTATTTCATCATCAGCCTATTGCAGCCCACTGCTGGACCTAGGCCTCCACCAGAGCACGCCACAAGGCTCAATCACCCAGCTGCCCTCTTTGCAGTCATCTTTATTTGGATTTACGTTATTTGAAATAATTTCTCAGAACATTATTTTCCTATATAAAGTAAATATTGCGTAGTAAAGATAGCGCGATGGGATCTTTCTCCACAGGAGGTAACCTATTTAATTACTTGGTAGGACACCATGTTGTTTTGCGTTGACACATCTCTTTATTGCGTCTTTTTGCTGTAGATAAATCTTTAATGGTGTTAAATAATACTTTTAAGCTCACACTCTTTCTTTCCATTTTTGTCGTAACACAAGAGTCTCAGTCAGAGGTTAGTACTTATTTACTTTTGCGCGTCGTTAAAATTTTTCACGCTTTATTCATCATCTTTTACAGCCCTGAGAAGTCCACTGTTGGACATAGGCCTCCCCCTACAACATCCACTCCGACCGGTCGGAAGCAGCCTGCATCCAACCGACGACGCCCGCGACCTTGGCCAGGTCGTCCGTCCACCTCGCGGGTGGCCTTCCCACGCTGCGTTTTCCGATACATGGTATCCACTCTAGAACTTTCCGACTACACCTTTATTTTAGAAGTCTATTTAAAACTTTATGACAATTTAAGGAAGCAGTCAATCTAACAAGTACAATATCTAGCTGAGCATAATTAAATTCTTTAATGGGCATTTTTCCAATAGACGGTACGGTGTACATGTCAAATGACATGGCTCGTTATGAGAATTCTCACATATATTTTCGCTAATTCAATATATTTAAATTAACATAAATATGCACCCAAATTGATATATTTATCAATTTATCTCCTTGGGGCATATACGTACGTAAAAATACATTATACACAATAATATCTATACATATAATAAAATTGTAACGGATCGATGTTTGTGCACGCTGATCTCAGAAACGGCTGAACCGATTTCGATGCAGTTTTCATGAATATGTTGCGACAGATCCCACTTAACATATAGGCTACTTTATCCTGGTAAAATGTTTTTATCCCGGATAATATCGACCTTTTATTTTTTCTGCAGTCCACGCGGACGGAGTCGCGGGCGTCCACTAGTTGATAAATAAAAAAATTGGATTCATATTACATACTATGCCTCACCATGTGGTGGCTCAGCAAGTTTTTAAATTGCTAAATATTTAATTACCTACTTCTTATCAATTAATAGGTACCTACATAAACATGACTTAAGTAACTTATACTGATATTTTTCTCAGTAACTAATTATGAAAGTGAGAGAGTGAAATTTTAATCTGATAAATAGATTAATTTTAGAAAACATGATAGCGTGAACATGCAGTGACAGCCCCACCATTATCAGCATTGTTTCTGGGAGGTATCGGGCGACCCGGGCAAAAAGAAACTCAGACCGCGGCCCAAGTCGCCCGAAAACATTTTCGTTCGGTCGACTGGGACCACATACCTAATTAACTGCAAGTACAATTAACAGAAAAATCTGTTCAGATTTTATTTTTTATTTGTACGCCCATGACTTTTACTCAATAAATACGAGTATTACCTATATCTTAGGCAAATTATTCCGTGATTTTCTAGTGATTTTTATTTGTTTTATATACATGGATGTGTGGTTTCGAAACCGACATAAAGACTGATTTTATGTTATAGTTTCCTTTGAGACAATAATTTTTCTTTTATTATATATACTAGCGGACCTGACAGACGTTGTCCTCTCCCACGCCTATGAACTAATATCACCCAATTGTTTTGCCTTCCCGGACTTTCATATTTCGAACAAATTGTTTGTATGGGAATGTGGAAAAGGAATGTTTTAGATATGTTCAGGCATTTTTTTTTAAGGAATACGCCAAAAAAAGAATTAGCGAAATCGGTTCAGTCGTCCTCGACATCCGTGCTTACCAACAAAATTAAGGATTCATTTTTTACAAGCTTTTTTTATTATAGATTATATTCACTATGGGTGCGCCCACCACCGGGCCCTACACCCTCCACCGACCCTCGGATCTGATAACTCATAATTGCGACAACAGGCACTTGCACTAACTACAATCGCCATGAGAAACCAGACCCGAGCACCTAGCATGCAAGACGATACATTGCACCATTCCGAAATCAAAAACTAGATAAATAATCTACATATGTTTCGCCAACAACCGTGGCATCCTCAGGATTATAGAAATTAGTAAATTAGTAAACCACTAATTACTATGAACCTCTAAAACCCAACACATTACTTACACAGAATTAACTACCCTCTACTAAGTATTAAAAAATATATAAATAATTACCCACCATTATTTATATTTCAAATAAATATATACTATTTGTGCACACAAACCATATAGTATTGGGTGAATTAGTTAAATTTAAATGAAAAAATTCAAAAATTCACCAAAATATTGATAAATTAGTAAAGAAAACAAGGATGTATGGAACAACATATTCCATTGCCCACAAAAACAAAAATTGTTATTGACATTGACAAGCCACTACATTCTAAGGTTACTGTTTATTTATTTATTCTAGCCAATGAGTTCAATAGCGGAGACGAAAATTCAACCTGTTCATTTAAAAGGTTTACACCAGAATATTTGGCTTTCAAAATCTCCAACTGTTCCAAAATAGATAGACGAATGCCCTTTTCACACGTATGCAGACTAACAAAACTGTGGTCATCATAAATCATAAAATTCCAGATGACCACAGTTTTTGGAACAGTTGGAGATTTTGAAAGCCAAATATTCTGGTGTAAACCTTTTAAATGAACAGGTTGAATTTTCGTCTCCGCTATTGAACTCATTGGCTAGAATAAATAAATAAACAGTAACCTTAGAATGTAGTGGCTTGTCAATGTCAATAACAATTTTTGTTTTTGTGGGCAATGGAATATGTTGTTCCATACATCCTTGTTTTCTTTACTAATTTATCAATATTTTGGTGAATTTTTGAATTTTTTCATTTAAATTTAACTAATTCACCCAATACTATTTGGTTTGTGTGCACAAATAGTATATATTTATTTGAAATATAAATAATGGTGGGTAATTATTTATATATTTTTTTAATACTTAGTAGAGGGTAGTTAATTCTGTGTAAGTAATGTGTTGGGTTTTAGAGGTTCATAGTAATTAGTGGTTTACTAATTTACTAATTTCTATAATCCTGAGGATGCCACGGTTGTTGGCGAAACATATGTAGATTATTTATCTAGTTTTTGATTTCGGAATGGTGCAATGTATCGTCTTGCATGCTAGGTGCTCGGGTCTGGTTTCTCATGGCGATTGTAGTTAGTGCAAGTGCCTGTTGTCGCAATTATGAGTTATCAGATCCGAGGGTCGGTGGAGGGTGTAGGGCCCGGTGGTGGGCGCACCCATAGTGAATGTTTGAACTTCCGAATTGTAACGCCTAATACAATTTCATTTATAGATTATATATTCTTTTATAATAATATCAATAAAACGTATTTTTTTACAAATTGTTATTAGATTTAACGTGTAAATATATCTTATCGATACTAGTGAATGTAAAATAAATGTTTGGCCATAACAATTACAGGATTATTAGCATTAAGCTTAAATATAAACACATTTTTTTTATAAATCGACCATGCATAATAACAAGTGTACCTAATATTTCGGGGTGTATTTTAAATTTATTATGGTTCAAACGCATCTATTTGAACAGCTGTTTTATTTATGGAAATTCATATTTGTATTGATTTAAACAAACACCAAAAATGTAAATACATTGTATATTTTAATATCCAAATAATCTGACCCAATTTCAACGGGACTATAACTTAGCATGATAATGGTGGAATAATCGAATTTCCGTAGTCCCGGGACAAATCACGCGATTAGCATCCGCATCCATTCGCAAAGCCCCTGTTAGCTTCTGGTTTTCCAGAAAAGACCCGAATAAACGATGCCAAACTCCCACTCAATTTCATCCGGAGAAACTCGGCAAAAAAACCGTCCTCAGCAGTATTCGAGCATAGTTGCCAACTTTAATTGTTTTTAAACTTGTTCCGGATTTGCAGCGAAAAAAGATTATTAGAACTTTGAGTGAAACTAAAATTTAACTAGTTACGACAGTACAGAGTTGGACGGAAATATTTGGACTTGTAGTTATTTTGGTAACAAAGTTACCTACTATTCCCGACAGCCTGACGAACATTTCGCTGTCTGATTTAGTACTTTGAAAATAAACTGCTAGTATTCCTAATATTATATTTATATGCACGTAGAATTATTATGTTTATATCTATTTTGACTGAAACATAAATCTAACAAAAAATAACAATTCAAAATCATATATTCCTGGATTAAAACAGATTCTTAGATCGAAGATAGATTTTACACTATTATAAATTTTTAGACCTACTCGTACGTCTACTCGTATCAGCCAATTTCAATAACCGATGTAAAGATTTTTTGCATATTTCGCATTTTTTCCTAATATTTTTTCCAAATTTTCGAATAATAAATCTGTGCTTCTTTTCGAAATTATATTCTTTCTTCTTATGGTACAAATTGTAGTACGCGAAGGTAAGTAAGGACTAGAACTTTCTGAGCATGAAAACTACGAATAAATGCATGAGAGCTACAATTTAGTAATTTCTATATTAAAACTGGTCCTGATCAGAAGTAGGGTCAATTCATGCAAACGAAGTTCTTATTGTTATACTGGGACCGTGGTGATAATCTAGCTAGAGTATAAAGGGTCTCAATAAAAAATATTGTAACATATTTTGTTTCAAAATTTATCTATATGAGGTGATAATCTAGCTAGAGTATAAAGGGTCTCAATAAAAAATATTGTAACATATTTTGTTTCAAAATTTATCTATCAGATTGTTATATTTAACATTTATGAAGGTTATGGGTGACCGTTATGTAAGGATAAATGGGTAATCAATAAAATAACTAGTTTAAAGATATTTGTTTTCGTTACGGATGACACTAATGGCCGAATACTCAAACGTCACTTAAATACAATTCTCACGTAAAGAACTCTTAAATTTAAACATATCTCAAATTAAAGTGGTATACACGAAGGCTACTCAACAAAAGATTTGAAGGCATGATCACCTAAGCAGCCTTCTAATCATTTATTTCGTGCAAATTCGTGGTAACATCTGGCAACATTCAGAATGCCTCGTTTTACGCAACATTGTGCGAGTATAAAAATATATTATGGCAACATAATTTACTTAAATTTATATGAAATGAAAATCAATCTATTTTTTACACAGTATTATTCCTTATTTTATAATATGATATTTAACATTAAATAAAAATAAAAATATATCACGAAAATCAGAATAAGCAATTGCGCCCAATTGTCGTAGAATGAAACGTTATGGTTTGAGTGGCACTTGACTGATCTCTACTTAGTTTGTGCAATTGACTTTACTTGAGAACGACCAAGTAGGTATATAAATAAATGTATTTAATTTCAATTCACGCTGCAACTTCATTTCGTCGACCCGCGGTAGGTCTTTCATCATCGAAAAGAGAAGACAACGATGATAAAGAGATTATTTTAATGCTTGAATCACAGATTTAGGAGACCTCTCGACCACTCTTAAATGTAAGCGATACTAAAATCAGTTTGACAGTTCATTTGACAGCTAAATACAACTGACATCATAGAAAATTTTACACTGAGTGGCGTTTGAGTAGAACTTAATCTAAGCCCCACTTAAATTTAATACATGCTTATAATTGACATTTGAGAGTACGAATTTTGTATTTAAGAGCTACTCAAACATTTAAGCAGCCGTTAGATATTTGAGGGACGTTTCAGTATTCGGCCGAGGCTGATAATCATTTATTTATTGGTATGAGATTTACTTTATGAAATTGCAATTGTATTATGAACCGGCATCCTGAATTGTATAGAGTATACACTGTATACTGATACAGTATATTGCATATGTACTCGTATGTAGTCAAACTGCGCTGAAGCCAGACCGCTTCAGCCAGTAAAATGGAAGTTGCACTTTTTGACTTAAAGCATTGTACGCTGCATGAGGCGACGCAGATATTTTATATATCTGCATGCGAAAAAATCGGAAACGAATTCGCATATGGGTTATTTATGGATTTTCATATTACTTTCGAGATTAAATTAAAAAAATATTCATTTCAAGTACTTCGTTGTGTGTTCCCTATTTCTAACATTTAAAAAGGGCAATAATTTAAGGATAGGCAAATGAGGAACCATTTTGATACTGATATAAAATAGGCAAAATAAAAATATTTGTATACCTTCGTAGCTATAACGTACCATTTTTTCAAATACGTTTTTCATTTATTGCTATACAAAACGCTAAAGTCAAATCTGATTTAATGACAAACTTTAATTTTTCCAACAAAGTAAAAATATTTTATATTTTCATTAATGCGAAAAATAACTTTTAAAAACGAAATATCTATTACACAACATGTTATAACAGTAATCAGCACTATCGCATTAAAACACAATGAAATCCGAGCAACAAAAACATTCCTTATCTGAAATCCGAAATCTCTGGAAAATCCATTGTAATGTCGCTTCATGGCCAGCCGGGGAACAGATAGATGACCCGACAAAAAACCCGGCAAGCGATTCTCGTCCCTAAGGAGTCGAGAAGTTAATAGATTTCATTAATTAACCTGTGCACTCGACCGAGTGATTGCACCACTGTCCCAAGATAAAAAGTGACAATTTACCCGGACGGATTTCGGGTTACACCTTTTTACGTGGACCCGGGCGTAAGCCGCTTACGGATAGGTGGCGTCAATGGCTTTATCCGCGCGATTCGCAGTTTTGCCCGGTTTTCCGGCGCACTGTTAATTGTCAAAGTTTGATGGAAGAACTCAACCGACTTTATTTGAATGATATTTGACTGTACTTCATCAGAACGCGATGCATGGTTCTTTGTTTAAGTAACAGGAACTAAAAGCCAAATTCTATCAAAATTATAATGTTTACTACATAATGACCCGATATGAGAACATTCTTCTTATAATAATTATTTTAGGTATGAAAAATTATAAAAATTTACTATTTATCCTTTCGTACAAATACTACTAAACATATTTCCATTAAACTTGGCAGTGTACAAATTTCGGCATTTTAGCAAATTTTAAATTATGATTTTATTAAGGCATATTATTTAACTAACAGCTGCCTACCATTTCAACCGCGTAAAGGGGAATTTCGTATCAGCATTGCACCCATGCAAAATCGTGGCGGGTCACAAGTTATAAATAAACCCATTTAAAATCACTTTACATAAAAACGCATATTTCGTTGCGTAGTTTTAAAGAACTAGGAACGTACTCGTACATCGCGACAGGTAGACAGCGAGAAGCGACTTTGTTTTATAATTACTCGTATATAGTGAAATCCAACTTTATTATTTGAATTCCAGAATTTTATACAGGCTTTATACATTAAAATGTTTTTACAACGAAAAAGCGTCTCAATTGTCATAGCAGTAGAGACTAGCAGAGTGTACGGGGCGAGGTCAGAACTACAGGGATTAAAGACAAAATGAGTTTCATAACAATTGTCGATGTCGTTAGAGGGGATAATGCTGATGAAGTCTCATAATGTCGCACTTAATAAAACAGTACATTTTACCTTTAAGTTCGAAATAGGAATCGTTGAATTTAAATAAGTTATTTTGTTTCCAGCAATCTAATATTATTGCTTTTGTGAGTTATTAAACTTTCTGATGAAGACAGGTGTAGATAAAACTTAGTATGTAGATAGGTAGCTTACAGATTAGAACATTCATTAGTCTCTTCAAAGCTAGAGTGAATAGGCACTTTCTAGGCAAACATGTACCACCCTAGGCCGCATCTTGCTTAACATCAGGCACGATGGCGGTCAAATGTTTGCCTAGCTAATTGTAAAAAAAAATCATAATCGAATAATGTTTTCATTTACGATATTCCGTTGGTTTTGTTCACGTGAATGCATTGGTCGGAAAAATTTATATGAAATAAACATTGCCTAAAACCAGATTTTCCTCTACATGTGTATCGCATAGATTTCCTAGAATCGCTAAAGAAAATACTTAGTAACACAAAGAATACGTTAACTTTGCACGAATATTTACGGACGTACCCACGTATTTACGACGCATCTATCCGTCGTATAGGATCAAACGTAAAGATGGCACGTTTTTTCGCATGTATCATACAACGTGTTTAAGCGTATGCACATCCAATTCCCAGGGTTACTCGCAGTCGTCGGGTCACATTCAAGAGTTACGTGTCCCTCGAAAATTCCGTAAGTTTCTTCGTCACGTATCTTGATAGGTACTTGCGAAAACCTCGTTTCTTTTGCACGCGAATGAAACTTATACGTATTTTTGGCGCAAAAATTTTGTTTACTGATGAACAAAGGTTAATGTTTAAGAAATGAGATAAATTTGCTCTTTTTTGTTCATATTATTTTATAATTAACGTGAAAAGTATACTTCTACCAGCACTTAGTTACTTTTCTTACGGCAACCTCCTTTTAACTGAGTAATGAGATGTATGATTACGGCGAAAATAAAATTATTGACATCAGCTTTTGTTCTGTCAACTGCTGGTCATAGGTCTCCCTAGGGCACCCGACAGGGCTACTGTCCACCTTACGGAAACCATTAAACGCCCTCGTACGATATCCCCAGGCAGACATGGGGTGGAGCTATTCTACTCTACCGACATCCAATCTCGCGCGTTTTCGCATTTACTTGTTAATTTTTTCGTGATATTCAAGATACAACAAGGTTTAATATACAGGGTGTAATAAAAATAAATACGTGATTACGAGTTTAAAATTTTGCATATAGGTTCTATATAGTAGGATATCTTCATAGCATTTCGTTTAACATATACCTTTTATTATATCCTTACTTATAATCATAACTAGACCAAGAAGGCAAATTCCACTACAACTATGGAAAACTTTTTACATTAAACTAAGATGATTCCGATTCCACATCGCGTGAACCAGCCTTTAAGCCTCATTGACACGTCTCAGCACAGTTGTGTCAAACGTGTTCTCTCTCGTCGAAGTTCAACGGAAATTTTTACTTTTCGAACGTGAATCTCACAAAGACTAGACGGTTATTAATCGTTCCGAATCTATTTTCTAGAACAAAAGCTCCCAGAGCCATTAGCGGAAACGGGCGGGATTTTTTGCTTTCGCGATAAAAAAATGTAGTGAGCCTTTGTTATGGATATACGAGTACACTTGCCTGTATGTTTTTAAAAAGTTTTTATTGCATTCTCAATTTGAACACTTGAATACGAACTGTTAGAATGCTTTTGGTGATAAACCGATTGTTCGAGGCAAAGGTTCAAGGTTTGTGATTTGAAAATATTATTGTAGTCTTTTCACTCACCACAACTTTTTAGAACAAGTATCAAGATTTGCTATTTTACAGTAAGTGTTAATAACATAGTCCAAAATACAAACTGCGGTCACCAACCCGTCTGCCCAGCGTGCTGCCTATGGGCAAATACCCCTCATGGCAGTCTTGTGGCGTACCCTGAGGGAGGCCTACGTCCAGCAGTGGACTGCAATAGGCTGTTGATGATGATTAAAAATAATGTGATGATATGCTTTTAAACAAAGCCGTTTGATAGCATTTTTTTTAGTTAGGTACTTTTTGCCCGATTGCACATGGAGCTTCGTAGTTTCCCGAACGCTGCCCAGCCGAGTTGGATTCGTCGATTTACCTCCTTCTCGAAGTTGGACCTACCTAGTTTGACCGTCTGTCCCAGGTATAGGCATACTCGTCAACAAATTCGAGCATCGGGCTCCCAACCAGTACAGGAGTGGCATGACATGATCTTCGTCTTGTCCATGTTCATCTTCAGGCTCACCTGTTGGGAGACTCGATTGAGGCCATCGAGCATTGTGCTTAGATCCTTCAGCGATTCTGCCATGACCACGATGTCGTCTGCGAACCGAAGGTGAGTAATGTATTCGCCATTGATATTGATGCCGAGTCCTTTCCATTCGAGAAGCTTAAAGTCGTCTTCCACTGCATTGGTGAAGAACTTCGGAGAAATAACATCTTCTTGCCTCACTCCCCTCTGCAATGAAATCGGCTCAGTGCTCTGCTCCTGTACTCGTACCGACATGGTGGCATTGCTTCAGCAAGGCTTTATCGCCTTTTTTAAAGAACAGCACCATCACACTTCTGCTCCATGCTTCCGGCGTTACGCCTTCGAGTAGGACGGAATTGAAGAGCCTCTGGAGGACCTTCAGTACTGGAGTTCCACCCGCTCTTAGAAGCTCAGATGTAATTCCATCGTCGCCCGGCGCTTTGTTGTTTTTGAGTTGTTTAAGGGCAGTCCTAATCTCGTACAGGCTGATATCCGGGATGTCTTCAGTATAGTGTCGGGTGAGCTTGGCTCTTAAGTCTTTGCCTAATCTAACAGGTTTAGCAACCGAGGTATATAGCTGTCCATAGAACCTCTCAATCTCCCTTAGCACCTCTGGTATGGTAGAAGCTACACTGCCGTCCTCTGTCTTCAGCTTCGTTAACTGGCTCTGCCCAATAGATAATTCTCTTGCGAACACTTTGGAGCCTTGGTTTCGCTCTATTATCTCCTTAATGCAGCGAGTATTAATTTGAGCTGCCGATATGCTTCAGCGTCATCAGAGGACTGCAGAGACATTGCGCGCCTTTCCGCCATAAGGTTGAGGGTATGATCAGTTAGTTTCTAGGGTCTATTTCTACGGTTAGGTCTAAAGAATTTAGACCCCACCGTGTGGACAGTTTCTACCAGCCTGTTATTTATGTCACCCACTGACGTGCAATCCTCTAGGCAAGCAAAGCGGTTTGTCAGCTCGAGTTGAAAGCTCTCGGGGTTTTGAATGTACACGGATGAGGGTCGGTAGTGTGGACTTCACTAGTCGTGATCTCTCCTGTTTGACATTAATATTCAATGTGCCTCAAACCATTTGGTGATCGCTACCGTTTTTCACCCTGTTGATCACTGAGACATCATTGAATATCCGTCTATCGGTGGTCAATATGAAGTCTATCTCGTGCCTCGTGTGCTTGTTGGGATGGAGCCAGGTCCATTTCCTATGAGCCGGATTCTTGAAGAAGGAGTTCATCATAAAGAATCCCTCCATCTCAAAAAAATCGGCCAGCCTCTGGCCCCTAGGGTTCCTGTCGCCGCAGAATTATCCCACTTTCAACTCATTCTCACCCCGCTTGCCCAGTTTCGCACTGAAGTCCCCCATAACAACACAGAAATTAGTTTTAGAGATATGTATGGTTGTACTTATGTCCTCATACATAACCTCCTCCTCGTCATCCGGATGTGTCGAGGTCGGCGCGTATACCTGGATGACCTTCAACGAGTACCTTTTTGATACTCTGAGTATCAGGTATACTACCCTGCTCGACACACTCTTGATGGATTCGATGCTGTTTACGAGGGACTTGTGGACGATAAACGCAACACCATCCTGGGACTTATGATCACCCTCCCGGTGGTAGAGTAAGTTGCCAGATTTCAGGGTTATCGTATCCTCTCCCTGTCTTCGGACCTCAAATAACCCTACAATATACCACCGAAACTTACTCATTTCCTCTTCCAGCTCATCGAGATTTGTGTCCTCATTCTATTTAATCTTACTTTACGTAAATTGTACAGATAATAGGCCTTTACATGAAAGATGAATAAAAAAGGCTTTAATTTCGGACCATTACTCCGCCCACAGATTTAGTCGTAAGAGTCGTAATAATTTACATATGACGGAAAATTACTAGTTCCAAAATACTTCAGGCCCTGTATTCCGTTAAATGTTTTAACTTAACTTGACCTACATAAGAAAAAATATTGAAATACTCTTCTCGTTTATACAGGGTTTAAAGGAAAAAGGATTACGTATGTTAAGCGAAATCACCTACTATAGAGAACCTTTATATGTTTACCATTTTAAACGTATCCATAACAAATGTATGATTTTGAATAAATTTACTATTTTTATTTTATTTATTTATAACCTGTGCACAAAATAGGAGACTCAAAATCTTATGTTATTTTTTTAGATTGATTTAGATTAGAATTAGAAACAATTATTTTTTTAGATTAGAATTAGAAACAATAAATTAAAAATTAATTGAAAAAAAAACATATGATTTGATTACTTTTATTTTCACATTTCGCTTTTGTTCCACCCTATATTTTTGTATTTCTCATTCAAATAGTAAAGGAGCATAATTTTTTTCTTACTTAGACCACAAGCAAAAAAACGTGAATGTTACACGATCGTAGATTTAATAGTAACACTTACATATAAGGGTTAATTACTCGTTTTCCCCACCTATACCCATTTCTGCTAACAAGGGGAAAAGAGGGAGGCAATCAACCCCACTGAGGTAAAAATTATTAAGGAAATAAAAGATTAAGGTTATTTTCCTTCTAGATGCCTCCGTGACCTTATTTTATGTATATCATTATTATCACAAGGTTTAGGCTAACATTATTTATTTTACCAACATTAAATATTTACAAAAAGGTAGAAATTTTTGACTTACTTAAAAACTACTTAGAGCTAGCGTGTAATATGGTAGATCGGTCGACCAGTTCCGGTTTCACAGGATGGTCAACCGATCTCCGTTATCAGGTAGCGTGCCCAAAATGCTGACTGCGTTGCCGCGCTGAATTGCTATACTTATTCTTTGCCCTAAGTAGCAGCCAGCATGTATATTATTGGATTATTATTATTCCACACACAAACACACACACACTACACACGACACATTAACCTAGTCCCACACTAAGATCCCTAAGGTCTTGTGTCGTGGATACTAAGCAACGGTATATTATATTACATAGGTAAGTATAGAAACATCCATGACTCGGAAACAAATATTATAATTATTTATTATATTATTATTAGAATTAAGTTAATTTATTAAGAGTATACGCGTGTAGCTGTGGTGCCGGCAGAGTAGAGTTTGTACCACCCCATGACGGTCCGTGGATAAAGGGTTTCCGGGAGGTGGGCAGCAGCGCCTCCCTTGCTGACAAGATAGTCCAAAAAGGAACATACATACATACATACGTAGGCTGTTAAACACAATACCACTCCTTTGCGTCGCGCAGTCGGATAAAAATCAGACTGCGGTCACCAACCCGCCTGCCCAGCGTAGTGACTATGGGCAAAAACCCTCAATATGGCCGTAGCCTTGTGTAAGTCATTGAACTTTAGAATTTTGTTTGAGTCTCCCTCGATTTAAGGCAATGTTAAAAAAACTTTCCAAATCAAGGTCAAGTATCAAAATTAGTAGGTTTAACATTTTTGAAAATAGCCAAGAAGTGTTTTTGAGGATTTAATTGTTTTAGTTTGCGTTTTACCAAATACTTCATTTTAACTTAATTAATTAATTGTGCATACACGCCTAGGACACTAAGTTAGGGTAAAAACTGTACTGTTCTGAAATGTTAAATATTTTTACTTTGTGTCTGTTATGTTGCCTAAATAAATAAATAACGAAGGCACATGATGACATGGTCACCAACCATGTAGCACGTGGTGGCAGTAGCCTTGTGGCGTGCCCTGGGGGAGGCCTACGTCCAGCGGTGGACTGCAATATTCTGAAGAAGAAGAAGAAGAAGATTTACCTTTGTAATGAGAATTATTTTTTAGACATTATGCACGAGAAGAAACCAACAGATTCTACTGTATATACATAATCGACAGACTGTACAAACAAATTGTTATAGATAATGCCACTTATATTAACCTCCTGCCCTCTGTAATAATACCTCATTTGCCATGGTATTAGGACTGACAGCAAATAGGTCGGCAATCATCTATATTATATGATGGAGAAATAGAAAAAAATATTGGCTTTAATCACATTAACTGGGCTTAAGCGTTTCTTTACATATTAGTTTATAATTTTAACGTATTTTTCGAATTTTTTCCTAATTAATTTTCATTTATGTATATGTCTAGCTATCGTAAAGAGTACCTACCTTACAGATATAACTATTTCTCCATTTATATACTGGTACATATTAAGTTGAACAATCTCATATTTAGAACCTTATCGTACTGACCTTAATCCTTTCTGTAACCCAAGCACGTTTTATCAGAGTATACATAACTTTCACGACAATGCACTCCAACGTCATATAGATACTATTATGGTCCGTACACACAAGAACATCAAAGCTACTCCCGAACTCAACTAAACACGGTGTAATGCCTGAGTTACTTGCTTAATCATATGATGCCAAAACATTGCACGTCAGAAGCATCTATTGAAAATGAATGCTATCTATGTGCTACGAATACGTAGCAAGACTACGAGTGCGTAGCATTTGCTACGACTTTATTGTTGGACAATATTATAACGACGATGAAGTGACAATACCTCCTAACTAACATTTTTTAACAAATTGTTTTTTTAATGCAATATACTTATTATTGAATTATAAGTATATTACATTAAATAAGTCGATTTGTAAAAAAATGTTAGTTAGGAGATATTGTCACTTCATCGTCGATATAGAAACGCATATGTATATATATATAAGAAGGCCTGTAAACTGTTAGTTTTTTAGCTAAATAAAAATTCAATTCAAAACGTTGAGTCCTTAAAATACCTCATTTGCAGGACGGCCTACTTCTGGCGGCCCACTTCATGCTATAATAAAAGCACTTGGGTATAATTACATGTATTTACCAAAAGTGGCCTTGTTTCCGCTTACACTTTAGGCCTAAGATCCAATTCACATTATATGGGTCGAAGTCGATCGTCATCGAGGTTGTTGTCTGTTATATTGACATAGTAGCGATTGTGGCCCTGATAATAGGGAAAGACTGTAAAAGTATAAGATATATGACGCTCATCTGTTTAATAAAAAAAAAATCATTATTACAAACATTTACGATTACGAAAATATATGTCTACTGGGTTGTCTATAAAAATATGGCCGCTGGTATTTTTAACATATTTTTTAAATAATGTACCATCCACTTTATACTCGTAGAAATGTATGTAAATATTGTGAACAGCCAGGATTGCCATGTGAATTTCAATTATGATTTTGGGCGTTTCTACGCTCATATTTTTTCAATGATTTATATATATATATTTTTTTTTAATTTATTTCAGATTTTTAAAAGAATTACAATTAGGTTCAGGGTGCCATTAAACCGGAGGGGTTTCACTTGGCGCCCTTTATGTAACTATTAGCCTGGGACACATTTATACGTTTCACCGAATAGCTTCTATTACCGCTTTTTCTTTTTTTTTTATAAACACTTATCTATTCGCAACCGTCACTTTTATTAGACATAGCTACAACAATATATACCATAGTCATAGTTTCTGAGGTTTCGTGATTAATCAATGAGTCGTATTTTCGCTTTTAAGTATATAGATTCACATAACTTAAAGTTATATTTCTCTACTACTATTGGGTACTATCAATGTGACTACTTATTTAAATCTTTTCCGTTACTGAGACGACGAATTGCCAATTGGTGTTAGTTACGTCGATTTTTCTCAGTTATTATAAAACATAGGAAAGCAATATTTGACGATCTAATTCCTCATTATATTGTCTAATCTGAAATTCATATGGTATATTTGAAAAGTATGTATTTCCAGAAATTCTCATAAATAAATAAATATCCACATACTATACAATATATGACACTAGTCCGACACTAAGATCCCAGAGGTCTTATGTCGTGTATACTGAGCAATGGCATTTAATATACCTATATACTAGATAAGTATAGAAACATCCATGGCTCAAAAACAAACATCTATAATTAGAACGGATATAAAGAAAAGTATGGCGAAGTAGGTACTTATGTTAAACTTTAACCATAAATAAATGAAACAAAAACCAATAGTTAGATAATCAACGTCCAAAATTTTCGAATTAATATTATGTTTTTAAGTTAAGGAATATAATTTTTTTCTAGCTGCCAATGAAAAAAAGACAACCTGAGTACGGACTAAAACAGTTTTTATTTTCTTCGCAATAAATGAGGTTCCCGGAATAAGGTTTTTTACATTAGAGCGTTTTATGAGATTAAAACTCGTACTTGAAGAATAAATTTATCGGGTCTGAAGTTTATGAATACTAGTGATGACATACTAGCTGACCCGGCAAACTTCGTACCGCCACGGCCTCCGTACGTACTCGTATGCTAAATAAAAAACGATATTTGGCGTTTCTAAAATCTGATTTTAATGAAGAAAAAAAAAACTTTATGGTAAGAGCGCCGGCACGGAATGCAGAGGTCGTGGGTTCGATTCCCACTCGGGTGAAGAAAGATTTTCTATTTCTTTATTAATAATTTTATTTTATAGAACCTAGAAATAACAGACACAAAAAATTATGTCAACTAATTTGAAACAGTATACAGGATGTAACAGAAAGGGTATATTAAGCGAAAAGCTGTATAAATATCCCACTATAGAGAACCTATTCCCAAAATTTGAGACTCGAAATCAGATTTTTAATTTTCAAGATTGTATGAAAATTCCTGAGATATTTAAAAATTCTCCATACAATAGGGAAAAATAAACATGTGTTTTCGGATCTCAAATTTTGTGCATAGGTTCTCTATAGTGGGCTATTTACATAGCTTTTCGCTTAACATACCCTTTTTGTTACACCCTGTATAGTTCAGAAGTCATGTGGCGTACATACATACATTTCGGCGATTTATTTTAAAGCTGAGTATAAGTAACAAAAGGGTAATGTTAATCTAAAAGCCATGAAAAAAGTCCACCATAAAAACTATGCACAAAGTTTGAGACCAGAAATCACATGTTTTTTTTTGTAATATTATATGAAGATTCTATTATAATTTTGAAATTTCCCATACTGGAGACCTCTGGAGACATAAATATGTAATATCGAGTTTCAATGGGTATAGGCTTTCTACAGTGGGCTCTTTTCATAGTATTTCACTTAACATACACTTTCTGTTACACCCTACACAATAGGTATAATACTTTCTATACTCCTTTTTCGCACAATAAAAAAGCATAATGAACTACATAACATCGTGTGCTAACTCGACATACTTCAATAGTCAGCGAAATATTATAGAACTTAAATGATAGCGTATGAAAAGTAATGGCATTATAGAGACACTAGCGCTACTGTCACCGGCCTTAGCATGACCATCAAAGAATATACTACTCTCTAACGAATAAGCTACGAGTATAATATGTCGCGTGCATAATTATTACGGTCAGTTCGTGCAAGGTCAAAAATGACGTGCAAAAAATAAGGAAGAATTATGTTACCGTTTTCGTTAATGTTTTTAATAACTATGGGAACATGGATAATTACTTCGCACTTATTTTTTTTTCGATTTATAGGAAAGTACAAACATTGATATTGATTTAACGGTATGAAAGCATACACAACTTATTTATCGAATACCATTTTTATATTTTACTTTCTATACAGGGTGTTTGTGACAGCCAGGCAAATGTTGATACCATGACTTCAGTCAGACCATGATTCTGAGGCGGAAAACACTGAAAATTTTCGCAGGAAAATTCCAAAATTTTCAGTTTTTTTTTATATTCAGGAAAAAAATAATTTACTTTGTTTAATTAGGCCATTAGACAATGGCTTAGAAATCAAATTTTAACCAAAAGATGTATGTATGTATGTATGTACGTAAATAACTGATCAACCCTAATGGAGAGTCACAAGTGACCACCCACCAACACACATACAGGGTGTTTGTGACAGCCAGGCAAATATTGATACCATGACTTCAGACCATTATTCTGAGGTGGAAAAAACTGAAAATTTTCCCAGGAAAATTCCAAAATTTTCCGATTTTTCTTAATTATTTCAAGAAAAAAATAGTTTAGTTCGTTTAATTTTAAATGAATTGAAAGTAAAATTTTAACCAAAAGATGGTTTACAAAAAAAAGTTGCCCTCAAAAAAGTTCAAAAACCTGATCAACCCTAATGGAGAGTCAAAAGTGATCCAAAAAAGTAATGAGTCACACAATAACCAATAAGCCCATTTAATTAATTACAGGATCGCCCGATACAATTGGCGCGAAGAGCAAAGATTACTGATAATCGAGTAATAACACTGTCGTCTAACTCAACACAATGGTACTTGTTCAGCATTTCAGTATTTGCCTGGCTGTCACCCACACCCTGTATACTATATTTATATATGTATTTATAGGTACATACCGTTGATTAGTACCCACGACATAGGACCTTGGGGATCGTATTATGGGTCTATACACATTCATAAGCTACTACTTCCTACATAAAATCTTCCGAGTAGTGCAGACATAATATTATTTAAACAATATTCAAGTTAAAGGGAATCGTAATATAATACCTCAGTTTTCCTAATGTAAACCCTTTGTGGGGCAATAATAACATTTTCTCCAGCAAACTGAGACCTTCATCAGGGATCTAACATCGGGACCCTTTGTTTTAGTTCACATCATATCACGTTACCGGTGGGTCAATATTACTAACATTTCTCCATTTTGACTTTGGTAATCAACAAAAGGGGCTACTAATAAAAATCTATCCGTTACTTTATTTTATTTTATCAGAAAAATATGTAGAATATCTATTAAAGTAAACTGTGTAGGTTTAAGCTAAACCTGCAATACAATTTTATATTTGAGTGTACTAAATACCAATGACATTTAGTAATTAAGTCATTAGTAAAAAAGGCTGATATGAATTTCAGGCATTTTGGGTCTCAAATATTTTGAGTTTCAGGGGGTCTGCTCTAAAGTGACGATAAACGAAGTATCGGCCGAATGTCGAGGTGTTTCCTACTACGAACTTCCTTCGATCGGATCAGTCGCGCCGTTTTTTCATTCGGTCCGATCGAACTCTATTTGACAGGTATAAGGCTAGATACTAGAAAGCTTATAATATTATTAATAATATTAGTCAATATGAATATAATATGGTTCCGAATGAGTTGTGAACATCCGAAGCAATTTCGTAATAGGGTCAAAGGCTTCGATTCGGTCGGATTTCGGTCGGACCGAAAGATTCGAAAGCGGTATTTCAGAGTAGACCCCCAGGTGATATGTAAAATCGTTATATATTAAGTCCGAACCCCCCTGAAGGGTTTTTAGAACGTTTTTATTTCCGAAGTGTTACAAAAAAGAACAGAATGCGGTGGCCGAGTCCAGGCTTTATGCCCTTATAAAACTGCTAATAAAGATATAAAATTTCACTCAGTAAAATTTGTATAATAGTTATAAGTTCTAAAACAACTAACAAAAAGGGTTCTTTTTTCTACGAGTAAATGAAATAATTGTATCATATGTTTATTTGTATGTATATTTCTCTACGTCTTGTCGCATTTGGACTTGAGAGGTGTCATTAGATTCTTCTTAGATCTTAGTAGTGAGAGTGATAATGAATCAAATTTGTTACTTTATCAACCTATAAAACTAACTTAGAACTACTTAGATCTATGGTGTACCTGTGGGAGGTCGGTTGACCATCCAAATTTTTACAGGATGGTCAGCCGATCTACCTTATTATTCCGTCACTCTCATAGTCCGATGGGACGGAAAGCCGACACGACCGGAGAGAGATCAGGAGCAGGACCAACGGTTTTACGTGCTTTCCGAGGCACGAGCTAAGTGACAATTTTGCAACATTAAAATCTGTACATGAAAGTATCTGGAAGCTAACATTTTATTCGTTTTATACAACAGCTTTGTACAATTTGTTACTGAATGTTTTTACGGAGGTTTTTTAAAATAGAACAATTTATTGTTTGAGCGGAGCTAGTGAACAGCAAATATTCTAGGACGTACTTTTCGTAGGTGTGTAAAGTGTGGGTTCGTTTTTCCACCACGCGTTCTTTAGAATAAGGGTCTCGACAAACAGACAGATTTCCAACGAAATCATCTAAAAAGGTTCTATTTTTCTATAAAAATCTTATATAAGGTACAAAAATCTATTTCAGAATAACCAAATTGTAGATTGATGAATAAATATAAGTTGAACCATTTTTGTTAGAATACGAGGACTTCATTTATTTTTATCCTACTTAAATAGCTTCGCCGATATAACGACATTTTTTCTACCCACGGTAAACGGTTTGTTTGATTTAAGTAGTTTGAGAGATATGTAATAAGTCGTTTTTAAGCTTTTTTCGCTTAATTTATTTATGGTGTTAATGTGTTAATTTATACATGACAAAAGGGGTACGTAGCCAAAGGCTATAAAACAGCACCGGTATGATAAATTTGGTGAGAGCGAGATATCTCACTTTTAAACGTCAAATTTATAGAGCTATTAATAAATAGATAAACTAAGTGTATGTGCTTTGCATGTAAAAAATAGATTTGGGAATTAGAATAGACACTCGTTCTCGAGCCAGGACTGAATGAATTAGGGCTGATAGAAATGGTTTGCAATCCCTTTTTACACACCAAGTAGAAGCACTTCCCTCGTCTAGTTATTACTTAGCTCTGTGGATTTATCGCGTAAATGTGAGACATCTCGCTCTCACCAAAGTCATGCTACGGGCGCAGCTTAAAATAATCTGTATCCATTATAACTGCATAAAAGTTACATAATGGGTTTTTCTTCAGTCTTAGCATAAAGTGGAAAAGTGGTGCTCAATAATAGGTACATTAATATTCTATTTCTAAATGTTATACTGCTGTAGGGTAAGTTTTGTTCTAGTAAATAGACATAGTCAAAAGAAAAAAGATATTTCTGTATACTACAGCCATCTATTGTTTATGTGCAGTGTTTAGTACCTATAACGCAAGACCTTAGAGATCTTTGTGGTACTAGGTTGACAATAATATGTTGTAAAGTGTGTAATTATTTTTTTATTTATCTATACAATACTAGATATATTAAGTTAATTGAATAAATACAAGAAAAAAGACTTATTTGAACTTAATAAACCTCACTGAAAGAAAAACGCTCAGCGTCAACGATCTAGTTTTCATATAACTTGCCCCACGTTTATTAAAGGTAACAAAACTACGTTACTACCCACTAACATACCTGATATATTACCCGTAGGTAGGTACGTCTCTAAGGATCCGTGGTGACTAGCATACTACAGTAAGCTCATATTGATACCTGCCCCCTCACATAGACAAGCCACAAGTAGCAGTAGGTACTTCTGTGAAAAGTCACTTTTTTAATGACGAAAAAACTGTTTTAGAATGCACAGGAAGCTCTATGTCCTGTATTCTATTTGTTTAAAAGCAAAAAAATATTACGTAAATGTATAGATTGACATCCTCAGCATCTTATTTCAGATGCAAAAGAGTTAAAACTTCTCTATGACATAAATAAGGGAAGGAAGGAATGAGGGAATTCGACTCTCAGTTTTGTCCTATAACATCAATATTATCTGTCCCCGCTATGATTAAAGTGGCTCTATAGGATTTCCACTATGATTCTGTAGTTTTGCTTTGCCATTTTGGGCACACAGCTGTGTGTATGTAAAATGAGAAGAATCAGAACTTTTCAAAACAAAATTTTCTCTATTGAGGGATCGCCCACCACCGGGCCCTATACCCTCCGCTGACCCTCGGATCTGCCGACTCATGATCACGAACACAAGACACTACAGTCGCAACGAAAAGCCAGATCCAAGCACCTAGCATGCAACCATAAATACATAGCTGCTAATCCGAAAACCAATTAAAATTTTAATCGACATATGTTTCGCCAACACCCGTGGCATCATCGGGATTAGTTTTCCATGTTAGTTCTATCTACCGAACCGACTGTGGTGGGCGATCTCTCAATAGAGATTTGAACTTCCGAATAGTGACGCCTGATACAATTCAATATTTAACAAAATTTTCTGTTTCTTCTCAATGACCAAATTAATATTATATTCTTCTTCTTCATCTTATTGCAGTCCACTGCTGGACGTAGGCTTCCCCTAGGGTACGCCAGAAGGCTACTGCCACAGGTGGGTTTTGTCCATAGTCACCACGCTGGGCAGGCGTGTTGGTGACCGCAGTGTGATTTTCGGACTATGTTGTCAGTATGAGAGGCGCTGCTGCCCACCTCCCGGAAACCCTTAATCGCCTCGTACGATACCCACGGGCAGGCAGGGGTGGTACAAACTCTACTCTGCCGGCACCACGCGATATCTATTAGTATATTATAAAATTATTAATAAAGAAATGGAAAAAATTCCTCACCCGAGTGGGACTCGAACCCACGACCTCTTCATTCCGTGCCAGCGCCCTTACCACTGAGCTACCAGGTCAATTACCCGGATGACGAATTTCACCATCTCTTTCTTAAATTACATTATTATTATATTATTAGTAGTAGTAAGATTGGCGGCACCGATAGGTATCCTAATGATTAAGCACCCCAACATTTCCGCGTCAATATACAGTGGGTGAAGAAATCGGAAAATATTTACAGAAAACGTGATACGAATGCTGAAACCAGCGGCTCGGGGCAATATCCTTGCCCCTTTCGTCCATTGAAATTTCGATTTAAACGAATTACAAACATTTGTAACCTTCATTGCAGCTTTATGGTTGAGTAGATAATGGAATACTCATATGGGGCAGTTTTTGGCACGTTTCACGCACATTCGATGATGCCTACGTAATCTTAACTTGTATATTAAAAATTCATCACCAATTATTCACCTGGGCCTTGATGTAGTCACGTTAATTACAATTATTATTAATTATACCATTTTGTTTTATATTAAATAATAACTGTTACATAATAGAATGTTCACTAATATAATTTCATTAATAGAATGTTGATAAAGAACCAACATTATATTTTACAATACAACTTATATTTGAGTTGCTAGTCACTTGTTAGAAGACAACACCAATACTTATCGCTCCTGTGGATTCTGCCTATCTGGCACATTAATCATTTGTTCAAATTTAAATCATATTTAACTAAACTTACCAAAAACTAAGAAGCCCCGGAATGAATATGATGAGCATAAATAGACAAAACACATACGCTTCAGCTTCATAAGAATGTGGACTCCACTTTTACCTACAACTTTATGGTGGTTGAACCTATCTTACTTATTACACTACCTTCCGCGAAGACTGACACCAATGGGAGATATAGTTTACTACAGTAAAACCGAGTATTATAATCGATACAGCGTATGGGGAAATCGGGAAATATTTGCCGGCGACGTGACTCGAATAGAATCGCGTTTAGTCGACGACGACGTGATAGTTTACCTGAAACGTTTATGTACAATATCTTATTACTATAATGCGTGCTCGTAGCTGTATATTAATATATAAGGTTATTGTTTTGATCAGCAACACCTTCTTAAGTAGGGTAGGTAGTGCCTTAAAGTAGGGCAATAAGGTTCGTCGGGATCAATTACGCTCGCAGTCCTAGTGATAACTTTTCCCTTGACAGCACTCAGGTACGAGTACGAGGCGGTAGTTTGTAAACCTGTATACCATAAACTCAGGGTGGAAAAAAGCGTCTAAAAGCACTATTTCATTGATATTTTACTATATAGCATCGTATTAACCTGCCTCATATCCCGGGAAAATATCTTATTTCTTCTTTGAGTTTATTTCCGGGGCCTACGCGGAGAAAATATTACATTTCAATTCGAAGCCTAAAAATAAACAAAAAGACAGAATTGTCATGTCAATATCAAACTCTTGTACAAACAAACTGAAATATCCTTACAAATATCTCGCCTTACTTTAATTGTTGACAAAACAAACGAAACATATCACATTAAGCAACTAACATAAACAAGAAGCTCAAGCAAAACTAAACCATTCATCATTTAAAATTAATTGTGCCTCCTTCAAGTTAAAACCTAATTCCCTTCGAGAACTTACGGCACATTGAAATCTTGTGTACGCACGCCTACGGTAAAGGTACAGTCAACTACATGAGTGATACAACTGAAATATTGTTCGGAAGAAGATCAATGTGTGCTACGTCCCGTATGTAGATTAAATTGTAGTTTTCGGTATAAGAGTATTGAAATGCCAACAATTACTTTAATCCGCTGGGATATGGTTAATCGTTTCATCATTAAATATTGTGCTGAGGGATTCAGCTTTGTTTACCGAGATTTGGCTAGTGTATAGCTATCGGGATGAAAAAATAACGTTGCCAAAAACGCAATCTAAGAATAAAACGTTTAAAAGAGATGGTCAAATTCGTCATCCGAGTAATTGACCTGGTAGCTCAGTTGGTGAGAGCTCTGCACGGAATGCAAGAGGTCGAGGGTTCGAGTCCCACTTGGGTTAAGAATTTTTTCATTTCTTAAAACATATCTATAATTACTTTAATGTAAAAATTTGGATGGTCAACCGACCTCCCATAGGACACACCATAGCCCTTAGTAGTTTTGTTAGATATAGATATTCTAAATTTTCTATAATCTGGTTGTTGAATAAATAAACTTTCATAATGCCTTTATATAATAATTTAGTCAGCTTTATTAAAATCTGTGCTCTATGCAAAATCGGAAATGGTATATGTATTTAATTACTTATGATAGTGGATGGATGGGTTGGAAGAGGAAGACATCGCCGCCGGACTTCCACCGATCAAATCGGTGAAATTAAAAAAGAAAAAGGTCAGGTAAAGAGTACCTCCGGGAAAGAGGCGTGATTTTATGTATGTAAGATAAATTAAATATATATAAAGATCACACCTCTTTCCCGGAGGGGTAGGCAGAGATCACGGATCTACACTTGCTGCGGTCCTTATACACTTCTTTCGCTTCATCTACATACTTTCATGATATCCTTCATGCACGCTCGTCGTATCCAAAGACTTAGGTGCCCGAACTGTGGGACGATTAACCAGTGGAATCGGTACCTAATGAGCATTTACATAATCAATAAATACGAACATATAACATTGATTTTACACCTAAAAGTGGCCAACTGCGAAATTCGTATATTCACTTCTGACAGGAATTGTACCCAAACTACGTAAATACACACACACACAGTAAGGACTAGCTAACGTTGCGGTACAGCTTGTCACTGAATACATAATTGGTAAGCTGACGGTGGAGCTACATAATTTTCGGTTTCGTCATTGATAATTTAACTAACTTTTGACTTAAATCGGTAACAATAACTGACAAGCCGTCTTATTTATCAATGAATTAACGTTTAAATATGAAGATAAATTGATTACTGTGATATATTCAACAATGGGCGTTTTTCCATTAGACGACACGACCACAACATTTCGTCATTTAGTATCGTGATCGTTTCGTCTAATGGAAAAACGAGCTGTAATATGGCTTGGCTATGGTTAATACATTTTTGCTTCCAAAAAAGCCTTTTGACATAATTACAGCGAGTATTTAAATATAGTTTTGTTATTAGATTGTCAAATGCCAAGTAAATACTCTAGTTTGATTGGCGTTATGTCAACACGTGACATTGGCGAAGTCTTCGTGTAAACGAGAAGACGCCATATCGCAAAATTGAATTAAATTGTATTTATTCAAGACACAAGATTCTCGTTACAGTACGTTAATTAGCTACCAATAGAAACTACTTGAAAACCTTAGCAAAACAGCAGCAACTCTTTACCAATGATATAAAACTTTGAATGTATACATCTTTTGATGTATGCATACACACAGGGCTGTGTCCCAAAATTGGGTAGCTAGAACTGCAGATTCGCTAAGAAGACCCCACAGTTAGTGACAAGAAGACCCCACAGTTAGTGACATGACACAATTCAGTGACAAGTTGCTATAGTTTATCGCCTGAGAGAACGACCCTGAGTGAATTACTCGACTCTGACGACATGCACGCAAGAAGATGCAGCTGATGTATTCTGATTATATGCGTGGGTGGTCGATAGTAAGGATTGGTACCGGTATTAAGAAAATTTATTACTAATACATACCTGCTACAGTCTACTAAGTCGGGTAATATTTCAAAGTGAAACTTGTAGAGTATTCCGAGCTTGCGGCATATTCTCATGCGTACATAACCGTAAATAGCTACCTGAATAGAACAGATCCGGCTCTAGGATAAGCTATTTGCACCGACCACTAAAGTTTCCACGATATACAAACATTAAATTTATATTAAATCGACTAGCAATTGCGTTATAGTCGTACGTAAACATGGAGAAGAGGAGGAATAAGTTTGCTCCGAGGTGTAGGTTACATAATTTTTTATGGTAAACTCTGAGATTAAAGTCGAAGTATGATTAAAGTATGATAGACTAGTGGATGCCCGCGACTTCGCCCGCGTGTACTCCAGAAAAAATTAAATGACGAAATTCCGGGATAAAAAGTAGCCTATATGTTATTCCAGGGTGTCAGCTAACTTCATACAAAATTTTATTAAAATCGCCCCAGCCGTTTTTACGGGAAAGAGTAACAAACATACATCCATCCATCCATCCATACTTACAAACTTTCGCATTTATAATATTAAGTAAGAATTAGTATAATTTTTAAGAATACAGACGTTGAATACTCGTAACTACATAGAGTAAATGTGCCTTTGTAACACCAAGTAAGTGTAAATATTATTTTAGCTGCATCGATCATAGTGAATGTTTTATAGGGTTTAAGCTAGCCGCAGAATGATTGAATGAATGATTTATGTGAATGAACTAGATGATGGAAAAAAAGACTTAAATATTTTGATATTCCAATAGTTCTCCGTATATACCGTAAAAAATTTGGTTTCAATAATAGATTATTTGAATAAAATTCAACCTAGCGCCAAAAGCAAAACGTTTGTTCAAAAGCAACGTAACTCCTGTAAGTATAAACGTAATGTTCCAAAACGCGTCCCTATTTTCTCTCTGGTGTTATTTTCTTTTTGTGCCAATTGTCGTTTTGCAAAATGGTGGAATGGTGAAATTATGCTGATTGTTTATAATAAAGAAATATTAAGGTATCCAGAATTCAATGTTTCTCATACTTGTACATACTACATGCATATACTCACGCACGCCTATCATCCTTAAAGAGGTTGGGCAGAAGTGTGCAAATTTCACACCCACTTTTCACCAGTTGGCCTAGGGGTGAGCCTACAGCCGTTTTTCGGGCACTAATATAACAATCTGGCCACCGGTGAATGAATCCAATAGGAAATGATTCTAAATATGTATTATAAGCTACTAGTGGACGCCTGCGACTTCGTCCGCGTGGACTGTAGAAAAAACAAAATGTCGAAATTATCCGGGATAAAAATATTTTCCCGGGATAAAAAGTAGCCTATATGTTAATCCAGGGTGTCAGCTAACTTCATACCAAATTTAATTTAAATCGCTCCAGCCGTTTTTATGTGAAAGAGTAACAAACATCCATCCATCTATCTATCCATCCTTACAAACTTTTGCATTTATAATATTATAAGTAGGATAGTAGGATTTAGCGTCAAACCGGTTGACTTTGGGTCCTATGGTATTAGTCAAACCCACTGACACTCTCTTATAGTTATATTAAAAAACTAGTGGACGCCCGCGACTCCGTCCGCGTGGACTACAGAAAAACAAAATGTCGAAATTATCCGGGATATAAACATTTTCCCGGGATAAAAAGTAGCCTATATGTTAAGTGGGACCTGTTACAATATATTCCTGAAAACTGCATCGAAATCGGTTGCACAATGCACAAACGCATAGATAAACAGACAAACCGACAAACAGACAAAAATTCAAAAATCATCGTTTTGGGTTCTATTGCGTTGATAAAGGTCTCCTATAATATTTTTTCCCATATATCTTCCATGTACAGACAGCGACCCGTTACATTTTTATTATATGTATAGATAAATAAGTACATACATACAGAGATTTAATAACAAAATTAACGATATCAGATTCGATACCCGATATTGCGAACTCTATTTACCTTTTACATACGTGCACGGTGATATTGACTTGACTAATAAATTATTAAAATAGTTTAATCGTCATTCGCTACTCCATAATAAGCTTTTCCCGCTCATATTCCCGGAATCAAGCATTTGCTTAAATTCTGTGCGCATAAAAGGCTTAAAAATATCTCAAATAATTTTACACATATCATTGTTTACACAGATCCGAGGGTCAGTGGAGGGTTTAGGGCCCGGTGGTGGGCGCACCCATAGTAAAAAAATCATTGTCATTCACATTGAACTATGCCAAAAAATCTTACTGCACTCCTATGAGGAACAAGGCCATAGTCAAAGCCAAGATAATAATAATACATAGATAAGTTTCAGATCAAGTTCGTGTTGAATAGTTCAATTCAGTACATCGTTTTCTTAAAATGTGGGCAACATATTGGCTTACATTAAAAAGACATTACAAACATTTAGGCTCAACATTCAAAAGTACCTAAAATTAATAAAAGACCGAGATATTAATCAGCTACATTCCGAACTCCTGGCGAGTCTTTAAAAGAACCTTAGCGAATTAGATGTTCTTATTCATAAACCTGAAAGTTGAAGCTTCGAAATAAACTTACTTTTCAAAGTTTAAATATCGAAAATTTCCAGTTTCGAAACTCATGCTACTTACCCATATCTTAAAGTCTGTAAAGTTATTTGTAACGTTGTTAAATGTTTCTACTTTTGATACTGTTTCTTATTGTGAAAGCTTTTATCATTTTCGATTATGATTACCTTTTTAAAGAATCTAATGTTTTTATTTTATTTTTACTGTCTAATGTTTTGCTTCTCATGTAAAGGTGATAAAATCCGTGAGATTGCGGACCGACGCGCACGAGCCCGCGCCACGAACCGTGGGAAGCAGAGCGTCCGTGGTAATGCAGATGGTGATAAATGTAGGCGGACGCGCACCAGCCCGCACCAACACGCACCGTGGGATGGGTCGTAAGATATTGAATTATTACTCTGTAGTTCAGATGGATGAAGTCGCGAGCATCGTCGATTAGTTCTTTAAAAATATCACTGGTATTACTATTCGATAGTAATTCTTCTAACAGTCTAAATTTACACCGTTATTTCAATCACATTCAGGCATACTGCAGTGCTTGTGACCGATCGATCATAGTGTTGTATTGTGCTGGCATTGTGTGCACACGATTTATTTTTCTGCTTCAGTACGTTAGTGCCACTTGTTTTAGCCATGACGTTGTAAGGTATATGGAGTCAACACAATATAGTCATAACCTGTTTGTTTGTATGTTCCGTATTCAGTAATAGTATGATCTATATCTAACTAAACTTGTATGTATTATAAAACAGAGATACCTATGTAGAGTGATCGTGGCCATGTGGTATCGCCAAAGTCGAATAGCACCACTCTATGTCGTGGGTATCGTAAGTTAAGGGTTTCCATATAATCTTGCGGTCTTCAAGGCGAGAGTGAACCGGTTTCTTTTAGGCAAGCGTGCTCCATCTTAGACTGCAACGGTGCTTACCATCAGGCGCGTTGTGGTCAAGCGTAAGCCTATTAATTATTTAAAAAAAGTTAGGCAGCAGCGCCTCTCTTGTTGACAATATAGTCCGATAATCATTCTGCGGTTACCATCCAGTCTCGAGTTAGAACGAAGCCGAAACGGAACCGTTGTAGATGCTCAGAACAAAGGAATAATAACTTTATGGTGATGTAAATAGACACATTTCAGCACGAGACAGATATTTGTTTATATTCTGTTATACACGCGACGATGCGTGCTAAAATATACCTTATTACTCAAGCGGTAGATATATATTGTTTCGCACCACGTTTCGTTAACGGTTCGTTAGAGGTTGCGTTTCGGCTCAAAAATTTTCAATAATTGCCCCACCATAAAGTAAATATTGCATTGTTCTGAGCGTCTACAACGGTTCCGTTTCGGCTTTGTTCCAACTCGAGACATTTCGAGAATTGTCCCCTTGTTCGTATTGAGAGTGAGTTGCGCATACATTTGTGCACTATAAAATATCTCTTGCGTAACTACTTACGCCAACCGATATTCGGTAGGAGACATTAGGTACTCGCTGAAGGACCATTGTCAATTAAATTTTTAGCAGGAAAAAAAGTCACTCTGAAAACTCATTATTATAAATTCTCTTTACAGTGCAAAATTAATTCGGCAGGCAAGTTTCAAACTTCGCTGACTTTGAATGTCAAACATTACTTACTACCGTTCGAGTTTCGCGAATATTCGAATAATTGCATTTGATTCTAAGTTCGGCCTGCCACCGTGTAGCTACTTGCGTCATAAATTTTGAACTTCATGCTAATCTGATCCATATTTAGTTTGGATTTTGGAGATCGTATTGGAAATACTAAACGAGGTGTTTAGATTCCTCTTTAAGATAAAACTTGATAAATGTTCTGCAACTGGCAATGCGTTATATGAAACCAGCTATTGCTCGCGACCTCATCCGCATGGACCACAGAATGTCTATGTCATTCCCAACTATATTAAATTAAAAGATTAAATTTCAAGAATTTTAGTTAATAAAGCGTGAAAGGTAGCAAACAAACAAAATATAACAATCAAAGGTAACAGCAAGTTAGAAGTTATTATTAAAATAAAACTTTAAAAAATATTATAGAATTGTGAATGTAATTATTACTGTCTGCAGAATTCTCGGTATAAGACACTTTATGGTGTTAATACAAGGGCGTGTTTAAAATTTGACACTTTCACTTTTGACAGTTTCATAATGACATTATTATTTTCGCATCAAAATGTATCAATAGATTTTATATATTTGTATAGATTTAAATGTATTCTTATTAGTGATTTGCTTGTTCCAATTATTGACAGTAAAATGTGATCTAATGAAATGAGATACTAGCTCTCACGACACAGGGAATCCTGGTGTGAGAGCTACGAGTAGAGTATTAATGTTATGTGTATTTGTTAATATTGGAAATATATAAAGTATTATTTATTTTATTTTATATACTATGAGACCATGATTTGTATTGAGAATTTAAAAAATTTTTTTCAGACTTATATTCCTTACGTTTTACTATCTAATGTAATTTTCAAATTGCAATATTTATAGAATATAGAAATTTGACATATCATTTATTTTGCTGCCAAGTCAATTTTAAACTTTAGATGCGGTCCTGTAATAACACCGTTAATCAGCAGCTGTTTTAGGCGGATGCCAGGGTATATTTTTGTAAAAATTCTTTTAAAAAAATATCTATAAACTTGATTATTTACACACTATACTATACGCCAACTGTCGTGGCACACGCAGTCATAAAACGTTATATGGCAGCGCGTGCCTCGACGATTGGCCTATAGTATAATTGGTCGATAGTTTGCACGTGCATACGTTTCGTTTTATTCTACGTTCCATCAATATTCTAGGTGAAAGATTTCTAAAAACACAATCACTCAAGGACCCTTTCGTGGAAATTTACATAATAGGGTGCTTCTAAACTTCATAGCTTACATCTTTATAGCACGAGATGAGTTAGCTCATTAGGAGTCTCAAGATGTTTTTTTTACAGAAGTTTGATAAAAGAAATAAAGGAAGATTATAAACCCGAATTTTTTTACCTAAATTATAGGAAAAAATACTTTAATCACTCTTTGTAACCCAATCAACTAATTTTAAAGAACCCTTTATGAACTTGTATAAATAATGCGATATTTGCCAGTCAAAAACAGTTATAACTTCCTGCATTAGTTTCCGAAGCGTTTGTGAGACTGGATGGAAATTTAAGAATATAAGATCGATAAGTGAGATAAATACAGCCTGCTACCTATTATTAGAGCCATATTTACATACGTATACGTTTTCTTTCCCAGCAAAAATCTAAATAATAGACTCAATCTCCACGTTTTCATTACTACTAACACCATGTGAAATATTAATGTACAAAAAAAAGATAGTGAAAGTTAAAATAAAAATAATCAAATATTCACACAAAAGGGTGTCCTCTACCTGAACTCGTATTTACAATATCGCAGACGATTTTCCGTCGAGTTATCGAATACAAACACAAATAGTTCAAAGGTGTATTTCTTTTCAAATCTGATTCCAATGTGTGCGTACCTTAACATTTTGCAAACCGAATCTATTATTCAACGGGTAGATCGTAGATCCGAACGTCAGAACGTTCGAGAAATAAACATCATTTCCTTTAATAAAGTCTCGTCGAACATTTCTAATGCAAATCTGCTGTACCCTTGAATAAATTATGACAAAACAATTCGGGAATTAGTCCCAATTGGCAGGCCGTTTAAGTTATTTGCGAATGGAATTAATTATAGAGACGCAATAATCGGACCTATTTTGGTCAGATTGAATATGTTACGGCCTATGTAAGTATGGCTAACATTGGTATTAAGTGGACAAATGGGAATTTAAATTTTCCTTGTAATAACGTAACGTAAGGAATATAAATAGTTTAGTGATAGAAAGTTTTTGTTAACTCGTTCATAGCAACAAACGAATATTACGAATTTATTGTTCGCTCTTTAAGAGTGCGTTAAAACAGTTAACTATCGTAATAAGTAGGCAATAATACATAAAGTTTTTTAGAAATTCATCCAGAAAAACATTTATCCAGAAACTCGTAACACCATAAAAAAATTACGCATGCATAATAATTTTTCACACTTCCTTCACCATTGTACTTTGAGATAGACGAAAAAATCTATTCAAAAGTATTACGTCCGTCCCTCGTCCCACTTATCACAGGCGATCACACACCTTTTTACAAAACACCAACTATTCACAAAAGAAAGGGGAAACAGAACTGACAAACGATAAATTTCATCCTGCCCCTTATTATATGAAGGGCACACGATACCAAATCTCCTCGCCCTCTAGATTTTTATTGTTTCGCGTTTTTTCCTTTACAATATAAATCGGTGTCAGGCCTTTTACAGTTTACACAATGAGCGACTGGTCGTGAAACGGGTGACATTGTGCATTAAATAGTAGAACGATTGTCTTTTTGATAATAATAAAATTGATATTTTGATGATGTCGAGTTGCCCATCTGTTTTGTGCGCTATTCGTCGTTTGATTTAGGCAGTTTTTACCACAGGTGTTAAATTGTTTACAATAAAATAAATGTACAACAAGCAATCAATAACGTTTTAAATATCTATATCAAACATAAGGAGAACACATTCCCGAAATATTTTACACGTGACTAAAATTATATCTAACTCACGTAGTTCCCGTTTTAATCATCAATCTTCTTATCCCATACTTATCAAATACCACAACTAATTCCTAGAATCACAAAGTGACATCCAGGTGCTACAAATAACCTGTTTCTCAGATTATGCAAGGAAAAATAAGACGGCATGTTTTTTAGTCTTCTCTTTTTTATTTGGGGAATACTATCTCAGGTAAGATTGGGGTCAAACAAAACAAACTAGTCTAAAAATGTTATAAAATGTTTCATTCAAACTTGCAGTAGAAATATTTCATTCAAACTATTTCAGCATGTCTGTTCATCTCACCGCTCAAAAAACAAAAAAAATGCCTACGCCGACGCAACAAAGCGAGCAATTTATTGCAAAAATCTAAAAAAGTTTGCAGTATGTGCCGGCTCCTCATATATTATTTAACATGAAGAACTTTGCTTGTGGCAAAAAGGTGCGTGATCTCTTCAAGGATACCGGCAAAATTTACGACTTTAGTTTATATACATTTTGTTAGATAGCAAGAACACTTTGAGTTAAACGTGCGTTCTTGATAATAGGGCATAGTCAAGAGACTACTCTTTATTCCAAGTATGTTTTATGTTAGTTTTTGCGGTACTACACAATTATTGTTCTAAGAAATTTGAAACGATACAGATTGAAACTAATTTGCATGGTCAATTGTTATTACAATTATGAGATTTCATCTTAAGTTTTATTTTTACTCTAGAATTTAAATACTTCACATTTAATTTAGTGGGTATACGAGACCTTCAAACCATCCACATGTATGTAGAAATCTAATTTTATTTACCTATTCCCAAAATGAACTGATGTTTGAACTTATTGCCGCTATGATTGGTTTTCACCAGAAACCAATTACAATTTAACCTGTTTCGGCAAAGTCATCACGCCCAGATGATGTCGAATTACTTTGATTCAATAGATAATTGGTAACATTTATTAGCGAGTCCAAAACGAAGCTCCATGTGTATAATTTTTGTGTTTCGTTTTACAGCACTTTGGATATTCTGACCCATAAACGTTTTCACTTTACTCTGTATGTATTTCGTACAACCATCGCTGTTATTTCCTGCCCTTTACCCGGATTCTATAATATAAAACAATGGATTTATATTTTTATGTATCTAATTCTATCTATATTTCTCATGGATTCTAAAGAAAAAACATAAATAATAGATGAGGTTTAGAATAGTTTTAAAAATACTGGCATGTTACATTAGAACCACATTTATATACCTTGATTGATATACCTACCTAAATATTCGTCTTTACGCATGCAACACAATGAATATTGTGTCAAATACAGAACATAATAAGTTATTCAGGGCTTCATTTCTCGGGTGGCATACCATTCTATCGAATTCACCGAAAACCATTACAATACAAAGGTAAGTATTATATTATATTTCGGTAATTTCTACAGAGTTTTAGGACGTGGTCTGGGGCAACAAGAGATGTCCATTATGGTCACTCTAGTATAAAATTGAGGATTTAACACTTCCCAGCGGCACTGATTTATCTGTACTTTCCATTACTGCGTTACGAGACGTTTGAAACCTCGTTCTGAACCAGAGGTTGTAGCGGCACGAGGTTTAGTAAACCCCATCGCCAAAAATTCTTTTTTTGGCGCCAAATAAGTCAAATTGTAAGGTTTTTGTCGCGATTATTATTATCAATGAGTTGATTAACCTAAATCTGCCGCCGCCTGTGGGTAGATTATTTAGTTTAGATTCTATAGGTAAAATAAAATGTGGGGTCTTATGTACCCCATACCGCACTGAAAAAGGGCAGTTTTTCATATTGTTTAGTGATGGGAAAAAATAATATCGATTTTATTTAATTGTACTTAATGATGCTTTTTACCCGACTACGTGACGCAAAGGAATGGTATTGTGTTTAACAGCCTATGTATGTATGTTTGTATGTTACTTTGAAGCACTACACAGACCAAACGCATCGGCCGATTTTTATGATTCATACGTCAATCGATTCCTCTTAGTCCGGCGAGTGTCACTAAAGATATGACGTTAGTGAAAATCCAATATGGCGATTACTGGACGTCATATTGTGAAAATGAAAAAAATTAAAGTCGACTACTTAAAAAAGAACCAAATAATATAGGTACATAATAGTAAAAAAACTGAAAAGAAAAAAACAAGCACTTAGATGTCCGGTGGTCTAGAATTCTATAATATTATTATGGAATGAATACTATTGAAGAACATAAAATATTTTCTAATGATCGTAACATAACAACTGAACAGTCGGGATCCATTATCCGACAGCCAAGCTAATATTTCAATGGATCCTGGCCTTTCAGTTGTTATGTTACGATATCTTGACTAAGATAAATTTATAAAAACACTTCTCCATTAATATAATCCGTTAGGATATGGTTGATCGTTTTCAGCTTTAAACATTGTACTGAGGGATTCAGCTTTGTTTGCCGAGATTTGGCTAATGTATAGCTTATGCAATATCGGGATGAAGAATAACGTTGCCAATATGTAATTTAGAAAAGAGATGGTAAAATTCGTCATCCGATTAATTGACCCGGTGGCTTAATGGTTATAGCGGCTGGCACGGTTTGCAGTGGTCGTGGGTTCGATTCCCACTCGGGTGAAGAATTTTTTCTATTTTCTTTATTAATAACTAGCGGACGCCCGCGACTCCATCCGCGTGGACTGCAGAAAAGACAGAAGAATTCAGAAGGCGCCATCTGTTGCAGACTTATGGAACGTACGATTAATAACAACAACCAACGTTGATGATCAGTTTTTTATTAATTATTAGTTATTAAGACCATTAATTTAAATAATAACTATCCTATCATCAGACCTAATGTTGGTTTTGCCATAAAGGAGAACTGTGTAGCAGCTCTTCTGGATTTCGTCTTTAGGCGACCTTAACTCTTATTCTCCACGTTGGTGGCTATTAAGCCCCGAATCACTAACTTATGCCTGACAGACCGTAACAAATCGCACCTTGGGGTGGTGACCGTTGCCAAAGCAAAAGCTTTGCGATTTATTTATTTTTGGGTTGTTTAAATTCACCTCCTTTTTTGTTTGGTAGCGGTTTCATTTTTGGGGTGCGAACATAGAAAGTAACATATAATCAGACAATCGACAAACAAGTGTTAATGCTTTCATGTCGAATAAATGATTTTGAATTTGAATTTGAATCTAAGTTGGACCAAATTACATATATATGCCAATTTTCATGAATATCAGTTGACTCGTTTTTGAGTTTATTCGGAACATACACAGTGACACGGATTTTTTATATATTAATTATAAGATAAGATTTTATAATATATAATATCTTGACTAAGATAAATTTGTAAAAACACTTCTCCATTAATATAATCCGTGAGTATAATTTGTAAATATTGATTGGAAACTTACCTGTTTTTCAAATATCGGTAATTTTGAATTAGATTTACCACGCAATTCCTCTTTATCATCAATAATATTATTACTTAACTTTCTTCGGCAACGTTTCGACATCTTATTATATCGTCGCTGGCGCAGCGTTTAACGTTTTGCACAACACTAACCACCTGAAGCTAGCGTAGGGTGCAGTACGAGGTGTGCGGGAGTACAAGGTGTTCGCAACCTCGTAACGCACTGTATTAAACTTTTATTTATTCAGTGCGGTACGAGGCCTAAAATATCCGGTATTAAGGTAGGTATACCAAAAAACTCGGCATCAATTTCACATCTCAGATATATAGTTATCTCTTTTCTAGACCGAACCAGACGGAAGTTACGCCTCTCGCACAGAGAAGTTAAAGTTTTTCCTTGCCGTTATAAAGACGAGACACGGACGAGGTGTTTCAAGCCTCGTTTCGCACATTATTTATTATTTATTGACATTGAGATAAATAAGGATTCCCAGAATTTATTATGAAAATTTTCTATTTTTTCTTCCTTCAATCTCGCTCGTGTTTTTTCCATGAAGTTTCTTTCATACTTTTTTCATACTTTTCGGAATTTGTTATTTATTCTTGTTATACTAGCCTTTGTTTTGCTTGAATGTTAGGTAATGAATTTTGGAAAAATATTTTCAGGAAAAATTACCTTATAAAACAAAAATAGCCCTTTAAGAATAATAGACGGAATAAAGTCACTTTTCACATTGCGATTCTTGATTGAAATATGAATATTCCGTTACAATTTTTTTGAGAAAATTACTTAGATTTTCTATTAAAAATAACAGAACCACTAGTAAACAGTTTCATGCAATTGCACGTTATGATTAAAAGTGGCGGAACATAAAAATACGGAAGCTCGCATCACTTCCTCGTAACAACAAATTTATGGTGTAGTTAAACCTCGGCTGGAATGCTCAGCTCAAGAATGTCAGGACCACGAACAAGTCGCGGATAATTCGCTAAACACGGTAATCTTCGCGGGCTTTGATGAGCAGGGGCAATCCTGCAAAATATTAAAGCCGAAACCCAACCACTAACGAACCGTTAACGAAACGCGGTGCGAAGCAATATTAACTAATTTATATTTACGAGTTACCAAAGTATATTTTAGCACGCATCGGTCTCGAGTAAGACAATAAACACATATATCTGTCTCGTGCTGAAATGTGTCTAATTACCTCACCGTAAAGTAGTTATTACTATGTCCTGAGCGTCTACAACGGTTCCGTTTCGGCTTCGTTCCACCTCGAGACTTTAAGGGAATTGGCCCCCAGATGTTCTTCAATTATGTGCAAAATGTTCGACAAGAACACTTTAATCATATCAAAATAGTTGTATGAAATTAAGTGCGATTTGTCATCCAGCTTTTTATAGCCTGAAAAATGTTTTTCAAGTACAATGAAAATATTTCAACTTTGTTAAATACTTTGGGTATCTACTATTTTGGACTGGCCTCTTCGTTCTAGGGATTTATTTATCGTTTTTTATCGGTAATACTCTGATATTGCGGATATCGAGTTACCAAAGTAACTCGATATCCGCATCTCGGTCTCAGCCTCAAATGGTGATATTCTCTGACAGCATAGGTAAGGGTTTAGGTCAGCTTATCAACCAATTTCAATGCCCATCAGGATCAGTATTAAACTACTGCATGCCTGATGCTCCTTTAAACTACATATTAAACAAAATAAAATTGTATAAATTTTCCATAAATACAACTCTTGTACTACTGATTGGCAACAGGAAAGGTTTGAATTGTAGGGCAGATGTGGATAAATTGTATCAAGTTTTAAATAACATTAAAGTTCACAAAGTAATTTTGTTTACACTGCCCTACAGTAATGGTTGGCCACAGGCAGAAAATACTCATAGATATAGATTAAATAAATTGATGTCAACAGTAGCATACTATTGTCCAAATATTACATTACTGGACATCAATTTATCGATGAAATGTTCATACATGAGTAAACATAAATATTGTTTATCTAATTATAATTTAAGACAGGTAGCAAATATGCTACATAATTGCATGTCTATTCCAGCCATAAATTTGGCTCCTCTAAATAGTTTTTTAACTTCTCAATATGTTGGGAAAAATATTATCACTTTGGATTCTAATCCAAAAAACTAACCATTAAGACAACAGAGGTCAGCTCTTGCAAAATTAATATTGCAGACAATAAATGTAAAAGTAAACTAAATATGAATATTGTACACCAAAATATTCAAGGTTTGCCATTAAAGGAGCTAGAAGTTGAGTTGTTCATGACTTGTTATGACATTGACATTTTTTGTATTACTGAACACTGGTTACAGGATCATCAACTCATGTTCAACTTCAATAACCACCACATAGTAAGCTCCTATAATAGGGTTAACTTCATAAGAGGAGGCTCTTTAATATTAGTAAACAAAAACCTTAAATGTAAGGAAAGAAAAGACATTGTGAGTCTCTCAGTTGAAAGAGAAACCGAACTAGCTTGTGTTGAGGTTGAACAATTCATAGTTGTTAGTGTATACAGCCCCCCATGTGCTAATTATGACCGCTTTTCGATTACAATGGAGGAAGTTTTATCTAAAGTCATAAATTCTGGCAAAGAAATTATCATATGCGGAGACTTCAATACGGACATATTAGTAAGGTCTTCTGCCAGCTTGAGATTTTTAAATTTATTTCAATCTTTTAACTTATGTAATTTGTTTTGTGAACCAACAAGAATTACGGACACTACTGCTACATGTTTAGATAATATTTTTACAAATATAAAACCCGAATACAGTAAATTAATAGACAATTTTGACTCAGATCACAGGGGACAGTTAGCCTCTTTTCCAGTCAAGTCACATAAGGTAACAAAACAAAAGATAACTTATGTGCCAATTACATCTAATCGAATGGAATCATTTAGGGGCAAGGTTACGGGAAGATTACAAGACTTACACTACAATGAAAATCCCAACATATTGTATAGCTCGATATTTAGTCTCATATTAACTGAGTTTAATAAAGTATTTTTAACAAAATCTATTACTATAAGTAATCGTTTAGTTTTTAGCGAGTGGGCCACACCTGGCATATATAAGAGCAGAGAACGTTTATATAATCTTTATAACGAAAAAACGTTTAACCACAGCTCAGCCTTCAAGGAGTATGTCAAACAGTATTCTAAGTTATTTAAACGTGTTTGTAACAACGCAAAATCAAATTATGTAAAAAATAAAATTAAACAATCTACCAATAAGATTAAAACCACTTGGAATATAATTAACAGTGAGACCGGAAGAAATGCCGTTCGAGATTCCAGCTTTAGCTTAGTGATTGATGGAGTTAACATAAAATCTCACTCTGAGGTAGCCGCAGCTTTCCAAAACTTCTTTGACAGTATACCTCATTCAGCAACAAAAGACCTTAACTCGTCCCCTGAGGTCGCTGCATCTTTGCTCAAAAACAGTGTAACAGCGTGTGAGAGGGATTTTGCATTTTCCTATGTTAACTACAAAGATATAATTAAAACTTTTAAATCCATCTACTCCAAAAAAACCGCTGACCTATGGGGCCTATCAGTGAAAACGTTAGGTTCAATAATAGATGTAATAAGTACTCCGCTAGCAAGCGTTTTACTCGTAAATAATTGTATAGATAAAGGAGTTTTTCCTGATTTAATGAAACATAGTAAAGTTATTCCGTTGTTCAAGTCAGGAGAATCTTCTGATCCAGGTAACTTTCGCCCGATATCAGTACTCCCAACAATCAGTAAAATCTTTGAAAAACTAATTTTAGAACAATTGTCCAGGCACTTCGATAATAACAACATTTTTAGCAATAAGCAATATGGCTTCACCAAGGGGCGGTCTACTATCGACGCGGGAGTTGAGTTGTTAAGACACATTGTCGACGCTTGGGAGGAGTCACATGACGCACTGGGAGTGTTCTGTGACTTGTCAAAAGCGTTTGATTGTGTCCACCATGAAATTTTAATTCGAAAATTAGAACATTATGGTATACGGGGTGGGGCCCTCTATCTTCTGATGTCCTATTTGAACGATAGGATTCAGAAGGTAGATGTGAACGGAAAACGATCACCGGGATCGCGCGTCACAATAGGTGTCCCACAAGGTTCAATCCTTGGTCCGTTTCTTTTCCGTATTTATATAAATGATTTGCCATACTTTGTAGGTAATGAGCATGAAATAGTATTGTTTGCAGATGACACCTCCTTACTATTTAAAGTAAAGAGGCAGCTCATCGTATATGACGTGGTGAACAGTGCTCTCTCTAAAGTGTTATATTGGTTTAGTAATAATAATCTTGTCCTTAATAGTAGGAAAACGAAATTAATAAAATTTTCTACTCCCAACGTGAAACAAGTTAGAACTGATGTTTACATAGGCGACGAGAGACTGGATCAAGTGGATTCGACTGTTTTCTTGGGCATAACTTTGGATGCCAAATTACAATGGGGTCCTCACATTGAAAAACTAAGTAAGAAACTTAGTTCTGCAGCCTATGCAGTTAAGAGAATTCGTCTACTGACAGATGTCGAGACTGCTAGAATTGTTTATTTTAGCTATTTCCATAGTATAATGACATACGGTATTTTATTATGGGGAAGCGCAGCTGATTGGGAGTCAATATTTATCTTACAAAAAAGAGCTGTCCGTGCAATTCTAAACTTAGGGTCCAGGGTCACATTACGTGAGAAATTTAAAGAATTGAATATAATGACTTTAGCTTCGAATTATATTTATGAAAATTTATTATATGTTCATAAGAATTTAGATAAATTTAATAAAATGTCTGATGTACACAAAATAAATACAAGAGGTAAGAACAGACTTGTTGCTCATGTGTCCCGTCTCCGCAAAGTCAGTAAATCATTCATGGGTCAATGTATACTTTTCTACAACAAGCTTCCAGATACACTCAAAGGGCTACCTATCTGTAAATTTAAAAACATTGTGAAGAAAAAACTTTGCATGAAAGAATATTATACAGTATTAGAATATTTAAATGATAGCGAGCCATGGAAGTGAATTGTTCTAGCATCCCCAAGTTACGCAATCTATGTTTTACTTTTATATTTAGCTTAGTAGGTATAGTTAATATGTGTTGGTGAATGTGACCAGAGGCGCTGTAGTGTGTCATGCGTGACTTCTTCATTCTAATGTTATTACCAGCTATAGGTATTATATATTTAAGTTCTGAATGACACGTTAGCTCTTCTATTCACATTTTACCGTCGACTTGTACTATTGTACACAAATATTTTTTTTTTAAATATTTTATAGTTTAGTTTAGTAGATACTTATTCGACATTGACTTGTACTCTGTGTACACATTTTTATTTTTATTTATACAGTTTAAATTTGACATGGACCTGTACTTACTTTGTGTAAGTGGGTATGTAATTTATATGAATTTAAATTATTATGTTATGATAATTGAATTTATACATACTAAATGAGTTAAGTGTTACTATCTGATATCTTATCCAATGTAAGATTCTTTTGTTAATATGTTACTTAGTTTTGACTGTGTCGCTGGGAGTTTTCTTGCTATTTCTTCTTCCAAGCAGTGACACTTCACTGAGATAGTGTAACAGTAATAGTAGAATCATGCGGTGTGTCAGACCTAATGTGGTTTTGCCATAAAGGAGAACTGTGTAGCAGCTCTTCTGGATTTCGTCTTTAGGCGACCTTAACTCTTATTCTCCACGTTGGTGGCTATTAAGCCCCGAATCGCTAACTTATGCCTGACAGACCGTAACAAATCGCACCTTGGGGTGGTGACCGTTGCCAAAGCAAAAGCTTTGCGATTTATTTATTTTTGGGTTGTTTAAATTCACCTCCTTTTTGTTTGGTAGCGGTTTCATTTTTGGGGTGCGAACATAGAAAGTAACATATAATTAGACAATCGACAAACAAGTGTTAATGCTTTCATGTCGAATAAATGATTTTGAATTTGAATTTGAATCTTTGAATTTTTGCCAATCATGATATCAGTTGACTCGTTTTTGAGTTTATTCGGAACATACACAGTGACACGGATTTTTTATATATTAATTATAAGATAAGGACCCTTCTCCAGAGTTAAATAATTGGAAACTTACCTGTTTTTCAAATATCGGTAATTAATTAGATTTACTATTTTACAATCCTCTTCATCATCAATAATATTATTGATTAACTTTCTTCGGCAACGTTTCGACATCTTATCATATCGTCGCTGGCGCAGCGTTTAACGTTATGCACAACACTAACCACGTGAATCTAGCGTAGGGTGCAGTACGAGGTGTGCGGGAGTACGAGGTGTTCGCAACTTCGTAACGCACTATATTAAACTTTTATTTATTCAGTGTGGTACGAGGCCTAAAATATCCGGTATTAAGGTAGGTATACTAAAAAACTCGGCATCAATAGCACATCTCAGATATATAGTTATTTCTTTCCTAGACTGAACCAGACGGAAGTTACGCCTCTCGCACCCCTTGCCGGGGAGACACGGACGAGGTGTTTCAAGCCTCGTTTGCACATTATTTATTGACATTGAGATAAATAAGGATTCCCAGAATTTATTATGAAAATTTTATATTTTACCTTCCTTGAATCTCGCTCGTGTTTTTTCCATGAAGTTTCTTTCATACTTTTTTTCGGAATTTGTTATTTATTCTTGTTATACTAGCCTTTGTTTTGCTTGAATGTTAGGTAATGAATTTTGGAAAAATATTTTCCGGAAAAATTACCTTATAAAACAAAAATAGCCGTTTAAGAATAATAGACGGAATAAAGTCACTTTTCACATTCCGATTCTTGATTGAAATATGAATATTCCGTTACAATTTTTTTGAAAAAATTACTTAGATTTTCTATTAAAAATAACAGAACCAATAGTAAACAGTTTCATGCATGTTATGATTAAAAGTGGCGGAACATAAAAATACGGAAGCTCGCATCACTTCCTCGTAACAACAAATTTATGGTGTAGTTAAACCTCGGCTGGAATGCTCAGCTCAAGAATGTCAGGACCACGAACAAGTCGCGGATAATCTTCGCGGGCTTTGATGAGCAGGGGCAATCCTGCAAAATATTTAAGCCGAAACCCAACCACTAACGAACCGTTAACGAAACGCGGTACGAAGCAATATTAACTAATTTATATTTACGAGTTACCAAAGTATATTTTAGCACGCATCGGTCTCGAGTAAACACATATATCTGTCTTGTGCTGAAATGTGTCTAATTACCTCACCGTAAAGTAGTTATTACTATGTCCTGAGCGTCTACAACGGTTCTGTTTCGGCTTCGTTCCACCTCGAGACTTTAAGGGAATTGGCCCCCAGATGTTCTTCAATTATGTGCAAAATGTTCGACAAGAACACTTTAATCATATCAAAATAGTTGTATGAAATTAAGTGCGATTTGTTATCCAGCTTTTTATAGCCTGAAAAATGTTTTTCAAGTACAATGAAAATATTTCAACTTTGTTAAATACTTTGGGTATCTACTATTTTGGACTGGCCTCTTCGTTCTAGGATTTATTTATCGTTTTTTATCGGTAATACTCTGATATTGCGGATATCAATACTAGACATGAAAAGGGACCCTAGAGTTATAAAATCCAATTTTCAAATTTAATGAGAACGATTGAAGGTTCATCATTATCGTCAGCCTATTGCAGTCCACTGCTGGACGTAGGCCTGCCCCGGGGCACGCCACAAGACTGCCATGGGGGGTATTTTCCCATAGTCACCATGCTGGGCAGGCGGTTTGGTGACCGCAGTTTGTATTTTGGACTATGTTGTCAACACGGGAGGCGCTGCTGCCCATTGATTGAAGGTTAAATCCAAAATATGCAAAAAAGCGCTCCTTGAAATTGGCTGTTAGTCAATAAAGAATAAGCGTAAGATATTACGAATAATCTTACCTCAACTGAGTTGAACGACTTCAATATTAGATACGTAAAATAAATAGTAGAAAACACGCAATGTTCAAGTTCTACCCCGCAGTACCGCGTAATCTTCTCAAGACGGCGTCGTAAAAGAGTTTGTAATAAAGGTAAGTTGCATTTTAAAATGCTTTTAAACTAGTCTTTTTACTAACACGAGGTGAACGTATTCCATAAAAATATACGAAGTAACACGGCTGTTAATATAAAAGTCGGTTATGTCGCAGTAAAACTATGAAAATTTGTTTTTATCAAGAAGAGAAATATGATGGAGTTGTCACTATTAAAAAGATGTGCCTAAAACTTTCTATACACTGCTTGAAAATAGTGTTAATTTGTTAGTATGAGTTGTAAGCTCGTAATGCATAATGTATCTTAAAATAAAATGTTACCTATGTACTCTACATTTTAGGATACTAGATTGGTGCAGTTAAAAATGGATCTGGGTTCTAATCCCGGTAAAAGATTTTAATATTACATAGACTAAATATGCACGTTTGAGTCAAAGTTTCAAAGAGAGGTAGCAACTGTTAGACGATCATTTACATCTGTCCCATCTAAACGTGGCTGTCGGATCTCCATTATGGTCTTGCAGTTTTGGCTACCCCATTGAAGTTTCTATTCTATTCGACCTGATAAATACTCAAGTATAACAAACCAAAATAAAAAACAAAGGCCTAAAAGAACCTAAAAATACATAGTTTTCAACACTACCCTTCCGTGCCAACACAAAATAAAGTACGCCTAAAAGACTTGCCCATACGTTTGGGGCTGAATAAAGAAACGTGAAATCCAGTTACTAAAATAAACTTTACGACGTCTTTTCCATGCACTTCACTCGAAGCGTAGCCTACTGTTTTAAAGAACAAAATTGTTTATTTTACGAGTGCCTGAAAGCTGTAGCGTTTCCGCAGTAAGCACGTACTTGCATTCAACACTTACTGCAATAGGTCGGACCAATCACGTTAATGAAACAAGCCACGACGCTGTCTAGTAAATATTAAAGAGATATACTTTTTTGTTACGGTCCGTTACACTCGATACCAAAGGATATCGATCAATTTTTAATACAAAAATGTACGTATTATACCTATGATGTTTTTGTAGTCAATATGTCACTACTTTACAATTTTACGAGTATTGACAACTGTCAGTGGGTCATCAGTAATGTATGTTATTTGAAATATCCTATTTTAACCTAAAGCTGTCTCGAGTAAAATTGACTATTTTGTAATTTGACTTTTTGAAAATCTATATTACGGTGTTATTCATACGAATAAGCTACATGGTTGCTAACTTTCATTAAAATCCGTTCAGTAGTTTTTGTGTAAAAGAGGTATAAAACATCTAAATATGTTTACATTCCCACAGATTTTCACATTCATTATATTTATAGTAGTCATAATTGTATTATTTTACAAATTTATCCTTTATTCAAACTCTTAACTCGTAATCCTAACTAATAATATTATAAATCCGAAAGCAACTCTGTTTATCTATCTGTCCGGCTTTCAACGCCAAAAACACTGAAGTGATTTAAATGAAATTTCGCAGAGAGTTAGTCTAGGGCCTGAGTACTGACATAAGCTTTATAATGCGCAAAAGGGGCGTAAGAGGTTGAAATAGAGGATGAAAGTTTATATTACGTTAATTTAAAAGCTTTAAATTTGTAAGTTGTTATTTAGGCTTATGACAAAAAAAAACATTTATGTTTGTAATAATAGGGAATTAAAGTGTGAAAGTGAATGAAAGATTTGGAAGTTCGTCATTATCAAACATGAAACCAGATGGCATATTATGTAGTCCACACGGAAAACTCATGGAAAATAGGTCGTCTAGTATATTGAAAAAAAAAGTATACTCGTACACATTTAGCGACTTGTCCTTGCTGTTCGTAAGTATGCAGACGGCATTTAACACAGCCCACGCGATTCAAACGTCCGCCCCATAAAGCTCTATGCAGGTTTACTAAAATGGTAATTTTTCAATTGCGCTAAGTGAGTTTCGACGACTTTGTTTCTTTTATAACCCTATAATTATTCCATTATTAAAAGTTACTGCACGAGTTTCTGCATCTTTCTTTTAGTGTTGCTATTAATAACTTTGAAAGCTGGAGTTGAAAGTCTTTCGAAAGTTTTTGTATTGACAAAGTATACGATAATAGCGTATTAAATTGTAGTTATCGAGTCTTATTTCAATAAATATGATGCAAAAAATGAAATGTTGAATTTTTTTTATTATTTGCTATCTATTTTTGTTAGTTAAAAATTTTAACACTCTCCTGGTAGTCATGTAAATATACAAAGAAAATGCATTGATATATTTCAACTTTTTTTATATATATTTGTAAGTAGAGCTATCTAAATTGCAAAACAATAAATAAACTCCAAAAGCGCCACATAATCTATAATATATAAACACGCGTACGTAAGTTAACTAACATAATCATAATTTACCTCAAATTTAGATATATAAATAACTAGTGGACGCCCGCGACTCCGTCCGCGTGGACTACAGAAAAAATAAAAAGTAGCCTATATGTTAAGTGTAAAAAGTAGCCTATATGTTATCGCGGTTGTCGTAAAAAATTAATTCACGTTTGTCCCCTTCCCGTGGGAACGCGTTCCCAGTGCTTCCTCGGGTCCCAAATAAACATATATGCTCAACTTCAGATTCACATGTTTAACCGTTTTCGTAAAAAATAAATAATTCCCGTTGGTCTCCTTCCCGTGGGAATTTCGGGAAATTTCTAGTGTTTCCTCGCAGTCCCTATGAACATATATGCCCAATTTACCAAGCTTCATATGTCTATACGGTTTTCGTAAAAACTAAATTCCCGTTTGTCCCGGCTTCCCGTGGGAATTTCGGGTAAATCGTTTTTAGTCCTCCCTCGCTGTCCCCAATGAACATATATGCGATTTCAGCTTCATATGTATAGCGGTTTTCGTAAAAACTATGAATTCCCGTTTGGGCGGCCCCTTCCCGTGGGAATTTCGGGAAATCCGTTTTTAGTCCTCCCTCGCTGTCCCTATAACATATATGCCCGATTTCAGCTTCATATGTATAGCGGTTTTCGTAAAAAATATAGAATTCCCGTTGGTCGCCTTCCCGTGGGAATATCGGGAAATTCTTATAGCCTATGTTCACCAGGTCCAATAAGGATTCAACGGTAAAGAATTTTCGACCTCAAATCGGTCCAGTTGTTTTTGAGCCTATTCATTACAACCAAACAAACAAAGTTTTCCTCTTTATAATATTAGTGTAGATAACCGATCCCGCCAAAAATATCTGATAAATTATTGCCAGTGAATAATCTCCTAATTACAAATTCTGTCCAATATCTAGACCCAATGTTTTATGAAAGAAAATTTAACGAGAATACCAAGTAATGAGGCAAGATTTATTGTTTTGTTGGGATTTTCCCTTCTTCCTTTATTGTATCTTATGGTATAATTAATGAGTGCCGAAAGACGACGCCGAGGATTCGAGCTGCCATTTTTATCCACAGTGTTTAAATTTGTATTTATTTATTGTTTCCCTCGCTGGACTGAGGCGAACGCTTTTTATACTTTTTTTTTGTTTTAACTGCTTCGATAAGCGCTTTAAATATGTATGAAACAAAGTCGTAGTCGAGTAGTTAATGTAAATTCGCGCATCTCAATAAACTTTCAATTGTTCTTATTAAACAATATAATACCTTCTATGCTGCTCTGGGAATGAAAAAAAAAAAGTATAATACGACAGCTGCTTCTCTTCCCGGGCATACTGTACAAGTCAGTAGAGGGACAAGGGGGTCTTGGTGTTTAATTTGTAGGCGATGGGCTGACCACCTGTCACTACTAACCGAACTTGTACATCTCAACTGTACCCTCAAAATTGGTCAGAAGTGGCACCATGTGGTTCTATCGGCCCTTGGTACTCTGCCTGCCCCGTAAGGGATAAAGGCGTGATTATATGTATGTATGTAAACAATATAACATTTTATGTCCGATTTTTTCCAAAAGCCCTTAGAATAAAATTACATTCGGCTCCTTGGCTGGTAATAAGTAAACCCTATCTAAGGATAACTAGCGCCCGTATCTATAAACAAGTAATTGCTTATTGTTGAAGTAATATCCAAATTATGTAATTATTTGACACTACAATTCTTTCGTACTTATAAATATAGTCGACTTTTGACAACTCTATCTTAATTACCACTCTTTGTGTCTCTTTGCGTCGCGCAGTCGGTTAAAAATGATTCTCAAGTAGGGCTAGAATTTATCATCTAAGATTGCTTGAGTAGAAGTAATTACTTCATCTTCTTTGTATAGGTTGACAGGTACAAGATTGCATAAAAATATTATTATAAAATGCTGTACAAACGCATCTAGTTTTCCCACATATCTCATCAAGACCGACCGAAATTCCATAAATGTAAACAACTTCAGCATACTTCTCCATAGGTATTCGCTAAAATGTGTTTGTTAGTACAGCTAGTAAGTATTTCCGTGAACATTTTTGTAGCGCATTATCTGCCGGCTCCGTCCGTGAACGGATGGAAACTGCACCGAATGTCAGCGGTGATGGAATACCTCTCGAGGGGGTTTAAATACAGGTCATTTATCACGGCCTATGGCCTATACTTTTTTGTTAATGCAGGTTTTCTTTGCAATTGGTTGTAAATATTGATTGATATTCTTACAATTTGATTTTTAAAAGGCACAAAAATCATACGTATTTCTAATGGGATTAAATCTCTACCAAGTTTCTTTTAATTAACCACAATTTTAAATTTCATTCAATGTTATTAAATCACATGTCTCATTTGTCAAAATCAGCATAAAATCCGCCCAACAAAATTAGTGTTCAACTTCACACGTCTAAAAGATAATTTTCTTAACACAGAATTGGCTCCTCCAGAGATCTGAATAAGACAAATTACTCAACGTAACATGTTATTTGCAAAGCAAGCTTTTGAATGTTTTCTATTTCTAGCACATTTATCTAACAGGCTGACTTCAGAAAAACCGACTGCAGCGCCAACGTCGGCGTGATGGAGTACCTTGGGGAATTCTAATGCGCGCTATTTATCACGCCTGTACTGAATCTTATTACAATTGTTTACGTTTTTTGGTCTACTTCTTTTTTAATTTATTTACGCACTTTGCATAATCATTTGGATAATATCGAGATATGTATACTTATATATAAGTGACCTGCTTAACATATATAAATAATATGAGCAAAGTACATGGAAAACGGACTTATTTATAGAGACTACCTGCGCAAAATGCCTTGTCAAACTATGAGTAAAGTAGGTACTAGGTGTGTATTGAATGTCTATTTACTATTGGTCATGGTATAGACCCTTAGTAAAACTTTATATCTTACTAGTGGACGCAGAAAAAAACAAAATGTCGGAATTATCCGGGGTAAAAACATTTTTTCCGGGATAAAAAGTAGTCTATATGTTAAGTGGGACCTGTCACAATATATTCCTGAAAACTGCATCGAAATCGGTCCAGCTGTTTCTGAGATAAATTCATAGATAGATTCATAAACATCGATCCGTTACAATTTTATTATATGTGTATAATAATAGATGTACGACATTCATTTCTCGCTTTGTCTTCGTAAAATTACTTTAATCCTACATCCACTGGATTTTATTTTCTATGACTTCTACAAGTTCTAATGGAATGTATATTTTCTCTCTCGTTCTCACAAACAGCCTGACTTTTATTGCGATGTGTAAACTCGCCATAACGAACTCCGAAAAGGCTAATCATGCTTTTAGTTTATCTGGTCGTGAATAATAAAACATTTTATAAATGCAAATAGCCGCCGCTCGCTCCGTCACAGGCGCTTTCTGCTTAATAGGTAAACTTAGCAAACGCTAAGAGAAACTGTAAACTTTAGTGACGACCAAAGTATAGTTGTACGGGAAAATCTAGCACAATGGGAAACAATATTCTTTGTTTTGTCTGTTTTTGAATTAATGAAATTAGTTTTTCAATCGAGTGATTTGTAATACATGACATGTAAATAAAAAAATCAAGAGATAACTCTGATATTAAAATCTAAATAAAAAATAAAATCATCACAATCATTTGAGTCATATTAAGTTTTTATATATTACTAAAGCCGATCAAAGTAGAGATTGAAAAGACGAAGATGTCATGAAGACGAAGACGAACATGTACTTAACTAAATCTGCAAAACAAAAACAAACGTATACGTACCAGCAATGTTAAAGCTGCCTAATAGCAAGGTCCACAGAGACAGTACCCGGCTCGGGCTGGCCCGAAAGGAACACTCCATTTTAACCAATCAACAGAACAAACACTCCGAACACTTCACAAATACTCCAAGATTACATTTTCGAAACGCCGCAGCTTCCCGCTGTTCTGGAACAAGAGAGAAGTCAAATTTAAAATTTGTTAGCGTACTCGTTATGGTTTTCGTGATGCAGTTGTTTCGGTGTATATAAAGATTGTCGCTAATCGCTGTCAGAACGATTGTATTTTCCAATGATCATATAGCTTATCTGGTAGATAAAGTATATGCTGTCTCCATTTTGATTAAGTTTTATAGAAAAACAGCATCAAATTTATTCTTTTTATCTGATCATTGAAAAAATCTGTCATAAAAAATGTTTTCTTCTTATTCTTCTTCAGCCTATTGCAGTCCACTGCTGGACGTAGGCCTCCCCCAGGGTATGCTACAAGGCTACTGCCACAGGGGGGTTTTGCCCATAGTCACCACGCTGGGCAGGCGGGTTGGTGACCGCAGTGTGATTTTCAGACTATATTGTCAGTACGGGACATGTTGCTCAAAAAATGTTTTATGTAGGTATCATCATCATCAGCCTATTGCAGTCCACTGCTGGATGTAGGCCTCCCCAGGGCACCAGACTGCCATGGGGGGTATTTGCCCAAAGTCACCACGCAGGGCAAGCGGGTTGGTGACCGCAGTTTGTATTTTGGACTATGTTGTCAACACGGGAGTCGCCTCGTGCGATACCCACGGGCAGACATGGGGTGGTACGAATTCTACTCTGCCGGCACCACGCGGCCTGTAGGTAATATTCTTGCAAGCCCATAAAAAAAAAATCTTGTAGGTATTATTTTTGTTTAAATATGGTTTCCATCTACAGCTGCCAGTTATGTCCAATAAGTAATAGTTTACAATGATGTCTATTGTAGTAGGAACATGATTTTTTTATGTTGTCAAAGTCTGATGATAACTATTGCAGGGAAACAAATGGATTAAGCTAGTAGGTTAATAACTCACACGTATTCATATCGAATCGAGACACAGCTGAAGCTTTTACACTAAATTTCAGCTTCTATCACGTCACTTTCTATGTACATATAAATGGCATTCCAAGACATAGTCATATGGGTTGTCCTGATACAATGTAGTATCACTTTTATTGACGTTTATTAGTTCCAAGTGACAACAGGATCGTGATGACGTCAATTTACTTTAGTCTTGCCTTAATTATTATTATTTAGTACTCTTGTTTGTGGATAAGCACTTTAGTAAACATTCATGAATCAACAATGGACGTGCGTGGGCATAGAATGAAGGTGGTACAAGTGTGTACGTACATATGCTTAAGTTTATCTATTAGCTCAAATATGTTTGGTCGAGGCTTCAGAGGAAAATTAAATGTCACTAGGGTCACTGTGTGTACAGGTAGGTAGGTGTGCAATGACTGAGTCTCGCCCTATATGTCGATTAGTTGACTGTATAGGATCTGATAGGAGCTAGAACCAATGTTGAAGACAAGAAAACACAATATAATTTCACTTCACTTATTGACTATTGCGAGAACCGTTGAAATAGATATAGAAAAATACAGAAGTTAAAGACTGTGACGTAGGTAGTGGCATGGAGCTAACTAAAAACTGACGCAGTTAAATTTGAAACATTAACTATTTTTAATTATTGCAAAAAGTAGACTATTCAGAAATAATGCAAAACGTAGTAATGTTAGTGATTCCACTAAGAAGGAGAGATGAACTTGGTCCATGTTCTTTACTTCAACACATAGCCCTATCTATGGCGCTGCTTTGCTATAATGCCCACAGTTAAACAACACGAGACGATAGATGCTAATAGTAATGAATAATAACATCAAAACGCAATTACTCCTGCATCGCTATCTAAAACTAAACAGACCGTCTTCAGTTGCGGAATAACAACACACCTCCAACCTCTTGTCATTATCTTAGGTTGCAAAGTACGTTAACTATATAGATACATTGTATAGCCACAACAAAGCGGGTTTTGCGTGGCCCAAGTTTCTGTTGTTGTTAAAATTTTGTGGTTTCAATTGGCTATCATAATATAAGATTATTTTCTATTAAGTATGCCGTAATGTTTTATCTTGGGGATCATCGCACGCGGCCGACATCTACGGACAGAAACGCTCGGAGCATGATCATATAAATATAAACGTTTCTGAAATACCACGAATGGTAATCTTCCCACGATGCATAGCTCGGGTGCGGGCTGATCTACGTAGGAAAAAAAATCTACAATAAATCTACCTAAAATGTTGCTGTTTATGTGAGTTGAGTGAACATAATCACTACTTATATGAATATATAGATCTTACTTACCCCACAGTACACTTACCATAGCTACATGTAATTTAATTCAATATACAGGTGATTTATGGTCGTCAACGTTCCCGAAAACTACGGAATCTCCTCATCATCACGATCATTTTTCTCGATGGAAGTATACCTGGGAAGTGTCTGGTTTCCAAAATATTCGGGTCCAAAGTTGAGTAAATAGACTGCGTTTTCTGCATAAATGCACATTGACGCGTGTAGCAAGATTTTTTCACGAAAAATAATTAATACCTGTCTATGAAAAAATCTAGCATAAACACTGGACACTAAAATAAGATAAATTTCTCCCGATCAAGTAATTTTTTTTTTTTCAAAAAAATTTACATCTTTTCCCAGCATTTTTTTGCATAAACTTACTTTATTTGATGTATAGAGTACGTACCCTTCGTTAAGGGTGGTAACGATAAAACACCCTATACAGGGTGTTTTTTTGTGGCCAGGTAGTTTATTGTAATCCAAACTTTAAAAAAATTTAAACCTTGATCTATAAACTATCAAAAAATCCTGCTACTTATGTGCCTACTCTACCCTAAACTTGCTAAAAATGTATCCACTTTCCATAAAATTAGGGTAACTACCTAAAATTTAGATAGCTTTCTAATGTATTTATCACCCCGCTCAGCGTTTAATCGCCGGCACTCTCATCTTACACCACTAAATTAGGGTGGCGTTAAAAATTCAAGAAAAACCGACTTCCCAACTGCGGCCCTCCAGGGTACACTTAGCGGGGACCTCGAGAAGTGGTGTGATGAAAATACTTAATGACTGAGGAAACAAATTCTCCCGACAAGCCCGCGGTAGTAGGTAAGTGGAGTCTTCCAAACAAAAATTATCCACTTTAAGGAGGGACGGTGTATAATAATAATTGAATTTGTCGCTGGTTTATTATGATTGGGAAATTAGGAGTAAAAGTGAGATGGGTTTAGGTTGATCGGCATCAGTCTGCTCTACTTGTTTTTTAAAAAGGAAAACGGAACCCTTATAGGATCACTTTGTCGGTCCGTCCGTCCGTCTGTCAGACCCTTTTTCTCAGGAACGCGTGGAGGTGGGAATTTATATCTACTCAGGTCTAGTTGGCTGTGAAAAAATCAAACTTCTAAGCCAACGCAATCAAAAGATACAGCCGTTTATGCCGCAAATTTTCGACTAAGGGAATCAAAACCTACAGGGTGCTTCCCGTGATAAATTCTTAAGCAACGTCTTAAATAGATAAAGGAAAAATTACGAAAACCATAAATTTTTAGTTACATCACATAATATATATTTTTAAATAATTTAAACTTACTACCCATTTCCTCATAAACGCGTAGAGGTAATTTGAAAATAATATAATATGAACGCAATCAAAAGAAACAGCAATGCATTTATGTTTATAACAGGTTGTAAAGACATTTACATAAATATAAAGTGAAATTGTGTAGGAACCTCAGACTATTATGAACTTGCTTCCTGTATATGTTGGATTTGTCATATCTTAGTACAAGAACCTGTTTTTTTCAGCTGAGCTGAGCTGCTTCGAAGGTCGGAAAGTTATCTTACTATACTGGGTGTAAAAAGACAACTTTGTTCATTTAATACCTCGTATTTTTCGTAATATCATGATCATTATTTTCTATGGAAGCACTCCTGGGAAACCACGGGTTTCCAAGGTATTGAGGTCCAAAGTTTCATGAATATCGGCATTTTTTTTTAAATAAATCCATCTGGAAACAGTTACAAACATTTTTTTAGACACCATATTAATATTTAAAAATATTAGTTTTGTAGGTACATTTGTCAATCGAATATATTAATTGCAATTTTTTTTTTTTTTTTAAACATACGAGGTATTAAAATAACAACGTTGTCTTTTTACACCCTGCATACCTGTAGATAGGACATCAAGCGGTTGGGTACCCTCAATCCTATAAGTACCTAGTACATAATATATTATTTAAGTGAGGCAGTTGAGTCATTAAAAGTTAGAATTATTAATAATTGTGTCTAGACAAATCGTAATCCATTATTTATATAGTACGAGTATAATCCTCTTCTGTCCTATTTTAGTAAAACTACGAGTAAAAGGAGAAAAGACAAAATTGAAACAATACATACTCGTACCTACATACTTTAATTGATAATCCTACTTTATCCACACTCGTTATAGAGTGTTATGGAGTTGGCTATTACCAATTCTTACGTGTAATAGATGTTTATACAGAGTTTTAAAAACGTTTACAAGAATTATTTCACTTGTGAATTCATAGTTAGTTATTTAGAGCTATTGTATACTTTTCCTACTGTTAGTAGATACTTTCTATTGAATAAAGACAAATGTAACAAACTTTTTGATAATATTAATAAATTATTATTTAATAGATATTTTTTAAATTAATATTGAAATTGTGTTGTGTATTATACTGTCTTTAACTAGACTCATCTTACAACAGAAAATTCGAAATTGTAATAAGTACTTATTTGAAATTCATTCTTTTCATATGATACATATAACATCGCGGCACAAATAAATCAAATTCGTATCCCAAAATATGGGGATTTTTGTTATTTTTCCGAATGTATTTATTTTATTCGACACTATAGACACAACAAAGGTACGGTTATCACACACAGCGGTCCCCGCCTCGGGACATGAGAGATTCCGTTTGTTTAACTACCTCAATTGGCATAGACCGGGAGCTACGTTAATTATATCCATAGAAGTTTCTTACACACTATGTTATTATTAGAGATTATAAGATTCCGATTCAAGTATTTAGGCTAAATGAGACATGTCTATGTAAAACAATAATTCCTTTATTCAATATCTATACTATATAATATTATAAAGCTGAAGAGTTTGTTTGTTTGTTTGATTGAACGCGCTAATCTCCGGAACTACTGGGTCGAATTAAAAAATTCTTTTTGTGTTGGATAGTCCATTTATCGAGGAAGGCTTTAGGCTATATATCATCACAGTGCGACCAATAGGGACGAAGAATAAGAGGAAAATGTGGAAAAAATGGGGAAAATTATTCAACTTTGGAGACTTCCGTTGCGTGCGCTGCGTAAACGGTTCAAGTTATCCAAAAAATATGTATGAAAGAATAAAATGACGTAGAAAATTGAAGGTCTAGACTGCCTGATGCAGAACCCTTAGCAGCCCAGCTAAACTTTGAGAGATATGAAAATACCGTCTTAGGAAAAGTTGCTCAGCATGATAAGCACTTTCTAATAACGTAATAAAATTGAAGGTCTAGATAACCTGATGCAGAACCCTTAACAGCCCAGCTAAATTTTGAGAGATATGAAAATACCGTCTTAGGAAAAGTTATTCAACATTTTAAAAGAATTCAATTCCCTGTTAAGTTATCTTTTGCTGTAACAATTAATAAATCACAGGGGCAAACGTTTAAACACGTTGGAATTGACTTACGTCAAGACTGCTTTTCACACGGCCAATTATATGTCGCGTTGTCAAGATCGGGTTGCGGAGAAAATCAGTATGTTCTTCTGCCACAAGAAAATAAAACAAAAAATATAATTTACGCAGAAGTACTTTAAAATATTTTATTCTGTTTGTTGACGCGGACGAAGTCGCGGGCAACAGCTTATATTATTATAAGGCTGAAGAGTTTGTTTGTTTGAATACGCTAATTTCAGGAACTACTGGTCAGATTTCAAAAATTCTTTCAGAGTTGGATAGCCTAATTATCAAGGAAGGCTATAGGCTATATAGCAACCCGCCCCGCCCCCTGATTACGTAAAATTCTATTGCTTTTACGTAATCAGGGGGCCGGCTTCACACGGATGCAATGCCCTTTCACGCGGACGAAGTCGCGGGCGACCGCTAGTTATTTATAAAAGTATTAATAATGAAATGGAAAAAATTCCTCACCCGAGTGGGAATCAATATTATTTGTTCATTCTTTGATCTGCATCTGTCCCCGCTAAATGTAGCTGTGGGATCTCTTTTTTAATTCTTCATTTCTAGCTACCCCATTTCGTGGACATAGCCATTTACATACCAAAAAGATAATTCCTTTGCAAATACTTGGAGATGCATCTATAAAGCTGCCGATATGCTACCGCGTCATCTGAAGATTGCATTTCCGCCATGAGGTTGAAAGTAAGATCAATCAGTTAGAGGCTTAAAAATTTAGACCCCACTGTCTGGACTGTTTCTACTAACCTGTTTTTTATATCATCCACAGACATGTAATCCTCTAGGCAAGCTAATAAGCACATACGTATGTATTTATTTAATTTTCCTTCATTCTGTATTTAAATAATAGGTACATCCAATCTCGACGTCATATTTTGACCCAACGAGATTCTGATTTCTGACTCATTCTTGTATAAAAGTTTATATTTTGTTATAATTTATTGTCATATTTGATATAATTGTGTATTTATTCAAATAATTTTCTATTAAACTTTCATATTTATATTATTCGTGAAATTGATATTTTATGGACAAAGTATGTTATTTGGAAAGTTGAAAAAACGTCGAATCTATGTAGTTCATAGAAACATATTACATATAACGTGCGATACTAGCCGACGATATTAAAACATATTTCCTCTTGTGTGAAATCATTCATCTACGCTTACGTGCACGCACACGCATCCGGTCTGCTCGAGCCTTAAATGTAGATATCTCTAAATTATGTATAATATTTACACTTCTGCCTGTACGTAATTAATTATAGATAATACTAAAAACTATTTAGCACTCTGACAGATTACATTTATATTTAAAATGAAATAATAGGAGGATCCACTCCAAGATAATATAAAATTAGGCAAATTAGGCATCCAGTTCCTGGCCTATATAACAAATATGTACGATATGGCGCGAGTATTTTAGGTCGTTGTAAGCCTGTTACTACCAGTGAAACTTTGTTCAGAACTGAACAATGTGGAATGTGTTCCTTAGCGAAATTGATATAACAATATGCCCGAGCCTCGGATTCCTTATTGTAGTAATGTTTAAGTAAGATTGTCGTAAAGAGGCTTTAGCATATAACAATAATTATGTACATACAATTAAGATATTTTAGTTTCCTTTTGTCGACGGTTTAGGCTTATCTGGTAATATGTAACTCACAATATATTGCCCTCTTAATTCTTTAATTTAGATGTCATCAACATGCTATTGCAGTCCACTGTTGGACGTAGGCCCCCCCAGGGCAGGTCACAAGACTGCCATGGGGGGTATTTGCCCATAGTCAGCACGCTGGGCAGGCGGGCTGGTGACCGCAGTTTGTATTTTGGGCTATGTCGTCAAAACGGGAGGCGCTGCTGCCCACCTCCCGGAAACCCTCAATCGCCGCGTACGATACCCACGGGCAGACATGGGGTGGTACGAATTCTACTCTGCCGGCACCACGCGGCCATTTTAGATGTACTGTTAGAGAATTATCAATTTTGTCTTCATTTGTAATACACAGTAGTTACGATGAAATGATAAACCAAGATTTATTAAACAGATTTTAAGCTTGTATCATAAAGGTTACTGTAGGTCCGTATGTGGTTTAACCTATCAAAATCAGCTTAATAATCTCACCACAAATATAATATGGCGCGACATTACAGACACACCTGTCAGAGTAATCCGCACAGACAATACAGTACATATCTGACATAGTTTAACACCGGTTTGACAACTACATTTAAGCTTTCATACCATGAAGCACATGCAAATGGAGGTGTTGTACTTTTTACAGAAAATTATGGTGTCAGCTATATTCTGCCTACGAGAAAGGATAATTATAAATTCTACATCCGACTGGATAAGCCATTATATCGGAGAATAAACAATGTTATTTTTTCACAACGACATCGTATTAATAGAAGTTAGATAAAATTTCATTTGAAATTAGTAAAACTATAAATCTAGCTAACACTTGACCATTTAAAACCGCATGCCATAGCGCGGCGGCCGAATCAAGATCGTTGGATATGTCGTCGGTTAGATGTCGATCTAGTCGCGACTCTACTGTATCGTACACATATCAAGACACACGTTTAACACGTCACGAGATAACACGCGTATTAGTACAAATCAATCACATACATTTTATATGGCCCATGACACACTGTTAACACACCACGCGATAACACGCTCCATACATTTTTGGCGTGATTCGCGTGGCGTGTTAAATGTGTGTCTTGATCCTAATAATGGTTGCTTCAATAATTCCCAAGACTGCTTTACGGTTTTCTGGTTTATCGCTTTAATTCACATTCGATTTTCAATTTCCCGACAGACAGTTATAAGAAAATTTCGAATGCAAAAACTTAGCACGCCCGCCATCCTCGCAAAATTATTCAAGAAACCGAAATAAATTCAAGTTTTATTGTTTCAGTATTATCAGTTGGCGAGAACTGAGTGCATCGTCGGCGCTGGAATCTTTCAGAACTGAAGACAAATAATTGCATTCAGAAGGGAATACGAAATTTAATGCACGCCTCTGCACAAATGCTTGAATTCATGAGAAATGCCGACGATATTAAAATCGTGCAAATAATTGACATTCGTGCTTTAATATTGATAAAATCTTGGACGCAATAACTGTTAAGTTTATAAATGCAAAGAATACTGTATTTAGGAATATACAGGTTGTTACAAAAGGGGTACGTTAGCAACCTATGTACTCGTATATAGCCCACTATAAAAAACCTGTTTACAGAGAGTCTTTTGATAACACATTTTATATTTTTTCTAGATTGTATGAACATTGCAGAGTTGTTTAAATTTGCGACTTCTCAAATAGGATAGGTATGTATGTTCTTTAAAGTGGACTATATTCATAGCCTCTTGCTTAACACACCATTTTTGTTTCACCCTGTTCAATACATATTTTATACATAGATGGAGTAAATTTGTAAATTGATATGAGCCGGTTATTATTTAATCACTTGATTATGACCGGCAAGACAGCTTATTAACAAGTCAAAAGCAAAAATTTAACTAAATTTATAAAATTTCTGCTTAACTCAATGTAAATCGTGTCAAAATGAAAACGCCTTCACGTATTTGTAACATCATGAAATTCGTCTCAAATCCCCCTTTGAATCCGATTCCGCATTCCTACATACCACACTCCCCACGAGAGTTGGGACACGAGCTAAACATTTCGCGGCATAATTTATACATCCCTGCCTTTTTACGAGGGAAGAAAGAGTTGGATATATAGTTGAGATGTGGTAGTGACAAGCAATCGAAGAACGAATCCATCAATGCCGAGCGGCCTGAACGTTTCGTAATGGATTGTACCCAAACAAGTAGTCAATGTACTCGTAGCACTTTTAACATCAAGAACCACAATTCGATTTAGAAAAATAGGTTTTGCTGATAGAATGAGAATACAATTACCCGCCTTTCTTTCAAGATCCATAATACTCCTACACACATCTGTGTTCCTGAATTTTGCTAAAATGACGCAGCTACTTTTAGCATAGTTTGGCCAAATAACCTGTGCTGATATAATTTAGTGATGTGTCGGAGATCCGTATCCGTATCTGCGGATATCCGAGGCAGGATAAAGATCCGTATCCGTTACTTTTTGGCGGATCTTTCACGGATTTATTTACATTATTAATTTTCAATTTATAGATATTTTTTTTAAATAGGTGATTAGGTAGCAATAAAAAAATATTCAATTCAATCCAGACATTTTTTTATTTCTTAAGAATAATATTGGGCTCCTTTATGTTGCAAACTTATCAGAAGTTTTTTTTTTAGCCTCATTTTACATTGTTTGGTTGTCATATCTGTCCATACTTACTAATAATAAAAATGGGAAAGTGTATGTGTGTGTATGTTTGTCTGTCTTTCATGGCAAATCAAAGCTACGAATTGACGTGCTTTTTTAAGTGGAGATAGTTGAAAGTATAGAGAGTGACAAAGGCTATTTTGTCTTTGTCTAACTTTCATAAAAGGGGGGTGGAAGTTCCATACAGGAGCATTCAGCAATTTTCAAGGTAGGAAGCTAAAAATCAAAAATGGAAAGTCGTGTTAGTAACTATATTTATAACTCAAGAACAGCTATACTGATTTGGCTAATAATTGGTGAAGAGCTAGCTTAGAACCAGGAGACGGACATAGGATACTTTTTACCCCGGGAAAATATTTTTATCCCGGATAATTTCGACTTATTGTTTTTTCTTCAGTCCACGCGGACGGTGTCGCGGGCGACCACTACTCAACATTATAAAAAGTTATAAGATCATCTTAAAAGATGATTTCTTAGTAAATTAAGAAAACAAAATTAAGTTGTATTAGGCGTTACAATTCGGAAGTTCAAACTATCAATAAGGGTTCGCCCACCACCGGGCCCTACACTTCTGTACACAGAAGAGACGTAAGACGCAGACGGGGCGCGGACATGTGTCTCTACCGCGTCCCTTTCATACAAAATGTATAGTAGCGTCGCGACGCAAAACATACAGAAGAGACGGGGCGCGGGCGCGACGCAGGAAGGAAAGAATCATCTCCGCTCTGTCCGCGTCTTACGTCTCTTCTGTCTGGCCCGCGCCTTATATGACAGCGTGTGCCACGACGGTTGGCGTATGGTGTACGAGCCCATAGAGCATATTAAAGTGTCGCATTGGAGAATAATACAAACACTATCCACTTTGAACAATACGGGTCCATTAGTGGATGTGTTTTCCTTTTCACTCCTCATTCAGAATAATAGGAGTAAAGAGGAGAGCAGATAAATGTGCTGTCATCAGCAGATACAGTCGACGACGGGGAACCTGTACCGAGTGCAAGCTACTTAAATAAAAGTGAACTATAAGTAATGTGCAAGTTTATAGCTTGAAATATACTACATGGATGACATATTTTTCGAATTTTAATACTAACAAATAGGTGAATATTTAAGTGAATTTTATTATAAGAACACATGTTTGGCTTAAAACGCAAAGATAGGTTCGTACAAAAAATATTTCTACATATTATAAATTTACCTTACTGACAACTAATATTGCTGTTTTGTCAATTTTTATGTATAAAGAAAAAATAAATCAATAGATTTTGATTGGTTTAAGTTTTCTCTAGGGCATCTAACAATTAAAAATATAATTTTCTGCCGCATCAGAAAGCATCGTGATTGTGCATAATGATATCATAATATTTAATGTCCACAGACCTCATCTTTATTTGCAGAAATAAAGTATCTTTAAGAATCACTTAAAAAGAGATCTTGAATGTATTTATGAAATTTCAATTAGATATTATATTGCTATTCACATCTGCAGTGGAACCGATGGACGGTGGAGTAAGCAGGTCCACGAATGGAGACCGCGCCTCGGCAAGCGTAGCTTTGGACGCCCTCAGGCCAAATGAACTGAAGAGGGCGGCTGGTGAACGGCAAAACGGGAGATCGCCTTGTGGCGTGCTCTCGGAGAGACCTACGTCTAGCAGTGGACTGCAATAGTCTGACGATAGATATTGCGTGTTGAATTACGTGCAATAGGTATGTTAATGCCGATTACAATTTATTGATATCGGGTTTCCTATTTTATATTTTTGTTAAGGCTTTTTTGATGGTACTGTGGATGTAGTTTTATAATATACAGAATAGAGTAGGCGAATAGAGAAACGGTAGAGAGCGTGAGGAAATAAATAAAAGAAAGAGCGTAGATAAATAAAGTAAGAATCTTAAAATTGGAGAACAGGTATGATATTAAACACAATACCTACGTAAGAACAGACTAAACATAGACGTTAAGATAACCATTCGATCGCGATTGTGGCAATGAGTATACATAAAATGCAGATCCCAAAACTTTGTGAATAAAATACATCAAATACACCAATACACCTTTACAAAAAAACCTAACTTTTTAACACTTAACAACAGTTTTATAATGTATTGTAACAAGTGAACAGTGTCAACAAGTGTTAACCCCAAAAAGGGGTATGGAAGGCCACCTCCTTAAGAACTCAAACCAAACATACATTGCTATTGTTAGAAGAGTGTCATTAAATGAGACAAAAAAGGGCAAAGTACAAAAAAATAATCAAGAAAACTCCAATTACACCACCCTCCATTGAATTTAATGAAATCTCTACAATTTCGGCTGATGACTACACAGGTGTATTTTTGTTTAATAAACGTAAGGCGAAGGTCCGTTATCAAGGGTCGCCGACAAAAGACAAACCTTCCCGCCCTTTTTCCTTGTCTTAAGATAAAAAAGAAAGTGGATTAAATGCATAGATAGCCGTCACCCATAAAGAGATTCTGTTTGGAGATAATCAGCCCGGACCTGTATTTTTGCTATCTAAATAGCGAGGTTTTGTTTTTATGCAAGTTCCTGTTTGGTTGTATCTTGATGACATTGTCTTTTTGGTAGAGGATATTTTAATATTTTTTTTACCAGGGTTTATAAATTATGAAAAACAGGATGGTTTGCGACACAGTAGTGAAAACGTCAGTGCAGTAATACGAAATATAATAATTTGGTTATGTTTTTGTAAGAAGTAGCTGAATAAAAATAAATTGTCTGTACTATATGGACGCACAGACAGACAGTCATGGCGAATGAGTCTATAAGGATTCCTGCTTAAAAACGAACGTATATGCACAATTAAATGCACTGAAACCAATACTTGAAAAATAAGCAGCGCAACCGAAATAAATAATGTAAAATGAGAGCCAATTTTGCAAAGTGCAGGTCTACCTGTAAATCGAAATATTTAACACCTAGCGCACACCGCCGACTATATGTCGGGGGCGGACGACAAAAACTACAATTTATCTGCAGGAAGAAGCTGGTTCAGTCTTAGCAGACAAGATAAGACAAGACGATACGCTGAGCCAAATGTAAGCCAAAACTACAATTCCAATATGGATAGTGCATAATAAAATTTTTACATACTAAATTATTAAATATTTGTATATATACAGTGTCAGTGTAAGGCCTCGTTACTCACGTATTTTAATTCTAAATAATGCATAACTAGCTCCCTCGACTTCATTCAAGTTAATTAAGGGAAATTCGAGCGAATGGAATGTATAGATAAACAGAGATTACTTATGACTATAGTGGTAAAAATATATCCGGGGCATGTCAAAGTGAAATGGACAATAATTACTGAACTTCAACTTTTTAAAATCAATAACCAGAACTGCAGGATCATAAAAGGAACTTACAGCCACGCAGAGCATAGAAATAGACGTAAATGATCAGGCACAAGCTAATGTCATATAGAACCTTGCAGCATTTTAATTGTAATATAGTGAAGTGTTGAAGAGATTCCTTTACATTAAAAAATAACATATATTTTTTCTTTATTATACATATCTATCTACGTGTATTGTATTTTTTTATATCTTGTCTAGTCATCACGTAGGTATAAAATATATGAATTGACATCGAATAAAGGATTAGCTTCCCTAACGATATACTTACAGGTAGATTAAAAACGAATCATCAAGAAATAGTTTCGTATTTTATTTATCAATATCTTTCATATTTTTTAGAAAACATTTTTTAGGCTTATCTAGACTTCGATGGCCCTAATTCATGCCATCAGAATATTATATCCTACTCTGTTTTGAATATTCTAGTATTTAATTAGATATACCCAATTACCCATATACCACGAACTATGCTTACTAAAGATACATAAATTAACTTTATTCGCTATGCTCAAAAGCTTATTGTTTATATTTTCACAACATCATAATCATTATATTCAAGCATTTTATTCACAAAAATTTGGGCAGATAACAAAATACTTATACATATACTTTTCTCCTGTCCTATTTACCTAAAGTCCCATATGATAACGGCCCGTGGTGCCGGCAGAGTAGAGTTTGTACCACCCCATGCCTGCCCGTGGGTATCGTACGAAGCGATTAAAAGTTTCCGGGAGGTGGGCATCAGCGCCTGCCGTACTGACAACATAGTCCGAAAATCACACTGCGGTCACCAACCCACATGCCCAGAGTGGTGACTATGGGCAAAACCCCCTGTGGCAGTAGCCTTGTGGCATGCCTTGGGGAAGGCCTACGTCCAGCAGTGAACCGCAATAGGCTGAAGAAGATAATTGTCTTTCTCCGCAGTCTCAAATATAAGTAGGTATGCAAGAAGATTGGCTGAAGTAAAGTAAATAACGCATGAAGTGGTTACAAATATACTTACTTTCAAATTTAAAATATTAGTTGGTGTTTATGCCTTGCAAAATGATCGAAATCGCAATTTCGTCACTACAATTTCTCTAATATTATTTTACTTGTGTTTATATTCCTATATCACCGTTGGGAAGAAGTGCAAATAGGTACACTCCTACATAGCTACATATTATTATGATGACTTATAGATATCGAAGATCTCAAAACAAAATAAAATTCACGAGATAATACTAGACGTTAGACATGAATAATTTATTTCATGTTCAAAATGAAATACCAACTTGGAAATTGCGGCAGTAAACTTCAATAAACTAAAATAAAATTTACGACAGGAGTAAAGCGAGCATATTGCATAAAGTTTGAATATATTCTTTAAATGATAGAAGTAATGTTGGAAAAGTAAAAACGTGGCTTTTATTTAAAAGTGATCTATTTGACCTTCAATAATAACTTAAATGCAGGCTTATGTTATAACTAGTTATAATTATAGACTGTAGAAGGTATCTAACACTGAAAGAATAAATCAGACCAGTAGTAGATTAGCGCGTATGCTTTAGTATATAGATTACAGAAGGTAATATATACTAATATGTATGTAGTACACTAATGTTAACCATAGAGTAGAAACATTAACTTTACTACGAGGTGTAAAGTGACTCAGACAGTGCTTCTGGCTGAAAATACTGAAATCTAAACATACATACATACATATTTCATGGTTTGTTAAGATATTATCATAAATTTTATTTGAAAAAAACTATCCACAAATGGGTTTTTTATGGCATAAATTCGCTACTGCTCCTAAGCTACAATGGCCCTTGCAAATAATGTTCAAGTCGACAGGGTCGCGGGCGTCTTCTTGTTAGGTATAAATTAAAGATTTCGATTTTCTTCAGGCTCTACATTGCTTTTGAAAATGTATTCATTTTTTCATTCAGAATATCATATAAAAGCAATGTAAAGGCCAAGGTCATTCACTCGTAGTCGTAGAATTGTTTTGAATGAAATGAGTTGTAGATTTGTAGATTTCTCTTAATAGCAACCAAGCTGAATATCTTTTAACCAAATGCATATACCTATAGTTACTATTGTAAACACACAAAGAAGCAGAAGACATTCGTATATATTGCTTATAAAGTAGGGTTAGCGGTGGCCAGTTAAAGTATACTAAGACAAGATAACGGACGGACAATTTATAGCGTCGTCCGCGGCTTAGTGTCCGGACTCCGGACGGTGGTGTGGTCCGAAGAGCCGACTTTTGCCGCTAAGCTTTTATGAAGAAGAAATCACGGTACTTTCTCAAAATTCATTTTTCTTTGTTTTTTACGTGGAAAATCTTTCAGAAACTCATCATCTATTAAAAAATGTTTTTTAAGCTTTTGTACATATTATATTATTAAATGGCATATGTTATATATAATGATATATGTTAGATGATTTCTACTTTTTTACTAGCATATGAATTGTATAATTTTCACCCGTCTTTAAACGATGGATTGAAAACGCCTTAGCATGAAATGTATCACCCTACAGCGCCGTTTTTTGACCGGGCATGGTAATCTTCGAAGCAAAAACTACACTTTATTTGCATTTTTCTGGACGCATCTGTTGAACCTGGCCAGCGTTGCCAGATGCACGGTAATTATCGTAGATCCACGATAATTTTGAGTGCCCTGTCATAAAATTTTAAATTAGGTATCGCACGATAATTCGTTCAAATTCTACGATATTTTTGTTACGTGCACGCATCTACGATAATTTTGTAAACATCCAATTTTACCCCTAAAATCCACTTAATTCCAACTCATGAGCGGGGGGCGGGATAGGATTGCATACCTTGTCCATATATTCTATCATGCGATAAAAACACGATAATTTTGCAACTAATATGACATAATTTCGCAATGTACGATCTGGCAACACTGATCTTGGCTTACATATGTAGCAGAGGCGGGAATGATTTGTGGATCACATCAATTTTATCATATATAATTTTATAAATTTACGCCGCCGGTTAAATTTTTTTTTGAGACTGTACAAAAGTGTACAGTTTCTAGAAACTGCTCCACCATTTACTATTTACTAATAATCAAATGATATCTAGATATAGATAAGTAATTCACAATACAATAGGTACAAAGCACAATAACCTAGTATTTAGAGCTCATGATATCACTAAATCATATAAAATGTACCAGCTCTATTGTTCAATGCTTCCATTCCATCACATTACGCTAACCTATAAAAAAAAACCTTTATTTCAATACAGCCAGCGATACAATCAACATTTAGCTAACAAAATATACCTGTCCCTAATTAAATTGGGCGGTCGAAAAGGGACAGAACACACGCCATAATCGGGTCAGCATAATCACGGCAATAAGAGCAGACCATGCAACAACCTCGTGAATATGCAGTAGCTATTTTCTTAACGATCGCCGGTTCGAGGCTTTAACCATGAAGCATTAGACGAGTGGTATCGGCAGAGTACAGTTAGTACCACCCCATGCCTGCCCGTGGGTATCGTACGTTTCTGGGAGGTGGGCAGCAGCGCCTCCCGTGCTAACAACATAGTCCAAAAATCACACTGCGGTCACCAACCCGCCTGCCCAGCGTGGTGACTATGGAATCCCCTGTGGCAGTAGCTTTGTGGCGTGCCCTGGGGGACGCTTACGTCCAGCAGTGGACTGCAATAGACTGAAGATAACCATGAAGCATATACACTACGAATGGGTTTGTTAAACGAAATGCTAAAAGAATAGTTCACTATGGAGAATATCGTCTATCGTCTTTCGACCTACGGTCCTACGTTCGCTGCTGGACGTAGCCCTCCCCCAGGGCACGCCACAAGGCTACTGCCACAGGAAGGTTTTGCCCATAGTTACCACGCTGGGCAGGCGGGTTGGTGACCGCAGTGTGATTTTTGGACTATGTTGTCAACACGGGAGGCGCTGCTACTGCGCGGTGGTACAAACTCTACTCTGCCGGCACCACGCGGCTAATGCTGATGGAGAACATATCCACAGAGAATTTATAGTTTAGTCCGACATGGGTATGTTAAGCAAAATGATCGAGAATAGCTTATTACCACAGAACATGTCCAAAGAGACTCAAAGTGGTTTAACGTTCTTGAATGATTTAGGAATCTGTATGAATAATCTAGAAAGCTTGTTTATCCAACATGTCAAATAAGTTGAAATTTTACCTTATATAAAGAGGAGACAGGTAATTTTTGTAAAGTAAGTTTCGCCAAGTAGTTCTTTTAAACAAGTAGCTCATAAACAGACGACTACAACATTATCTTTGTAATTGCATACAAAAAACGTTAGCTCCGAAACCAGGCATATCAACAACTGCCAGTGTTGTAGTATTAACCAATCAATGACTAACATTTGCTTTTCACCATACCCTTCCTCCCATCACCCTTGCAATGGCGACACTAAATGAACAGACAATGTCAGAGCACCTCCTCTGAATATCTGCTTCGAGGGTATAACGTTAAGTTGCGGATCGATTGTGGTAGCTTAGGTTGGTATTCTTGGAATACAGTAATTAAAGTAGCAATAAAGGTTGGTTCAAAATACAAGTACAGTGCTGAATCAGAAGTATTTGTATTTCGAAACGGTAGAGCCAAGACAAAGAGCATAAAATCTAGGTGTAATTTCCCATCTTAAGAAAGACTAGGTTCATTATACTAAGAAACAAAATAGTCGCACATAGAGACAGATATAGCTATATTTGCATATTTATACTATTAGTAGACTTTGAAAAATCTTTAAAATTATCAATAATTATCTGCAACCAGTTTTCTCTCTCTAGTCCATACATACATCTTACTTACACAATTATTTTCACCAAATCGTTCCCAAAGCCCAGTAAATACTATTAAACAACAAGTAGCCGTAAGTACTTAAAAAGTACGTCCATAAATAATCAGCTTACCTACAAAGTAAATTCGCAACATCGTGAAAGTTAATATTACCTTTGAATATAAATACTAATTCACTTAGCTCCTCGGGGATTCCACATAAAATTTAATCAAACGCAAAAAAACAGGTTACTATCATCTCACGGGAGATCACGTAAACTTTTATTAATAAAAAAATAAGTAGCCACAGACTACCTCGAAACAGCTACCCGACGACGTGGGAATAATAAAAAAGTAAAAGAAATTGATGAGTCTTGCGTGGCGCCCTATAGAGTGAAACCTCGGCTGATATTGCCAGCAGAAAAAAAGAAAGTAAATTTCGGTTAATGTAAGACCACGTTTATACGCCGCGCTACCGAGCGCCCGCATATTTTGGAAACCTTTTTTTTTGTTTCTACGGAAAATTACGGTAAAAACGTGCAAAGAACCAAATGATGAAAGAGGATGATATCGTTAAGGAGGATTTAAACGCTTTATTTTGTAAAACAAAAAGCTTTCACTTCCATATTTGTTTCTGAAACAGTGATTTTTCGTAATTTATTTAATAACATAAATGCAAATTTTCTGTTGTGTTGATTGTGCACGTTGTTAAAACCAATAAAAAAAGAAACATTTGAAGTAATTTAAATGGTTATTAAATATTATTACGATTTTATAGGAATCAATACATACATATAATCACGCCTATATCCCTTACGGGGTAGGCAGAGCACCAAAGGCCGATAGAACCACATAGTGCCACTTCTGAGTAATTTTTAAGGGGAATAGTTAAGATGTATAAGTTCGGTTAGTAGTGACAGGTGGTCAGCCCATCGCCTACAAAACAC